>JAEQBH010006819.1:0-183626 GCA_016808115.1 Tetrastigma voinierianum
TATAAATAAATTATAAAGTTGGGCTTCTCTGATTACAGTGTACATAGAAGTATATATATTCAAATTCTTTGTGCAATCCAATCCACCAACTCTTAGTTTTAAACTAATCCAAACTTCACTTTTGGGTAAAGTCAATAACTCTTTATTGACAAGGCCACTGCTGATTTTTTCTCCATGAGACCTAAAACACTTTTAGACACTTTTGGACTTGGGTCGCGGAGTCACCAATGTGGTCAAACCAGCCATAGGGCCGAGAAAATAAAGCAATGAGCTAAAAGAATAGGAAGCGAAGTTGTTTCTGTCATCCAGAGTAATCACACGAACATCTTTCCGTATTTTAGGCATGACTTTCTCTCTAGATGTCCATATAAGACGATTTTTGAAGGTGTAAAAAGCTAAGAGGTGTGGCTACAATTCATCTATTGATCACTTTCTCGATCTTCATATGATCTTCTTGTGTGCAAATTTTTACAAAAATAAATTACAAAAAAAAATTATACTTTGTGCCAAACACCTGAATGCAAAAAAAACAACAAATCTTAACCAAAAACACCATACAATTACTTGACCCTTTAAAAAGAAATTCCATACATTCAAACATTCATCAATATATAACAATTATACATCAACAAGATTATCAAATAATGCAAGAATGCCCACATACACATTAATATGCATATACACATAGACCGCTCTGATACCAAATGAAGGTTTTTAAAGTTCAAAACAAAAGTTTGCATTGAAGATTTTGGTCCGATAAATTTTAAAAATTAATAAAAACTCTCTTTACGATCCTATAGTACATGCATACAAAACAACAAACAATAAAGAATAATTACCTCAATAAAATTAAGGAGATTTTCTGGCAAGTAGGGTTGACAATTCAAAATCCTTTTATTTTTAATTTTTTCTATTTTCCATGATCTTCCAAGCCTTTCCTCTTCACTACAGGGTACGTGTGGGCGTACAAATTAACAAAGGTTTTGTTTTTAGAACTCTTGATATTCTCAACACATGAGATCAAGAGGGTTAGATGGAGGCAAAAAAAAATGAACCTCTTTCTCTTTTTTTATCACTCCTTGGCCTTTAGGGTTTTGCCTCTATTTATATGCCTTGAATTGATCTGACCATTGGATCAGAAGTGGCATATTTAAATATTGAATTAAAAATTAATTCAAATTAAGTGACAAAAAATAAATAGGATTAATTTCTCAAATTAACCGTTTCATCCATATAATGTTACTATTAATTAATTAATTAACATTTAATTATCTAATAATTACTACATAGAGACACTCATAAACAATTTCTCTTTACAACTATGCCTTCAAGGATTTCTTTGTTAATTTAATCTGTACGGTGTTTTTACAAAGGCAGGGACCTATGGACTGTAATTCCAAGCTCCAATAAATTTGAAATTAATTAGCTCTTTAATCAATTAATCTAATTTATTAGTTCCGATATTCCACTAAAAATTTGAAGCTGAGCTACTTGTAATTACGGAATAATTGCGATATTGATACTCAGCGTCAGTGATATGATCATTACATGTAATTCAATCCTCCAAAATTGGTCCATCATTAGAGCTAGGTGAAATTACCGTTTTACCCCTCTAGTAATATCTTTATCCTTAAGTTCTGTCATTCAATAGTGACAGGTTAATTTATAAACACAGTATAAATTAGAGCGCTCAATTCCGAGTGCAAAGAACTAATTATCCGCTTCCTTCAAGAAGGGTTTGTATTCCATATCTGTAGGACATGTTCCCAGTCACCTACTCAATGGGCCTCCAAGACATAAATATTAGGCTTGTCTTAGGACATACTATAACCTATGAATCAAAAGGCCTTATTGAAATAGACAGGAGTCCATGGCTACTATGTATTAAGATCAATCTGCATATGATCATCTAGTGATACAGTTTAAACTCTTAATTGTAACGGTATATTATTTAAGAGTTTAATCCATGTCTGGTCCTATCCTATGTAATTAGATTACATAAAGCACCTCCATTTTAATGTCACTACATCGGTAATCAGATGAATACTTTGCATTCTTAATGTTCGATGGGCGTACTAGTAGTATTATAGATCAAAAAGATCCCTGCTGATTTACTCTTGATGAGTGCAAAACTCATCTATGTTTGAGTTCATTTCACATGCTATTTTGTGAATTTTTATATCCATATTCATGTAAAACTCATAAAATTTCCTCTAAACTTGTAGTTTTGTAGGATTATTGATGAAAAGCAAGTGATTTAGCGAAATGAGCAATATGTTTCCAAAGAAGAGTCAAGCGAGGTACTTGATAGCCCTTTGGAAGATAAATTTTTCTGTACCATATGGAACATCAAATGGTTCAAATTTGCTCATGGCTTCATTCTACATTCAAAGAGCTTTCCAACGAGTACTCACACGCTCAAATCCGACTTAAAATGAAGAAGTTATGGCTAACAAAGTTGGAGAAAAGCGAGTTGTTGTCCAGAAACTTAGTCGCGACCAGGAAATTGTGTTGCAACCAGAAAACTTGGTCGCGACCTAAAAAAAATTGTGGCAACTAGTTTTCTGTTTTGCGACCAAAAACGTTGGAGAAACCTAAAAAAGGCCGAAAATTGATTATTTTGACCTAATTTTCGCCCCATTCACCCTAGGACCATATATATACTTGTTTTAGATAAAGGGGCGACGGGAAGATTGGAGAGCCTCTCATAGGGTTTCTCTCTCTAGGCCCCGCCCCATTTTTCCGGTTTTTACGCGGATTGCGGTTGTTTAGATTTTAGAGTAGTTTTAGAGCAGATTTTATTTAATTGAAGAGATTTGGTCATGTGCGACGATTCGAGTTTCACTAAGGTTGACAAGATTGAAGCTAAAAATGCAGATTTCTCTATTGCCCATTTCTTAGATTTTCTTTACTTGATTTTATTTTTAATAGATCTTAGAGTAGTTTTAGAGCAGATTTTTATTTCTATTGAAGAGATTTAGATCTTGTATTTAGATATTCGAGATTTATTTGCATTGGCCCGAAGATTTAAGCTCAAATATGGATTTTCTCTTCTTGTCTCTTGATTTCTTTCTTCATTTTCTTACTTTTTGTTTGATTGGTGATGATTGGAATCCAGTAATGGAACATTAAACACCCTCTAGAGGTGGGGATTAATTGTTGAACATTCAGATTTGCAGTTTTTCAGTTATTTTGTGGGTTTGAAAACTGAATTTATATAATTGGTATTATTCATATAATTAACTGTTCAGAATATTAGTAGCTTATACCAAAAGAGCTGTATCTTTGCTCGATTTCCGGGAGAGGCCTACGGTGACCGCGGAGATGGAGATTCACGAGTAAAGCGATAGCACAGGGGTATGTTGGTAATATCTTGGAACTAATGAACTCACGAAAAATTACTTTGATAGATCACTAATTTACTCATGGTGTGAGGATTGATTAGATGATGTATCCAATTTAGTTGATAGAGGTTTCTCCTTAGTCGATGAAAGGATCTTGATCGTGTAAACCAAAGATCCTAATCAAAGGAGATAGAAAATTTTTATTAGATTTGAGGACGAGATACCATTGTGGAAGGCTTGCATTATCACATACATGGAGGCGAATTCTTGAGTCTTGAGAAATGGTTGTGAAGTATTGAAAAAGAAAAGCAATCAATCTTGAGAGTGACAAATTTTACAGTAGCTATTTAGACCCATTTGTCACGAAAGAATATGGATCTCACTTTAGTGAAATGTATGGTGCCAAATCAAGCTATACTACATTGCTCTTGGACAACGGTCTTATGCGTTAAGCAAGCAGATGGGACTACGATTACTTGAGAATGTGAGCATTGCTTAGCAAGTCATTATCATTAATGTTTTCTTTAAGGATACTAACATCAATAAAAATTATGTTTTAGACATTCCCTCTGAAAGCCTATGATTGTTTTTTTTTAAAAGTCCAGATATGGTTGTTGCCTTACCGGCATCCTAAAAGTCCATATATGGTTGTTGTCCAACTAGCACCTAAAAAAGTCCAGATATGGTTGTTGCCCTACTGACATCTAAAAACGTCCGGATATGGTTGTTGTACTGCTGGCTCCTAAAAAAGTCGGATATGGTTTACCTCTTGTGTATATCCAGGTCAAAATATGGTTATTTGTCTATTAGCCTAAAGTCGGATATGGTTGTTGCCTTCTTACGACATCTAAACGTCGAATATGGTTGTTGTCTGGCGGCATCAAAAAATTCGGATATGGTTGTTGCCCTACTGGCATCTAAAATTGTCCAAATATGGTTGTCCCGCTGGCATCTAAAAAGTTCCAAATATAGTTGTTGCCCTACTGGCATCTAAAAAAGTCCAGATATGGTTGTTGTCCGGTTGGAATTTTTAAAATAAGAAAAAGAGGTAAGAAATCCAGCTATGGTTGATGCCCTCCTGAGATTTTTTTATCAACCATAGTTTTTGTCTCACTAAGTATCTTGTATTCCATTAAAATGCATTAGAAAGCGCCAAGGATTACAAGGATTAATACTCATACTGATGGCAAAATAGCAGCCCATGTAAAATTATCTCCAAAATAGAAAAAACTAACATAGGGGAAGAAGTCATCTCTATTCATCTACCATGACGTCCTCTACAGGATCCTTCGCCGCTTTGCTCAGATGCGCCTCTACAACCTTGACTTCAATGGCCGTTGGGGATGGGGGGCTTCCGAGATTCACAAAGAATTCTAGAGGAAGTGGGTCGGTGGAGTTAGTCATGCCATCCGGAATCCTTGGCAGGTCACCGCGGATGTTGTGTTTGAGAGCACATCGTCCGTAGCTGTAGGCAAAAATCTGCTCCAGGGCTTTCTGGCAGTCTTCCTCTAGGGCTTCCTTATCCTTGCTCGCTTGGGAATGCATAGAAGACACCTCATCTTTGGATGCCTCAAGCTCCAGCTGAGCGTTCGCTCAATGATGAGCTGCTGACCTCGGCATCTAACCTATGCCGCTTCTTCCTCCGCCCGGTACGCGAGGCTTCTCGAGGCCACTGGAAGCGGGTCATCCTCCTCCCTTGCCTTGGCATCACCTACTGTTGCGATTGTCAAACGAGCCACCTTAGCTTCTTGCTTGGCCTCGTCCCTTTCTTTTTCTGCGCGTTGAATCTTTTTCGCACTGGCTTTGGCCTCTTGCTTCCAATGTTTTGACTTGGATTCTGCTTTGTGAAGCATCCTAGGCCTAGTGCTTGAAGCGTGCATTTGGGCATAAACCGCGGACTTCTTGGCGTCATCTAGCAGGGATTGAAACTCCCTATGTTGTGACCATATTCAAATAAAATGTAGCGACTTGAAAGAGAAAAGTTATAATAAGATTACTACGCAGAACTAGTGATCAAATACTAAAAAGTAGCATGTACCAGCTCGGCTGAACGGTGAAAGTTGTGGTTGCAGATAAGAATCCTGTCCTCAACCACCGACTGGAAAGCCTCCTTATTCATATAAACGGGGAAAGGGATGGAGTATTGCTCGGGTGCGGGCATGGTGATGCTTATGAGTAATAAGGATGAGAATTGGCTCATATCTTGTCGGAGCTTTACCTAGTGGAAGGGTCTCCAGCGATTGGATGATCTCTAAACGCACCCTCTAAGTCTGCGACAACCATTCCTGACTGGGGTGGACCTCGTGTGGAGGAACATATGTGCTTAGCGACCGCCAGTTGTGGCCTTTTTCGGCTAGACTCGGTACTACGGGGCAGGGGCGGGAGGCGGAGGCCGGCGGCTACCCCTGACAAAGCTCCCTCTCCAATGTTTTCAACATTGGAAAACCCCCCCAATCGGGATCCTCTCCTCTAAAGGTGCATCACCTCACTAGGAACGCTTTCCAAGACCAGCTGATCACTGAAGGCTCGATCAGGCGAGTCCCTTCACAATTATTACGATCATTCTGGGCACGTTCGCCAGTGAAGATCGCTGGATGCTTCCGATCGGATAAGGGAATGGTCGCTAGGAACCCAGCGACTTACACATCCATGCGGCAAAGCCCGATATGAAATAGACATTTCCTCTTCCTCGGCGGGCTCAGCGGCAGTACACCCCTCTAAGTCACCAAAGTCCTCTAACACGGTGTCGGTGCCTTGCTTTTAGGAGCCACACAGTTATTCCCATTTCTTAACTTTTCGGACCCGGGAGGCAAGCGAACTTTAGGTGAGCGTCCCGGAAAACCTCACTAAGGCCCCTGTGGCAGCCTCCATTTGATCTTCGGCGGCGGTTACATGAGGAAGGCTGCAGGCTGCGACTTACGGTCGGCAAGAACGAAGTGCTCTCTTTAAACGAGCTATGCGGGCAATGAGCAAGGAACGATGGGGATGATGTAGGGAAAGACACAGACAACCAACTCCCGCAAGTTCCTCGCCATCAACAAAAGTTCATGGTTGCGCTCTACCTTTGTTGTCTCCAGTAGCCGTCTAATGTTCTCTAGGCCAGCCTTCTTAATCTAATTGACTAGCTGACCATGCCTGCTCTTACTTGGATAGCATCAGAAAAACGGACATGTGTCAACACAAAGAACGTGGGTTACCACTGAACTAAGACCAATCTGGGAACACAAGAGACTGATTCATATCAAAAGGAAGCCCTTAAGAGCCAGGCATCTTGTACCATAGGCCCTTAGCCAGGATAACCCCCTTTGCCTCCGTCTTGGGGGAATCAGGGAGCCCTATTACTAATTGTAGTCGGGGACTATGGGACGACATAGACAGCTGGCCCCTAGTCCCCAACTTCAATGTAATGACAAAACATATCTCTACCAGTGAGATATCCGACTAGTAAAGAGAGTTAAGCACACCGGAACTCATTAAAATCCGAATAACGTTCAGGTGAATAAGTGTAGGAGGCCAGTGGCGTGCGGGAGTGCTTACCAACAACAAAGCGAGCGAAGTTCGAGTTGTGAACCTCTGGGTGAAACCGGTGTTATTTGCCTGTCTCACAGTGGAGAAAGTCGGTCCATTAGAAAATTCTAGGCTAACGCCTTCGAGGACTCCGCAGAAGGACCTTCGTTCCTCCACGGACATAGAAGCCGTAAGGCTGCTCGCAGTAGGAGACTCCCGATTGGAACCCCTCCTACGCCCAACTTGACTAGTGGAAGTCTCCTCTTGACCTCTCGACATTCTATAGGAAAAAAAAAGGGATCAACTCAAGGATATCTTAGTGAAACGATAATAGGACCAAAACCCTAGTTGAGGAGCTTTCCAAAAACTATTGGGGCACACCCAAGAATGAGTACACCCCAAAACATTGTGTATAGTTCCTTCGTCGGAACCTTATTGATGACTGAAGAACATGCATTCAAGGTGAGTCCAAAACAGAACTAACACAAACAAAACAATCCGTACAAGAAAAAGTGGAAGCAAAGCAAAGGAAAAACCCACCAGGAGTTCGAAAATGGTTTGAAACCTTGAGCGACTGCTTATGCAAACCTTGAGTATTGCGGATGCTCAGGTTTTTAGGAGAATTCTGAGTGACAATCAAGAAATTAGCTTTTGGATCCCTGCCCCTATATAGGGTAAGGCACGAACAGGCACATTAAATGTGCCAACAGACCAAACCAAATATCGAGAAATGTGCCCTTCACACCCCACGCTTGGTCTTCACAAGGCGTTTGAAAGCATAGACCTTTAAACCGCATAAACATAATTGTAAGAACCCAACCCATTGGGGCTATCAATCAAGGCCGCGATAGATGGGCAGTGCATCATTTGCCAGGCAACTCTCAATGGGCATTTGAGACGGCACGGGCCGTGCAGTGAGGAACCTAAAGAGAGAACCATCTTTGAAAATTTTGAAAATACCTTAACAACCATTAAGGTTTCTCATAAGCGATCTTCGGCGTTGGCCGCGCGCGCACCGCAGGTGACCCAATTGGCGGGTCCGAACCGGATCTGGGATGCTCTGATACCACTTAAAATGTAGCAAACCTCGAGCCCGACCCAACCCGATTGGTAGATCAGGGTAAACACAGGGATGCCCAACCAAACCGTTAATCAAATACATTTATTAATATAAACTGTTGAGTTATAAATCTTTGCGAGCGATTTCAATTGAAAACCCGTAAGCATTTACAAATTCAGTACCAATTCCTTTACAAAATATGCATTTTAACAAAATGCACTATGCAGGTTTACAACATAATATCAAAATCATATTGAATATAGGTACAAAAATAATTTGGAGTTGAACTCCTTTTGTTTACAAAACAGTATGTCGTATGCTTTCAAAAAATGGTGAGGATGCATGTGACGAAGCATATTAAGTAGAACTACGAATATTTCCTGAGCTCCCTCGACCTTGGGTAAAACTTAATCCTTTGCCATATCACTTTCGGTAGCTAGCATTGATAAAACAATACACCAAGAATTTTTCATGCTTATTGGTTCTATCTGATTCTACATTCCGTTTGATTCAATACAAATCATGAATTTATCAAAATAATGCCTTTATACAATGTCTATGTATAATGTAAAAGACACTTATACAATTACACTTTAATATCATTCTTCGTTTTTCGATTTGCGATTTCACATATGACTATAGAGTCAACATTCACGACAGATTCAGTTGGTGAATCCTATCCTGTTTGTCATTCAGTAGCAATGTGATTTCACATTCAATATTACAATCTCACATATGACTATAGAAGTTAACATTCTGACAGATTGATTTAGTGATCTTGTCATGTTTGTGCCATTGTTAGTAATGTGATCTCACATTGAAAAAATACGGTTACCTTCATGGCAAATTCAGTTGGTGAATCTCGTCATGTTGGTCATTCAATAATACATTTCAAATCAATTTACTCTCATGTAGTAAATTCACATATAGTTCAAATACACTAACACATGCAGATATTTGACAAACATTTTGAATACTAATAATTCAATTCAATATATATGTATATATTTCACAAATAGAACTTGAAATGGGAATTGAGTTGCTGGAAGCATCGGTACTGGTACCACTTTGATAGGTACCGATACCAGTCCTTCACTGTGAATGGGTACCAGTACCACTTTGATTGGTACCGGTACCACTTCCCCTCAGCACAATGGGTACCGGTACCCTTTCGCAGGTTCTACTTAGAAATGGCAGATTTTGCCATTTCTCACCCATATTTCTTCAATAAACCTCCTCAAATCCATCCTACATCAAAATCCACCATGGAATCCACCCAAAACAACTCCAAAAGTGGTTTAGCACCAATAAAAACCCCTTTTTCTTAAGTTAGGGCTTTTCCCCAAAATCAAAATCACAAAAAAGTGAAGTTAGGGTTTGTGTTCATACCTTGAATCTCTTTAAATATTCTCTTGTAGGTTGCTTGATCTCTTAGAAGCAAGAAGTGGGAAGAAATCCCACCTAGAACTGTCTTTCCCAGGCCTAGCCTCTTACTCCCATTTTCCTTTCTTCTCTCCCAGCGTGTTTGCCAATGAGCACCCTTGAGCCACCTTTGGTCTTAATCCCATTTAAGTGTAGGCCATGTTTGGCGAAACACCCTGAAATTCCACTTCTCCTTTTTTTCTCCATTTTGGTAACTGAGCACATGTTCCTTAAAGCCTTGTTTGGCTTACCAAAGCCCTTTTCTTTTTTTGAGTTAGTTCTCCCAATTTATATGTAGCCCATTTCATTTTATTTTCAATCTCCATATTTGCCAGACATATAAGCTTATTTACAATTGACCCTTAGGTCCTCATTTTACAATTTCCAAAATTGCATTTTTTCACTTAGGTTAATTTTCGGGTTCAATCAATTCTCATTTAGCATATAATATTTAATCATATGTTCACATATTCATTTCATTCACAGTGTCGGTTTTCCCGAGAAAAACCCAAGTTGGGCTCAATTTATACCTATAATATATAATAATTTTTATTATAAAAATTATAGGGTATTTTTGGGGCGTTACAGGCTATTCCCTTAGCTGGCATACACATAAAGAATGCAAGATAAAAAGTTCAGAGCATAACTATGCCCAAAAACCAAATCTTATTAAAATATAGGCATCAGGGGTTACACAGAAACAAAAATCGCAGCGTCGAACAACCATGGTAGGCCCATTGCAAATCTAGTTAGAGTAGTTGTACTAGGCTAATTATCAAAGGAAACGAGAGCAAAGAGAAAGAAAAAAAGTGGAAGAAAAAGAAGAATCTGAAATATAATGTTTGAGAACTCCTCTCATCTTAGCAACAAACCTCGACTGCTGCGACTCTAGAGGGCACCGAGACATGGGGGCACCTAGCCCTAGAAAGAACCTTGGAAGATGGGAATTGGCACAATCAGGCTCCACACTTGGGACATCTGGTAGGCCAACACAAGTGTCGTTCTAAAACACACAATATCCACTAGCGACTAATAGCTGGAGGAATTTTTGAAAGCCTACCTCCATAACTTCTCAAACTTCATCGACCTATAGATGCGGGTGATGGAGGAAATCACAATGGGGCAAAGCTTTGTGCAACGAAAGAGGAATATGTTGGCAACTTTAGGGACCTCGGAGATTCACCCTGATATATACAAGGGAGGAGCCTCAAGAGGCACATTGAATGAACCATCGAGATACCACGCGCATTGATAACCTATGATTCTTCATACTTGAGTCTCGAAACATAGTATTTTTCCTAAAAGAGATAATCTTCTAGTTAAAGAAAAAAAGGGGCATTGTGAGCTCTGGCCTTTGGGCCCTGGGTCCACTACTCAATGAGCCCGGCCCGCTGCGCGGGCTCGCCACCTAGCTTTGCATCATGTAGTGTGGCCAGAGCCTGCGTGTCGACCCATGTGGGGGAACAACCACATGGGAGAGTTTTTAAACATTGTCTGGGGTTCCGAGTCCCCTACCTAGCCATCCTATTGCATATGGGAAGTTCGTTGTGGATAATATAAAAAAGATATTTATCCACGGATCTCCTAGTATCCAAATTTGATACGTCTCAAAAGCATGAGTCCTTAATAAAGGGAGGTGGTCATGATGATAAGGAAGAAAGATCTGGGCCGTGGGATTGTCTTTCCTACCTCGTAAGGGGAAAATTTGAAGTATAAAGGAAGACTCTTCACTTGAAATGTGTGCCAACTCAGCTACTTGTGACTTTTTTTTTCTTCTTTTCAGCCACTTTTTCTTGACTTAATCATCGGAGCGGGCGGCCGTCGCCGTCGGACCCCCGTTTTGCGAGTTTATGCTGTGTGTCATTGGATTCCCACAGGTCAAGCGATCAATGTTTGTAACCATTAATCTAAGTACTTTTAGTAAAAATACTTTCAAAAAACATATTAGCTTTAAAATGGTGCTTTCACTACAAGAAAATAGGTCATCGTTGACATATATTATCTTGATATAAAGCAATATATGTCGTAATTTTTATTCAAATGGCCAATATAACATATGAAACTTGGATTAAAGCATTAATGACATGTGTGAGAATTCTACCTAATTATTCATGACATGATAATGCAACCTCAACATAAAACTTATAAGTTAAGCGACAATGACATATATAAAAATTGCTAAGTGTCTTGAATTTATAATAATACATGATAGAAAAATGTTCGGTTGATATATATTTAAAGCATTCTTTAGCCTAGGTTTGGCAACAACTATCATAATAAATAAATTAAGTATATAGATCTCATATATATAATTATCAAGTTATTATATTGTAAAGTATTAAAAATTTGAAGACATTTTTTCTTTCAATTCTTTGTAAGTCAAACCTATCTACAAGAATTTAGACATTTTTTCTTTGGATTTTCCATTCCCAAAAGTTATTTTTTTGTTTGTTTTTGGTATTAGATTTCCTTTTGTTAGGTTTTGATTTGTGTTTTGAATGCCTATTTGTTCATTAGGGTTATCCACCAAAGTTTTAACACACATTTTTTGTAGCTTATAAATGATGTTATATCTTCCTCTCGATTAGATGTTGGTACAACCATAATAATTATGAAAATTTTCATTATGGTATTTTAATACAAATATGAACTTAAAAATATAACTTTGATTGTTTAAGAAATCTGATTTAATTAGTTTTGAAAAATAATAGAAGACACAAAAATTGTATATCAAATTTCAATTCACAATGTTCTTAAGATCATGAATTTGTTTTAAATTATCAGGTGAAAAAAATGGAATAAAACAGGTAATTTTAGTTGCTTCCCACAAATTATCAGGTGAATTTGTTCTTAACCCTTTGATTACTAACACCATTTGTATTTCTTTTATATTAATTCATATTTATAAAAATTATTATTGCAAATTCTATTTATTTTCTTGTTCGCCAGTTTTTTTTTTTTTGAAGGTTCTTATTTCACTTAGTTAAAAAAAAGATTTTTTTAATACTTTTGGTAATAAAATCTATCATACTAATCAGATTAGCACCCCAACTTCTTCTCTTTTATTTTTTATTTTTATTTAATTCAAATGCATTTAAATTTCTATCTTATGATAGAGGTGTGAGACCATAAGGAACAAAAGGAAATTAAGAAGGAATGAGCAAGCATGAGGCGCGACTGAGATAGGGACCCGTGTCGGAGGTGGAACGCGGCCTTGTAGACTCTCACTTCATGCTTATCTCTCTCCAAATTTACTCTATGTGATCAACTTGTCTCTTGTGGAGATGCATTTTGACTCCTTGTTTGGGCCACCACACCCACGAGGCAGCGATCTCTCTCCAGAAAACCATTAATTACCACTTATGATGTGACGCCCCAACCTGGGGGTCTAGTTGACAACCCCGTCAACCCGCGAATATTCGTGGGCGTTGGATGATCCGATATCCACGCTAGTCAATCTCATTCATAGGGACTAATTTCTTTATATTTTTCTTGCAAACATACAACTTCCCATATTATGCAAAGAGTTTGATATCTGACTCTTTTTCTGAACCAAAAATATATCAAGCAGATAACCTGAGCTACGATGCAAGTTGGCCTTGCCGCGCGATATTCGTGGCGTCGGATGATCCAGATGTCCCGTTGGTCAATCCCGTTCATAAGGGACTCATTTAACATATTTTCCTTGCAAACATACAACTTCCCATATTATTATACAAGAGTTTGCAAACAAGTGCCAAGTGTCACTCGTGACTTTGTCTCGAAAAACGTGAAATTCCAACTATCTCGAAATTTGACGAAATTCGATAGGATAACTAACGGTTAAATCCGTTTCGTCATCCGAGATCTAGAAAATTTCCGAATTTTCAATCTAAATTACTGTTTTACCATTTTTCAAAAAATTGAACTTTCTCGAGGTTTTACAAAATATATTCCAATATATTTAATCATATTATCATAAAATATTTAAAAATATAATATTAACTAAGAATATAATGTTTTTTAATGTTACTAAGAAAATAATGATAATCTACGGCTTTAACAGCAAATTTTGTTATTCAATAAGAATGTTAAATTTAAGCATGAGCGATTATTATCAATAATAAATTTTTAAAAATTAATAAAATATAGATTTATAATTTATTCATGTAACATTTTAATAATCTTTAAATAGATAAATTGTGAAACCTGAGAAAATCTAATTTTAAAAATGGCGAAATAGTAATTTAGATAAAAATACGAAAATTTCCTAGATCTCGAATGATAACGAACTTCCACTGGAATGGAGATAAGTCTCGTGAAATCTAGTTACCACGTGGGAATTTTGTCGGGTGTTGAGACGGTCGAGCTCACGTTTTTCGAACATAAAGTGTCGGGTGCTATAAAATGGCTTGTGAAAGACATGTGATGTGACAAAATTCACCTACTACATGTACTCATGTGACACATGTTTCATGATTAGGGAGTGGATGAGATGAATGGCTTAGATTAAGCCATGTGTCAAAAATTAAGACAAAATGACAAGATGGGAATTAATGGAAAGTTTAATGAGAATAAGACAATGATGAATAGTTATCTTCTCCACCAAATTGAAGACAAAGCGTGCAGTAGAGGGCTGGAAATTGCAGTAGGTTGGTGTTTGAGTTTTTAGAGAGAGAAAGAGTGCCTTCTCTCTAGGCTTCCCGTCGTTCGGACAGTCGGTTCGCTTTGGACCAAGAAGTAAAATTGTTCTACGCAGCGAGGGCTACGCGTGGACACTGATTTGGTGGAGTTCCAACAACTCCAAGAGGTAGGGGTCTTCTCCTACTTGTGTTATTCTTTGGCTAAGAGCCAAGTGAATGGTTAGGGATATTCTAAGGCTTGAACAGCGGAGTGTTTTGCGAGATCTCAAAATACTTTGAGCAGGGTGGGGAAGATCCCTAGTGTGACGTGACAGTGCCGACCCTAGGGTTTCCAGCATTCCCGCGTGTATTATTGTTGATTTTGTGTGTTTTAGATGATTAGAAATGAATTACTTGATTGGTTAGTAGCCCGGCAGAGCTAATTTTTGGTGTTATTAGTTTGCAATTTGGCTTATGATTTGTGTAGAGTTAATTTATGTTTAGTATACATGTTTATATATTAGCATGAATTGTTTGGAGTTGTGTGAGAATTAATATGTTAATGCATGTAATTAAATGTGTTAACATGATGTGGAATTATATAAAAATATAATTGTGCGTAAGCCATTGAAAATGAATTGTAATTAGCTCAAGTGAGCTAATTTTGATGTATTGATGTGAATTAAATAATATGTGGCATGTATGTAAATTTTGTTAATATATGAGTAAATGATATATTGGCATGTGTGGTTTGTGAATGGCATAATGCATTTCATATGCACCGGGGGAACCTAAGAAAATTTGGTGTGAGTGCACGGCATGAAAGAAATAAAAAGGAGGTTTTTCTCGCGTTGGCTTAGACATGCGTGAGGGAGTCGGTGAGGACTCGAGACACGGGATTGGGTATGTAGACATTCAAGTAGGATCATGTGTTTGCTTGAGTGTGTGTTTATGTTGAATCATTGCATGTGCACTTAGGTGGGGAGTAACCCAAGTAGGGTAATTCCACTACTGGGCATTGCTCACCCTGTCGAGGGAATATTATTTCAAGTACAGGGAGTGATCGGGAAGGTGGCACTCATTAGAGGCCGTTTTGAGAAGAAAGCCAACATGTGGCTTTGACATGGATTATGTAAAACATGTATTAAATTCTTAATTTTAATATATGTTGTATTAAGAGTGATGTATCAACTCTTGAACTATTGGTATACAGTTGATGTAATTTTAATGATTAGTGATATATGGGCCCAAGTGGCCATTTTTACTCATTTAATTGTATATGGACCCGGTGTTGACACACCCCACCCACTAGCGGCGGGTGTCTTGGCCACCTGAAATCGGCGTAACCTCCCAACAACTAGAAAATCTGTGAAGCGAAGCGTGTTGCTTCTTTGAAAACTTCGATATAAAATTTTCCTTTTCTCAGCTTATGATTTGGTAAAATCTCAGCAGCATAACAATTGCAGATAAGACATCTTCCAAATCCTATAAACACAATTTACACTTTTCCAAATATGGCAACCAGCAACATTCTTTCAAAAGAGTCTCAAGCTCAACACATTTTCACAACCCCTACGCTGTACATGTACATATACTCCACTACACAAATTCAAGTATTTCCTTACAAAGATTGTTAATACAACAACGATACAAAGTCGGGGAGAATCGAATATCGCTCCGACATCAGAAGTGCACATTACACAGAAAATAGTTTTAAAGCGAAAATAATGAGCTAAATGAGCTCCGGTGAGTGTATGCTATATAATGTTTTGCTTTTTCGAAAATATCTCAAAGCTGTAAATTATCTTTTCAGGAACATTTCCGAGAAACTTTGTTTGCTTGTTTTAAAAGTTTCTAAAACTTTTCATACCTTTATTTAACTGCTTTAAAAGTTTCTAAATTTTTTCATAAACCTCTTGCTTGCTTAACACTTGCTTTAAAAGTTTACAAAACTTTTCATAAACACGGGAGCCTAGGCTCAACCGCTTGCTTTAAAGGTTTATAAAACTTTTTATAAACACGGGAGCACAGGCTCAGCAGCTTGCTAAAAGTTTATAAAACTTTTTATAAACCGCGAACTGGGCTTAGCATTGCACCGGTGGTTGATTTCAAGCGTATGGAAAATGTTTATAAAACAAGATCAACCATTGGAGGCCTTTCTTGCTTGTTGTGCCCTAGTAAACACGGGGCACGGGCTCAGCGAGTCTTGGAATTGAAGGACACGGAGTGCACTCTACTGATTGGAAGATTGGCTCATTCCCCTTTTCAATTAAATGGTGGAATGACCTTGGTCTACATCATTATAATCTAGCTAGCGAGCTAACCTATATACTCCGTCACGTGCCATGGTCTCACTTTAAAAACCATGATAGCATGAACTAAGTTTTCTTGACAACAAATCAAAATGCATGAAATGATATCCTAACACCATCGTGCACGTATGGAATACCTCTGACCGGTATGCTTGCTTAAACTATGGATTTTCGTTAGGCCTGTTTTATAAAATATACTTTTGTTTGCTTGCTTTTTAAAAGTATGGTTGAATACATCAAAACCATTACTTGTTTTCACTTTTTCTGCATGGTTTAAATCAAAACCATTGTTGTATAAACTGTACTTTTCAAAGGTTTACAATCAGAAAACCATTAAATACCAGTGTAAAAACGAGTTTATAATAATACTAGTATTTGAAAAATAGGTTTAGAACACTCACCTTTTAGTTTACTCAAAACTTGAGCACGACTCCACCACTTTCCTGCCTTTGCTTTTAGCCTATACACTCAAACGAATAAGGCGAACACATTAATCGCCTGCGTAATCACATAAACTTAACGTTCGTCATGGCCCGAGTCACTTTTTGGACAACTGGCGAGTCACGGTATGTTTTCACTGAGTTTCATTCTTCGTTGAACCTCTCTTAATCATTTATTAAGGTTCCCATACTAACGGTGTACGAATGTGGGCTTAACTATGCGAAAATTACAAAAATTTGGGCTTTTACAAAAATTTGGGCTTTTGGAAGCTTTAGTGCGGTACCATATGTTTGGTGGGTACCCAGGTACTGTCTGTAGATGAATGCAGATACCACTTGTCTTGGTACGGTACGAATGGGTTTTGTTAAGGAGATGCAGGGTACCACCACTGTTTTGAAATGGGGTACCACCTATAAATCAGTTTTGCCTAGAATTGCTTATTCTATGTACAGAGGTACCATTTTCCTTCATCTGACTTCTCCGTTCCATAATACCTCAAAAACCAACGGAGATTTATCCAAAAACCACACCATGACACTTGTATTGGTGGTTTGGAACTTCATATAGCAAACCACTGAGTGAAAATCTAAGAATTCAACTGAGGTTTTTACCAATTCCTACAAAACCATATAATTGTGATGGATTCATGTTTTATTCTATACCAATTAGGGTTTTATCCACATAACTTCCACAACTCTAGGGTTAGGATGATCTCTCCACAAAACCCTAGAAAAAGGAGAAACTAATCTCCATGGAAAACCCTAGAATTCATACCAAAAACCCAAAATACACATGATTCCAACACAAAAACATACCTTTTTGCTCTTCTCCCTCTTCTTCCTTTTCTTCCTCTTCTTCCTCTTCTTTTCTCTCTTCTCCATGGTTTGCCCTAGCCAAACAGAATGAGACCAAAATGAAATGTTTGTTTTTCATCCCCTTTTTATATTCTAATCTTTGCCTTAATTGCAAATTGATTTACTCAATCACTTTAGCATTGCAATTCAACTTAGGTTATTTATATAATGGCCTCTCATCTTCTCAAATTATGGTTTTCATATCCTTTTTGGAAAATTACAACTTTACCCTTCTTCTAGTACAACATTTCGAGTTAAATCAATTTATGATTTCACAATTTCATCCTGAACAACAACTCCCAAAATACTACAATGACACTTGGTGCACATATGCGCCCCTACGGTTACATGTACCATACACCATCTCGGGACAGGGCGTTACAAGTGTGGTCGTTGTTGAGTTATTGGGACCGGGTTTTGTGTACCTTGGGTGACTCCCCGTCTGAAGCCGGACTACGTAGATTTTAGGTAGGTGGTGTCGGGTTATCCGACATCCACGAGTATTCCGCAGGTTAACGGGTTGTCAATGGACCCTCGGGAAATGGGGCGTCACATAAATCCAAATAACAGGTTAACTTTTTCTTTTAATTAGGTTTCCCTTAGATTTGAGATTTGGTTTTCTTAACATTAGGTTGCCAAAGTACTTTAGAAGATATGATAAATGATTGGTGTGCAGTAAATGACAAGGTTTTAAATTGAATTTTTTTTTTAAGTTACAAATGGTACATATGTGAAGGTTTTGTATTACATTAACGTGATCCCAGTAACTTGGTAGTTTGAGCTTTTGGTATAATAACTTATACTTGGCTCAGATATCTTAATTCTAGAAATGAAAATTTTTGGGAAAAGTTTTATTGGATCATTAGGGTCCTTTTATAACCGAAAAGTACTAAAGGAAAATAGAAGAAATAAAATGAAGAAAAAGAGTTTAAACAATGAATTAATTATATATGTGTATTCAAACTCATTTTATTTGTTTTTCTCTATCATATAAAGAGTAAGAAAATTTAAAATATATACAAATTTGAAATTTTTTTTTATATTTGGTTTTCTTTTATATTTTCCACAATTAAATCAAACAAAAAAAAATTCAATTACAATAATTTTTTTACACTTTCTAGGTTCCAAATGGAGCTTTAGCGTTATGGGATTATTGGATAAAAATTTATAAAACAAGATGTTTGGATAATTTTAATGGCACACCATGGTAGGATAAAAAATATAATTCAATAACACATCACAGATAAGGAGAAGGGGGATGGGGCATATAAAATTGAGGATAAAAAATTTGTGGGGGGTGTGGAGGGTGGTGGGAGGCATATATGGTGGCTCCACCACTATTGAATTATACTTTTCCAGCCATTTATGAAGCCTCGGATCGTGCCGTCTGGTCGCAATGACCGTGCTTTTCTTCGATCTTTTATGCCTCATATGTAGATAATCCTATCCTTATCCATCTTTGTGCCTCGTATGTAGATAATCCTATTATATTCATGAAATTCAAATTTCATATATTATGAACTTACCTAAACCATGAAAAACAAATTTCACTTGAGCAAAAGTTCATTTAGACACAACCTTTATCAAACCTTTCTTGTGTTTTTGTTTTTGAAATGGGAGGCAAGGATGCATTAAAAATATTTTAGAATGGTTTAAAAATAATTCTCAAATGTTTCTTGAGAATGAAGATTTATTTGAGAATATGGAATATTATGTTTTAAGGTATTTCTTAAAATTATTGTTTATTTATGTTTTTAAAAACTATTAGAAAATAAATAAAAACAACTCAAACGTATTTTTAAAAAACATCAATTTTTCATATCATGTTTTCAAAAAAAAAAAAACTTCTATTTTCTTAAAAAAAAAAAAAGTAAGTGTCAAATGGGCCTTAACTTTGACAAATGGCATGGATTTTTCCCTTTATGGTGAGTGTTTGATACCTACCAAACTTGTCTTCTTGGAAAAATCATAATGCTAAGAAGAGCTCACTTCAACCCGATTATTCCGACGTGAGATAAGTTGGGTTCTTTGTTCTCACTTACTTAAGTTGCACCTCTCATTGAGACATGACCACATGTGTTTGTTCCTCAATACCCTTGACGTGTGTGTGTGTGTGTGTGTGTGTATATATATTAACCCCATTGCTAGTGCATTGAGCAACCTATGTTTCCATGATCAAGTGGATAGAATTAGGGATAACAATTGAGTTAT
The DNA here is from genome assembly GCA_016808115.1 of Tetrastigma voinierianum. Classification (NCBI taxonomy): domain Eukaryota; kingdom Viridiplantae; phylum Streptophyta; class Magnoliopsida; order Vitales; family Vitaceae; genus Tetrastigma; species Tetrastigma voinierianum. Next base: position 19,753 of record JAEQBH010006819.1, read on the forward strand.
GTGCACATGGTAGAAGTTTGAAAATTCTTTTTCCAGTTACACACATTACATGCAAAGTCATCACATATCCCATGAAGATGTAAATTAAAAAAAATAAAATCAAAGTACAATTACTAATATTAAAATTTACAATAAAAATATCAAGAAAAAATGAAAAAGGAAGAACCCAAGAAAAGATGAATGGTACATCTGAGTCAATTCCAAATCTTGAAATTTTCAATGGGTGTGAAATGATAAAATTATTTGATTTTTAGAGTAGGTGAGATATTAAATCAATGATCATTGAGGAAGTGTGTTTGGCTGCGGAACCTACCCACATCTGTATTCCCAACCCGGCCTCTCAAACTTCTTGTCTTGACTCCTTGGAGCCTCAACCCAACATTATTGCTTGGTATCTGAAGAATTATGAAATAAAATGCACTCGGTTAGCTTAAGATTGAGGGTTAAGTTAGATAAATTTTGGAACCTCGGGATATCATATGATATTGCAATTGAATCTTAGATAACTTTCTTCACCATCAATCTCTGGTCGTATCATAGCAACAAAGGGAGACACCAAGTTAGCAGCTAAGGCATGGTTTTGAAGTTTTAGATATAGGAAATGTTGCTTTCTCTCGTGTAAAACCTACTTTCTATATGTTCTAGAATGATCATATGAATGGTAATTCCATGGACAAGCAAAAAAAAGGTGAAGACTCAACAAGTAGAATAGAAGATGGAAAGGGAGCCTCTCTCCATATAAGAGAGAAAGAGAGTATTATGACCTTCATACCAATGCAGAAGGTGTGCAACTATATATGAACACCATTAGCAAGCAGCCTCCAATTGAAGCATATAATGATAAGCCATAGATGCCACAAGAAATGAGTCCAACCCCCTAGAAAAAAGCACGTCAAATGGTACATCAATCATTGCCTCTTAATTACAACCTACATTGTGATGAAAAGAGTGTTAAAAGTCTGATAAAAATTGACTAAAACAAATAGCCAAGTTAGAGCACTAGAAGTTTTCGATGATATCCACACTATGATAAAGTAAAATAAAAGTTCAAGGTGCTAAAATCACCAAAGATAACCAATTAGTAACATTATGGCAGCAGTAATGTAATAGAACATATGCTCTGATTTAGGTAAAAAAAAATATTAAATATCATCATCCATTTCAAGAACTCCCAGTAGAAAAATTAATAATTGAAAAAAAAGGTGGTGAGAAAATAATATAAATATTCCTTTACATAATTGTTTGGGTTCCGTAACATTGCATTTAATTAAAAAATTAGGATGAAGAATGATAGAAAATCCTTTATTTAAAAAAAATCTTCTTCAAATGTTATTAAGACTATCAATTATAATTAGATAGAAACTCATGCGTCATGGTATGACCATACAAAGGGTTTCAATCACCACAATTTCCAATAATCCAGGACTGCAACGAAACTATGTGTGTTTCTTAATTTCATGTATAGACATATATACTTATCTATGGTTAATCATATACATGAATGCTTAAAAAAATAAGTGAAACAATAAAAACAAAATTTTGAAATCATGATTTTACCAAACCATAGAATACAAATTCAATATGTTTCCATGTCCTAGCTTTATAAAGTTGCAATCTTCAGCTCTTTAGAGTAATATTGGACCAATATCTACCAATAATCATCCTTAAAGCTTGCCAAGAAGATTGGCAGCCATTTTGAAATTTATAACTTCGACAAAGAAACATGAAGAGGAGCATCATACGTATCATTTCCCATATAACTAGAAGTGTAAATGAGATGGACCAAGGAAACAAAATGGGAAGAAGATGCGATAACTTTGAAATATAAAAAATAAGAAGAAAAAAAAAAAAAAGGACTCACGACTCTCAAAAGAGATGCTTGACACATACAAAAACAAAGCTAGTAGAGTGATTTAAGGAGGTATGCAAGTATAAAATCCATTCACGTTTTGCCTTTATGTTTTGCTTGCCTTGATGTGAAGAAAATGGAAGGCTTTTCAAAAGGCCTGCCCGATCAAACAATGCTCGGAAATCAATAGAGAAGAAAGTAAATTAATGAGAAAATACCACATATAAACTCTGTTGATCCTTACCTGACAACCTTCCTTTCAATAGTGAGTATGCTTGTTCTTGTAAATTTTTCCTTTCTCATAAAATCAACCTCTAAGATCCATAAGCCCCAGGCATTCCTTACTCCTTTCCTCCTTTGTCCATTTCTCTTGAATTTTTTCTCTTATGCGCTCTCACCTTCAAAATTTCTCCTCGACCAACCTCCTTTCACAACACCTCTCTCCACGCAATAATGAGTATAACCTCCGCTCTGTCTCCTCTGGTTTGCTAAAAACCAGATAATCACTTTTTTTTTTCCTTTTTCTCCCATGTTCCCCCCTCCTCCCCCTTTGCCTTTTTCTCCCAACCACAGGTCCACGTTTGTTTGGCTGCTTCATAAAGCATATGGAAGCAGGGTCTTCAATATGAAAACTCGTAATTGCTATGGCTACTAACCAACTGCAGGAAATGATGCCCATGTCACATACCAAATCGTCTCCCACCTCACTTTTGATATAATTGCCACTTAAATCTATGAGATTCAATCCCTAACATATCAAGAAAAAATTGTAAACCAAGGATGTGAATATAGTGCTCTTCTAAACTCTAGGATTTTTCAACAGAGAAAGAATGGTTTAGGTGGACTACGACCGATAAAGTTTGTAATGGTTTAGGTGGGCTGGAGACCCGGATAGACTAAGTTAGGTTTAGGTGGTCGACACTTTAGGCCAGTTGACTTGTCCTCCACGACTGTCGGGAAGTGGTATGTATATTATGGCGGGATTGCAAAAATGAAGTAGGAAAAGTGATGGTTACTTAATTATAATTTCCCATTGATTAAAGATTTCTTATCATCATGGACCGTTTCATCCCATACGCTAGAGGATTAAAAATCAAAGAGAGAGATTGGTTGTGAATAATAGGGGTGGCAATTCGCAACTCGTGATTAGGTCGTGTCAATAATAGTTTTTTTTACGGTATTCATCAACCCGAACACGACCTAAATAATAAACAGATTAAAAATAACAATTTTAAACAAGACCCCATTAATAATAAAGTAAAATGATATGTTTAACATGTTTTATTAATTTGGTAATTCAAAATAACATAAATTATTATTAATTCGCTCAATATTTGCCTAAATAATATATATATATATATATATATATATATATATATATATATATATATATATATATATATATATATATATATATATATATATATATATATATATATATATATATATATATATATATATAATGGACTAATCTGGAGTTAAATATTAATTAATATAATAATTAAATAGATTAACATGGAGTGAATTGTGTTTGTGGATTGACACGAATATAATTCGTTTATTAAGCGGGTTATTTGGTCGACATGAATTTGATCGGTATCGATTATGCCGACTGGCCGTCGTGTCGAGTTAGTGTAAGTATTCTGAGTCATGTAAAATTTTATCAAGCCTAATTGTGATATAGTCATCAAAAGAAAATGTGACGTCCCAAAATCGGGGTGTCCGTTGACAACCCGTCAACCCGTGGAATACTCGTGAATGTCGGGTAACTCGACACTACTCACGAAAATCGGGCAGAGTCTCCTTTGTACGGGGAGCTCTAACCAAGGAACAACCTGTCCCAATAATCAACAATGACCACACAGGGTCCAAATGCGAGTAAAATAATGGCCACTTGGGCCCCTGCATCAATACTCACAAAATAAATATCCCAACCAAATATATATCATGGTTCAAGAGTTTTTATTCTCTTATACAAACATATATTAAAATTATAAAATTCTAATACATGTCATACATAATAATACCGAAATCATAAGCCACAGCAGGCTTTCTTGAATCGGCTTCTAAGATGGGGCGTCTTCTCGACGGCTCCTATACGAAATATTATTCCCTCGATAGGGTGAGCTATTGCCAGGTAGTGGAATTACCACTAAATGGGTTTACTTCCCATCTAAGTGCATATCTAATGATTCAATGTAAACACACACTCAAGTAAATACGTGATCCTACTTGAATGTCTACATGCCCATTCCCATGTCTCGAGTCCTCACCGACTCCCTCACACTTGCCTAAGCCATGTATGAGAAAAATAATCAGTTTTCAAAACAAAACTTGTTGTTCTCGAAAACTTATGCTGGAATTTCGAGTAAAAGTATTGGACTACCCTCCAAGGCGAATGTGTTGGAGAACCTTCCATAACAATTCATGGGCTCCTCCTACGTGTAATTGTTGGACCATCTCCTAACACAATTCTCCGGAAAATCATCCATTGAAATTCCTTTGTAACCATGTTGTTTCTTTTCTTTTCATATATGCACTCACACTAATTTCTAGGTTACTCCGGTGCATATGAAATGCGATATGCCATTTCAACACAATTTATATCAATATGTCAATTATATATATTCTCCAATTAGCACTCATACCACATGTTATTTCAATTTTGATCCCGACCAACACCCAAATTAACTCTCTTGAGCTAATCACAATTCCATTTCAAGCGATTTCATACACACCACACATGGACGTTTTGGTCAAATTCAAACGTCGAGGCATTTTTTAGATCTATTATAATAGTGGGTTGTGCGTGGGCAGCCACTCAACACTACTCAGGTTCCCTTTGTAGAACCGAATTCCATAACCATTCAGTCCTCACTTATGCACAAACACAATTTATTTATTGTAATTTATCAAGCAAGGTGCCCCCAGCGGTCGTGAATTTGTCAAGCAAAACCTAAAATTTTCACATTTCGGTTCCAAGTTTTGGGACCGATCAAACGGCCACTCACGGCCTCAAATCAACTCAAGCATTACAAAACACATAAACAAAGGGTAAATCAAGTAGGATAAAACCTCTACCTCACGAAGTTTGTCGAAACTCCTCAAAACCGGTGCCCACGCATAGTCCTCACCGCGTAGAGCAACTTTCTTTCTTGGCCCAAAGAAATCCGACTGTCCGATCGTCAGGGATCCTAGAGAGAAGTTGCACACTCTCTCACTAAAAATATCAAAAACCAAGCCTCTACATCACCTTTCTCATCACACTTGCGTTTTGGTCTTTGAAGGAGATGTGGCCCAATGACTCTTGTCTTTTATCATTAACAATTCAAATAATGTCATCCATGTCCCTTCTCTTGGATTTTTTTGACACTTCGCACTATCTCGGCCATCCATTTTATTCTCTCTCTAATCTTGCAACATGTGTTATAAAGTCACGCCTTAGTAGGTGACGCTGTCACATCATTCTCTCAAATCGGTTTCTGGCTTTTTAGATACTCGGTGCCTCGAAAAAGCGTAAAATTCATCATCTTGGAGTGTGAAATTCGACATGTTAGCTAGATTTCGTGAGGCAGTTCCAACGGTGAAGTCCGTTTCGTCATCCGAGATCTAGAAAAATTTGGGATTTTTATCGAAATTACGATTTTACCCTTTTTCAGAAAATTGGAATTTTCTCGGGTCTTACATTCTCCCCTCCTTAAAAAGAATTTCGTCCCAAAATTCCATGCACATACACATCCAACCACATGCATAGGTAACCTCACCCAACTCCAAGACCATATCGAGATATGACCTTGACTAAGGTCCCAGTGCGATAACTTAGATGGGTCGGCTCATCCTGTCGAAACGGAAGCATCAACGCAATCGTCTACCACCTAGGTCCACCATGAAAATTTGAATCACTAAGATCCCTGACTCACGATCTCGACACATCTTACCAACTCTCACCTTAGATCCTAGGGAAGAAATCTCTCATAATCTCTCTAAAGGCCTCAACCTCTAAGCCCAAATCTATCACGAACGGTGCAACAATGATGAACATGATGCAAAAATAATTGCAGGTATAAAGCATTACCTGCATGTTGCGTGCGATGCGCATGTTACGGCCCTGCGGAACGGCCCGGCGTGAGCCGCCCTTGGGTCCCTCGACATCTGGCCCTCTGGGCTCACGTACCTGACCTCGACCCACTCGCCATAAATGCTGTGGAGGTCTTGTATAGCACCACAGCGATTGAAGCGGTTCCTCGTCGTATTAGGGTGTGGTGGAATGAGCGCACCTCTGTCCTATGGCTAGCCCGGGATGTCTTGTCCCCAAAATCACGGGATCCACTGTCTCTTGGGGCAATCTCGTCTCCTTATGTCAGTGCTTGGCAATGGTGACACACCATACCTTGAAGCTGATTAGCAACTCGATCCGTCCTTGACCGGATGGTGCCGTGACTCTAGAATCCTCGTGGCTAGAAGCCACAGGCTTCTTCCCAGAAACTAGAAGAAGATATGACTCTCCTTCCTCTTGCTACTAACACTTTCGCATCGAGTGCTTGAGCATCTCGATCTCTCTATAGTCAAAGAGTGCTCCCAACCATGAGTCCATGTCAGTAGGCGAAGTCCTACAATCACCTTGAATGGACAACTTGGCCGATCTCGAATCTCGACTTTAGGTATGTCGAGTGGCCACGTAGTCATCAGCAAAACGAGGCTAGCTCCATGAATCTAGCCACGTACTCCATCACAGTCATCATCCCCTGCTTCAGCTCTAGGAACTCCTGAGCCTTCTCATGCCTCGTAGTATCCGGAAAATACTTACCCATGAAAAGATCATGGAGACTGCCCTTGAAGTCATTGCCTCTAGGTCTCTGCTGGTCTCTGCCCATTTCCACCATATTTGGGCTGCCTCATTTGGAGCAGGCTAGTCTAATCTGGTAGTGTCGGAGGTAATCTCCATAGCCTCTAACACCTTCTCGATCTCCCATGAACCAATGAGTGCGCCACCATCGGATCTCACTCCCTATGAATGTCGAGGATGATGTGTCCTAAACCTCCTAGGAGTTACTCGGACCTCCACGACTCGTGCTACGCTGCTTTATCACGTGCTTGTGACCACAATACCTATAGCCTCGGCAAAGCCTGTTGATCAAATGCGGTGGTGCACGGCCCGGTACCCCGTGGGCGCCTCGTCCTCGCCCTCGACTAGCCATCTACACAAGTCAAATGGCAGGTTAAATTTCAATGCAATATCTCTAAGGCTCAAACACAGCCCCGAGAAACTATTCATACACAGAAAACATTTCATACACAATGTCCTTGCATTTGTAGGTAATGCAAGACATAATTTCATTTTATTAAATCATAATCAACTTCAAAAATTTTATTTTTGAAAATTTTATTTTAAAAGATTTTTATTTCATTTTGATTTGATTTTATTTTTTTTAAAAAAAAATTATTTCAATTTTTTTAAAAAAAAAATTTTTGTGAACTGTGCTCATGAACAGTGTTCATGAACAGTGTCCCTAAACAGTGACTCAGAAACAGTGCACTGAGTCCAAAACTAGGTTAAGTGCACAGTGTGCACACAATGAACCCTGGCTGCGCGCATGGGTGCACCCAAGTTGCAGGCAGTGCGCCTAAGCCGTGCGCACCACGCCGTATCATGGCACGTAGTGGCGCAGTGTCGTGGCCCCGGCACGGTCGGTGTCGCCCTGAGCCTAAGGCGGCTATATCGTGGCCTTGTGTCGCGCGCCCCTGCGCGTATCGCAGGCCTCCTCCAGGTGACGATACAAAATTTGTATCGCAACCTAGGCCCTTGCCACTTGCCGTATCGCAGCCCTGGCTGTGTTGTATCGCGACATAGCCAGCGGCCATACCTCTCTGCCCCACTGTCACGATACAATCAATTGTATCATGACACACCCACAACTAGGCTGTCCGCTTGTCATGATACAAGGACTGTATCATGACACAACCACCTAACGGCCATCCCACGCTCCTGTCACAATACAAACGATTGTATCGTGACACCTCGATGATTAAGCGCCGCTGTCACGTCTGATCGATTGTATCGTGACATGCTCCCGACCAGCGCACGCCATATGCGCTATGTCACGATACAATTTCCATTGTATCGGTGACCCTGATTAGGCGTGTGACCCGACTTCCCTACGCCGTTTTTTTTTCACACTATTTTTTCCTTATTCCGGCTCTTTGGAAAAACTACCCAAAAAAATATGTATATATATATACTCATATATATATATATATATATATATATATATATATATATATATATATATATATATATATATTTATTTATTTATTTATTTATTTATTTACTATTTATTTTTTTCATTTCCAATAACCAAATAAATTTATTGAAATTTATTTTATCAATTACCCGAGTTTACACCTTTGTAAGGCAAAAAATCCTCAACACATTTTTTTTTTGATTTAATTCTGGACTATTTGGCCAAAATTTCTCAAACAACTTGTTCTCACACTAAACCCTAGTGTTCAACAAATTTTTCCTATATGCTATTTACCTAAGCACACAATTTCAATCACAATTCATACACAACACATAACAATCAATGTTATACACACCATTCACACATCAATCACCAAAGTGCACAAGGAATGTGTGATCGAACCCGTGCCCATCAAGTCCTAGGTAATCGTATACCTAACTTATTGACACTAAGCTCTAGGCATTTATAAACCTAGGCTCTGATACCATGCTATGACGCCCCAAAACCGGGGTGTCCGTTGACAACTCGTCAACCCGCGGAATACTCGTGTGCCGGGTAGCTTGGAAACACCATCTAATCGAGCGGTCTCTCAGCACAATACGAGGAGCTCTATCAAGGGTACAATCTGTCCTAATAGTAACAATGACCACGGGGTCCAAATCTTGATAAAATAATGGCCGCCCGGAGCTTTGCATCAATACTCACAAAATAAATATCCCAGCAAATATATATCATGGTTCAAGAGTTTTTACATTACTCTTAATACAAACATATATTAAAATTATAAAATTCTATTACCTTGTCATACATAATACAAGAATCAACAAAGCCACAACCCGACTTTCTTCAAAATCGGCTTCTAAGATGAGCCGTCTTCTCGAACGCTCCCTGTACCTGAAATAATATTCCCTCGATAGGGTGAGCTATTGCCCATTAGTGGAATTACCCTAAATGGGTTACTCCTTTAAGTGCATATCTTGATGATTCAATGTAAACACACACGCCAAGTAAATACGTGATCTAGCGAATGTCTTCTGTGCCCATTCCCATGTCTCGAGTCCTCACAGACTCCCTCACACTTGCCTAAGCCATGTATGAGAAAATAAATGAAGTTTCAAAATAAAACTTATAGTTCTCTAAAACCACGCCTCTAGGAGTTTCGGTAAATGTAGCGCCACAAAACCGGGATTAGTGACTCTCGGTCAGCCAGCGGAATGCTCGTGAATGTCGAGTAGCAACATTTTTCACAAAAAATCGGGCCAGAGTCTCCTTTATGCAGGGGAGCTCTACCCAAATACAAAACACGCATATAACTATCAATAATCCAATATATGATAACATAGAATAAAGCATTTTGACCCTTGGGCCAAATACCACAATACTCATCATGTATAAACCAACTATACAACAATAGTTCAAGAGTTAATGATTTACTCTTATACCTTTTATATATTAAAATTCTAATACATTGCAAAACCATCAAAGCCACATTAAAACAATACAAACGGCCTCTATGATGAAGCTGTCTCCTCGCACACTCCATGGCTGCACGTAAAATAGGTATCCCTCGGCAAGGGTGAGTTAATACTCAGTGGTGGAATCACCCTAAGTGGCTACTCCTCCACCTAGGAGTGCAATGCAATGCTCCAAATAAACACACATTCAAGCAAATGCATGATCCTACTTGAATGTCCTAGCGATCATCTCGTACCCAGAGTCCTCCTTGGAAACTCCTCCACACTCGCTTTAAGCCTCGTATGAAATTATTATATTTATTTGTTTGTGGACAACCCTCCAGATGTGTATATATCAATTGGGCCAGTCTCCGACCGATTGATATTATTTGTGAATTTACCACCTGATGTGTATATCAGTTGAATTAGTCTCCGACGATTGATATTTTTCTTTAGTATGGACTACCCTCCGATCATATTTAGTTTTAGACAACCCTTCGAAACCATTTTCTCTAAACTCACCTCATGCACTCACTCCTATCATCCTAGGGTGCTCCCAGTGCATATGGAATGCATGATGCCAATTCCATTACAGTCTATGTCACATGTAAATATATAAACATGCATATATTCACATAAAATTCAATCACACAATCATGTTATGTAATTACGCATTTCATCACATCAAAATTAGCTCCATGGGCTAATGATCAAACACGAGAGCAATTCGATTTGAGATTACTTTCTGACCAAACACATTATTTCACAAAAATTATTTTGTGAACACTATTCTCGGGAATAGTAAAACCCTCGGTTACTATTCCCAAAAAATCATCAATCATCGGTTCACTTTGTGAACCCGAATTTCACGGCCATTCCCAGCCTTTTTCATATCAAGCATACATTTTAATGCATAATTTCAACACAAGCAGCCCACTAAATTTCTGGATTGTCACGGACAATTAAAAAAAATCTCAAAAAAATTCCAACAATTCGGTCCCAAGTTTTGGGACCGATCAAACGGCCCCTCACGGCCTCATTCAGCTCAAACATCGACAAAGTACTTAAAGAAGGAATAAAGCGCATTAGGGAGAGAAGCCCTACCTCTCGGAGTTGAAACTCTAAAATCCAGTACCCGAAGCCCTCTCGCGTGGAAGCGGCTCCTTCTGTCGAAGGCTGAAGCGGTCGGATCTCCTACGAGTTCTAGAAGGAGGACATCACTCTCTCTAAAACGCCATCTTTAGCTCTTGGAAGTCTCCACATTTTTCCCTTTCACGTTTTTTTTTGCCTCTTTCAATTTGTAAAGAATGGTACTATTCAATTTTGTGTCTTTATTGCCATTTAAATTTAGTCGCAGCCATTACGTCCATTCTTTCTCAGTTTTGACGTCGAACTATCTCATGTTCGTCCATTTTCATTATTTCTCTACTCATTCTACTTATGGAACATGGTACGTGTTATATGTGACTTCGTCTCGCGAAAAATAGTTTTATGGCATAGAAGCTGCGATCTGCCTCAAAAAACGTGTAAATTATTGTCTCGAGTGAGACGAAATTTTACGTGCTAGCTAGATTTCATTGAGACGATTCAGCGCGGTGAAATCCGTTCGTCATCAAGATCTAAGTAAATTTCGGTTTTTACCGAAATTACAGTTTTCTTAACGAGAAATTACGATTTTGCCCATTTTCTAGAAATTGGAATTTCTCGAGTCTTACATTCTCCCCTCCTTAAAAGGAATTTCGTCCCGAAATTCTGGACAATCACTACACAACACATGCATATGCAACGTGCACTCTACCATGCATGTAAACTAGTCATCTCAATATTTAAACGACTAAACCACGTACCTTCATCCCTAAACAAGAAGGGATAGGTGGCCCGCATCGTGTCCTCGCGTTCCCACGTTGACTCCTCCACTCCATAGTGCTGCCATAGCACCCTCACTAGCCTCACGGTCTTGCGTCGCAAAACCTGATCACGACTATCCAAAATGCACACTGGTCCCTCCTCAAAGGTCCCATCAGTGTCAACCTCAATCTGTCCCAATCCACCACATGAGCTGGATCTGGAGTATACTTCCGGAGCATGGAGACGTGAAACACCTCGTGGACACTTGACATGCTGGGCGGTAAAGCCAACCGGTACGCAACAGTGCCCACCCTCTCGAGTATCTCGAAGGGTCCAATAAACCTCGGCGATAGCTTCCCGCGTTTGTCGAACCTGACCACTCCCCTCTTAGGCATCACCTTCAAGAAGACATGATCCCCAACCTAGAACTCTAAGGGTCGACGTCGCACATCGGCCCATAGCTCTTACGCATTTCGGCGGAAGTGAGGAAAACAGCTGTAAATATCAAGCTCACCTTCTCTGAGGTGTCTCTAATCAAATCAGGACCAGTGATGGAGCTCTCTCCCACCTCGGTCCAACATAACGGTGATCTACTTGGCCTCCCATATAATGCCTCATATGGCGCCATTTGTATACTCGCCTGATAACTATTGTTGTAGGCGAATTCCACTAAGGCTAATGCTCCTCTACCCTTATGATCCGGGACGCATGCTCGCGGCATGTCTTCTAACACCTGTATATAATCCATGACATAACCTACACAACCTTTGCCAGTGTGTAGCTAACCTTCCCAAGGTCACAATCATTGTGTTGGCGATGTCAATGGTGGTGATGATAACCTGTCCATATCGCAGACAACATCCATTATCTAGAGGCCCTTGCCGACACCAATACCTAACCTGATTTCGATGGGTATCGAATCTTGAGTCACTCTCGACTCCTATCATTCAACTTTAGTCTACATGATAACTGTCAGGTGTGTTTTTCATCTGAGTCACTCCAGAGCTCCTATCACTCAACTCTAAGTCTATGTGATACTTGACTGTGCGTTTTCATTTCGGGCAACATAATTCTTCGACACACTTGAGCACATTGCAGACACATATAAATTTGGGATATCTCCCCGGGTCTCTTACACCCAAACAAAAATTCGGGATATCTCCCCGGGTTTCTCACACCCTAACTCCAAGCTTCTCACCTTAGGGGATTTACGGCCCCCTTTTTGCTTTGCCCAACACACTCTAATTACTCTTCATTTCCTAAATCGAACTATGAGTCTTCATTGGACGTAGTCCTAAAGACAAACTCAACCCACACTCACCAAGAGTGGTGAATGACCATACCGTGTACCCACACCCGACTCGACGTGATGTCACCGTGCACACGAAAGCAATAATGTCATACTGTGACACCCAATTCCGGGGTCCACCATGGGCAGAACCTCGGAGATCTCTCACTCATAATCTCGACCCTGTCGAGATTGACTCTCACCACATCCCACAGGGAAGAACATCTATTCCTAGCTTCTCTAAAGGCCTTAACCTCTAAGCCCAAATCCAAGGTCGTGTCGGGTATGACAACCCGGCTAAGGTCCCAATTACTAATAACCCGATGGCTGTCAACTCATCCATGTCAAACCTGACATCAACAACCAATGATTCTACCGCTAGGTTAACACGCTTATTGCGCAACTCACGATCTGTCGACTTGACCCACACTCTGGCCCCTCGCTATCTGTCTTCTTGGGAGTGCTTGTATAGCACCCGAAGCGAAATTGGTTCCTTTGACCCGTGCTAAGTGCGGAGGAATAGACATTATCTCTCTGTTCTCTGATAGCGGGAGCACCTTTGTCAATAGCCTGGGATCCTGTCTGCAGGGTAATCGAGTCTCACATGCCCAATCCTGGCCCTAGTCCTGAAACGTGTGAAGCAGAAGTCTTCTGCCTCTTCTCGAACTAGAAGAAGGTTGATCCTCCCTCTTGCTACCAACACCCGCATCCAGTGTTAGAGTATCTCGATCTCTCTCTTTACATGGTCGGTCGTCCCTGACCATGGATTCCATGTCCCGTAGGCGAAGTCCTACGATCCTGCCCCGAATGGACAACTTCGGCCCATTCTCGAATCTCCTGTAATACCCAGCCAATCCCAAGAAACTACGTATCTCGAAGACTGACTTTGGTCCTTCCCAACTCATCACTGCCTCAACCTTCTCTGGGTTGAGGCGGCCTTTCAGGATGCGACACCACGTGTCCTAATAACCTCACCTCGATGGCCAAAACTCGCACTTCTTACTGTGAACTTGGCGTCTGGTGATGGTCTCTCAACAAGCGTAACCACGATCCTCCAAGTGATGCTCATGCTCCCACTCGGCGGGAGTAGATCAAATGTCATCCACGAGACTAAGACAAAGCGATCTAGATAAGGGTTGGAACGCCCCTATCATGAGGTCCATGAATGCGTAGGCGCATTCTCGTCAATCCAAAGGGCATCACCGTAAACTCAAAGTGCCATAGCAGCGTCCTAAATCTTTGTCTTAGGGATGTCTATCTCCTTAACCCTCAAGCGGTGGTAGCAGTGCGAAGGTCTATCTTGGGAGTAGACTGCGGCCTGCCGGCCCGATCAAACGAATCGCCCGATCACCGGTAGTAAGTGGGTTCTTGATCGCATAACCACATTCAACCGTGCGTAGTCAATACGATTGAGAAGGGTCTTGTCCTTCTTTCGCCAAACGAATCGGAAAACTGCTGGTGAAGTGCTCGGTCTGATAAACTCCTTGTCCAATAGCTCCTATAACTGGACTTTGAGTTCCTACACCTCAACTGGTGCCATCCTATGCGGAGTCATAGAGATGGGTGAAGTACTAGGGTGTAATTCGATACCGAAGTCTACAACCCTCTATGGGGGTAATCCCGGTAGCTCGTCCGGAAAAACATCCACATACTCACAAACTACTCGAGGTAGATCTAAGTCTGGTCTCTCCTCGTCCTCTAGGAATGTAAGGCTCAGCTAGTAACCTTCGTATCCACGACACACGGACTCGTGTCTTTATGCGGGAAAATGTTATGTTTGTCCCCCTGAAATACCACACGAGTGTCGTCCTGCGTGTAGGCGGTAACCCTCCTATGCTCACAATCGATAACGACCTTGTAAGCTGTCAGCCAATCCATCCCCAGGATGACATCGAACTTTGACAAGTCCATAATCCTCGATTACATTTGTAAGTAGAGTCTGAGATCTCAACTTGCAACCTTACATATCATCCCTATTCTCGCCCTAATCCCTAGGGGAGAATTCACATACAAGGGCTCCTCTAAGGTCTCTAGAGGTCCTTGCCCATTTCCACCATATTTGGGCCTCACTCTCCAACTGGAACACAGCTAGTCTAATCCTGGTAGTGTCAGAAGTAATCTCCATAGCCTCTAACACCTTCTCGATCTGTATGAACCAATGAGTGTCGCCCTCAGGATCTCCTCCCCTGATTGGCCGGAGAATGATCGTCCTAAACCTGCGGAGGTTACTAGGATCTCACGGCCACACCTTTCGCTAACTTTGTGCGATGCTTGTTGCCGCCAATACCTACGGCCTCGGCAAAGACTCTTGATCAAATGCGGTGGCTGGTGAGTGCGGTGGTGCGACCGATCTGCCGTGGACGCCTCTCGTCCTCATCCCTCGACAACCATCTACTTTATGTCCAATGGCAACAGAATCATTTACTTTTCATTTGATCCTAACTAGCAATGCACATGCCAATTACTAATAGACTTGTGACCATGGCCCGACCCCGTTCATTTCCTAAGTGGCGTTAAATTCCAACCACTCAATTCTTTTATTTCAATAAACTTCTAAGCTTTCCTGTTCATTTCATTATCCAAATCCCTAAGGTCATAATTCCTAACCTTAGCATTTACCCTTTTCCTATACGCATTACACCATGCATATAATTTCCTGTGCAATAACCACGCAATCAACCTTGCTTAATTCAGTCACCGTATACTGAAAGGGTGTAAATGCGGCCGGAACACTATTCATACCAGAATCATTGTATATTTCCAAGTCCCTGCATTCATAAGCAATGCAAGACCATTTTATCAATATATTAAATCATATTTATCAACAAAATTTTATTTTCCGAAAATTTCATTTTTCGTTTTTTTTTCGTTGTATTTCCGGCTACGGAAATACCCAATATATATATATATATATATATATATATATATATATATATATCTCTCTCTTCATAAAAAAAAAAAAAAAATTTCCCAACGAAAACTACTCAAATAAAAAAAATTTATTTTCTTTGATTTTTCTTGAGTTTTTTTTTGAACTACCAAACACCTTAAATGATTTTCTTCACTTCATCATTTTTTTTTCATTTATTTGCTATTGGAGACACAAAAAAATACTTATCCATATATTTTTTTTCATTCTCCAGTACACCTAAATAAATTTATTAAATTTATTTTATCCTAGTTTTCTTCAGTTTTACACACTGTAAAACGAAAACCAAATTTTTCTCTCCTCATTTTTTTTTTTCGTTCTCCATCAGTAGCCTTCCTTGCTACCTCTACATGCAGTAACTTAAATACTGCATCCACACAACTCAAAACTTTTATGAGTTCAACTATAAAATCTATTAAAATTTTATTTCCTTTTCCCAAATAATTGTATAATTTATTTCATTTATTTCCTTTTCCAGTTTTACTCATAGTAAACCCTCAAAAGTGTTCCTAATACCTTAAAATTTATTAAAAATTCTATTTTGTCATCCAATAAACCAAATAAATTGATTACAATTTATTTCATTTCAGTTACACACTGTAAACTCCTAAGATTTGTTTTCCAACATAATAAGTGCTAATTACCTAAGCACCCAAACATCATAACATATCACAAACCATGTTATAAACATCATTCATACATGATCACACAATAAATCATCAAATCACACAAAACACACCAACACACATGCATGCGGTGTCTGGATTTTTGTCGGAAGTGATTTCCTGGAAATCTCATACCTAAGCAACATTCGAACCACCTAGTGGTGATGGATGCAAACCAGGCTCCTAGGTAGCCATATGCCTAAGCTCGTGCAAGGCTGTGACGCTGAAAGCAGGTGGGACCTACCGTCGGCCGCGGAATGCTCATTAGATGTCGGGTAACACAACATTTTTCACGAAAATCGGGCAGAGTCTCCTTTGTACGGGGAGCTCTACCCAAATACAAAACCTGCATATAACCTGTCCCAACAATCCAATATAGCAATAACATGAGTAAAACGACCACTTGGGCTAATACCACAATACTCATCATCAATATAAACCAACTATACAACCATAGTTCAAGAGTTAATGATTTACTCTTATACAACACATATATTAAAATTCTAAAATTCTAATACATGCAAAACCATCAAAGCCACATTCCGGCTTTCTTCCTAAATGACCTCTATGATGGGCATCTCCTGCCTTGCGCTCCTGGCTACAGCAAATAGTATCTCGGCTTGAGGTGAGCTAATGCTCGATAGTGGAATCACCTAAGTGAATACTCTCCACCTAAGTGCAATGCAATGCTCCAAAATAAACACACATTCAAGCAAAGTGTGATCCTACTTAAATGTCTAGCTGATCATCTGTTGCACAGTCTACTCATGGGCTCCTCACACTCGCCTAAGCCTCGTATGAGAATTATTATATTTATTTGTTTGTGGACAGCCCTCGGATGTGTATATATCAATTGGACCGTCTCCGACGATTGATATTATTTGTGGACTACCCTCCGATGTATATCAATTGGGCCTTCTCCGACGATTGATATTTTTCTTTAGTATGGACTACCCTCCTATCATATTTAGTTTTAGACAACCCTCCGAAACCATTTTTTCTAGACTTACCTCATGCACTCCTCCTATCATCCTAGGAGTGCCCGGTGCGTATGGAATGCGTAAATCTGAATTCATCCCAGTCTATGTCATATAGTCTATAAACATGCATGTATTCATAAAATTCAATCACACAATCATGTTATGTAATTACGCATTTCATCACATCAAAATTAGCTCACATGGGCTAATGATCAAACACGAACAATTCGATTTGAATTACTCAACCAAACACATTATTTCACAAAAATTATTTTGTGAACACTATTCTCGAGAATAGTAAAACCCTCGATTACTATTTAAAAATCATCAATGCGTGGTTCACTTTGTGAACTTCGAATTTCAGCCATTCATTGCTTTTCATATCAAGCATACATTTTAATGCATAATTTCAACACAAGCAGCCCACTAAATTTCTGGACTGTCACGGATAGTTAAAAAAATCTCAAAAAAATTCCAACAATTCGGTCCCAAGTTTTGGGACCGATCAAATGGCCCCTCACGGCCTCATTCATTTCGAACATCGACAAAGTACTTAAAGAGGAATACAAACCAAGTAGGGAGAAGCCCACCTGCCGGAGTTTGAGGCTTCCGCTAAATCCGGTACCCATCTGAAACCCTCTCCTCATAGGCGGCTTTCCTTTTTGTCCCGAAGACTGCAGACGGTCGGATCTCCTACAGTTCTAGAGAGAAGGAGGACATCCTCTCTCTAAAAAAAAGCCATCTTTGGCTCTTTGGAAGTCTCCCTGTTTTCCGCTCCGCGTTTTTTGTCCTCTTTCAGTTTTGTAAGAGATGGGTACTATTCAATTTTGTCTTTTAGTGCGATTTAAAATTTAATTAATGACCATTATGTCCCTTCTCTCGGTTACGACATTCGACTTTTTCTCCTAGGCCCGTCCATTTTCGATATTTCTCTACTCATGCCACTTATGGCACATGAGTACGTGTTATATGTGACTTCGTCTCATCGAAAATTGTTTTTCACGGCTTTGTGAGCAAGCGATCTTATCGAAGCGTGTAAATTCATTTGTCTCGGAATTCGTGAAATTTACGTGCTAGCTAGATTTCGCGAGACAATTCCAACGGTTAAATCTGTTTCATCATCCTAGATCTAGATAATAAATTTCAGATTTTTACCAAAATTACAATTTTGTAATCGAGTACGATTTTGCCGACCCTTCGAGAAATTGGAATTTCTCGGGTCTTCGGTAAAGTATTGGACTACCATCAGGCGAATGTGTTGGAGAACCTTCCGAAACAAATTATGGGCTCCTCTGACGTGTAATTGTTGGACCATCTCCCAACACAATTCTCCGGAAAATCATCCATTGGAATTCCTTCCATGAAAGCCATGTTCGTTTTTCTTTTCTTTTCATGTCTTACTCCACTATTTTGAATTACCAGTTATATCAAATACGTTATGCCATTTCAACACAATTTATATCAATATGTCAATTCGCATATATTCTCAAATTAGCACTCATACCACATATTTATTCAATTTTGATCAACCACTTTTAAATTAACTCTCATAGGCTAATCACAATTCCATTTCAAACAATTTCATACACACCACACATGATTTTGGTCAATTCAAACCAACCAGGAAATTGTACTAACGGAGTCCCAAATATAATAGTGGGCTGTCCGTGGGTAGCCCACTCAACACACATTGGTTCCACTTTGTAGAACCGAATTCCATGGCCATTCCCGTCCTCATATACACCAAAACACAATTTATTGTGTAATTTATCAAACAAGGTGCCCAAACAGTCCGTGGACTGTCCAAACGGGCCTTAAAATTTTCACATTTCGGTTCCAAGTTTTGGGACCGATCAAACGGCCACTCACGGCCTCAAATCAACTCAAGCATTACAAAACACTTAAACAAGGGGTAAATCAAGTAGGATAAAACCCCTACCTCACGGAATTTGTCGAAACTCCCCAAAACCGGTGCCCACGCGTAGTCCTCGCCGCGTAAAGCAACTTTCCTTCTTGGATTGAAGAAATCCGACGATCCGATCGTCCGAGATCCTAGAGAGAATTTGCACATTCTCTCACTAAAAATATCAAAAACCTAGCCTCTGCATCACATTTCTCATTATGCACGTTTTGGTCTTTTGAAGAAGGAGATGACACTATTGACTCTTTTGTCTTTTTCCTCATTAACAATTCAAATAATGTCATCCATGTCCCTTCTCTTGGATTTTTATTGGCAGCGCTATCTCGGTCATCGGGTTTCATTACCACCACAATCTTTGCGGCGTGTGTTACAAGATTATATGTAATGTTGACCTTTGTCACATCACATGTCTCTCAGGCCCATTTCGACACCCGATACTCGATGCCTCGAGAAAAACATGAAATTAGTTATCTTGGGGTCGGCAAAAATTCAGCGATATTATTTAGATTCGAGGCAGTTCGATAATTGAAGTCCGTTTGCTTTGCATTTACGTGATATGGAGATGAAGATTCGGATTTTCTTGAAGTGCGATTTTGCCATTTTTCCGAAAATTGGAATTTTCTCGGGTCTTACAGAAAATGCATCCAAGATTTCTCTTATGTTTTAATGAACTTCAAATTTGTGCTTCACAAGCTCACCATGAAAGTACAAATTTATCCCGAGGAAAAATAAATTTTGTTTCTGGGGTTGACTACCAGCCATTACAAATTTGTATTTACTCAAGAAAATAACACAACTAAACTTAAAATGATCTTCAAAAATATCATAAAATGGTAAACAAATAATAAAAGCAATTAAAATCTATCACTAAATACAAAATTGGTCTGGTGTAAGCATCTTCATGGTAAAAAAAACCTAGTTTGAATCCTTAAGTATCTTCATAAATTAAAATAGAAAAAAGTTTAATCATTCACACTATTACAATTCATTATATTCAAATCACCATTCGAGATGCAACATACATCCACCATTATGAATTTTTTATTCAATAATCAAAGAAGTATCCACAAACACACACAGAATACCTCATCTTCAATGTACAATTGAAAATATGAGAAAGCAAAGCTTGGTTATTGAATAAACAAAAACTAAAAGATTAGGGTTTTAACTCTTAAGTTTGGAGTTCATGTTCTAAAATTTTTTAATAGAATCAAACTAGTTAGTTGATTATAAAATCAAAAAACCAAATGCGAAAATTTTTGAAATTAAACCATGTATTTGTGAAAATGTAGGAAATGAAAAAATAAACCATCTACACATTTAAGACTATCCTCATATTTCTACTTTCTTTTCCTTTGCTAATTTTCTTAGAAACCAACAAACGGAAGAAGAAAAATACCTTTATATATTTATTCTTATTTATATGATTAATTCATTAAAATAAAATAAAAATAAGGATATAAGTCCCATCCACATAATTAAAATCTGTTTATATCATTATTTAATTTCCGACCTTTCTTTGTTACCACAATCTTACTTTTTTCCTCAAAATGCTCAAAAGAAAAGTTATTTTAGCAAATATTTATGTATTCATAAATTGAAATAATATTTATACAAGAACAATTTTTTCCAACTTTAGTATTCATTTACAAAATTTTTATAAATATAACAATGGAATTCCTATTGAAATAATTGCCCCTATTTGGATTCTTATTTAAAAAAAAAATTAGAACAACTAAACATCGTAACAATTTTTTTAAGATGCTGGAATTCTTTGGTTTTAAACTTTTTAAGATAAAAATATATATAAAACTATTGCTCTTGCAGTCCCAATTTTCCTGCAACATAAAAAGGTTGTAAAATGAGTCTTGTGCTGTTCTACCAACTGCTGTGCCTTGAAATAATATGGCTGAACAAGGCTATGCTCCTCTCAATTAGTGATCATGTTTAATCGTGAGACATATAAATTAGAGCGATAAAAATGAAAATTAATTGGGATCGATATGTTTGAATTGTGAATTTTTAAAATAATTAAAAAATAATAATAATAAACATCTAGCATTTGTAGTAGAAACTTTCCTCTAAGTGAACCATAATGTATCCCAAATTTAGGGGTTTTATCAAGTTGAATCGAGTCGAAATAGAGCCAAGCTCGAGATCAACTCGATTAAAAATTTTGAAGCTTGAACTCGACTTGAATTCGATCAAATTTTGTTGTCAAATGATCGAAACTCGATTAGAAAAATAGTCGAGCTGCTCGAACTCAACTTGACAAAGCTCGAATCAGTAAATTAATAAATAGTTATCTTTCGGGCTTCGAAATCGACTCGATTGATAAAAGGTAAAACTCGATTAAACTGCGTGACGGCTTAGGTATTGTGATATTCGAACTCGACTTGATGCCTTTCGAGCTCCGGGAGGGCACTAGATATGACGCCTCAAACGAAGTTTAGTGACAGCCTGTCAACCCCGGAATACTCGATGAATGTCCCGCAGCCCGACACTACTCCACGAAAATCGAGATGAGCCTCCCATACGAGGAGCTCTACCAGTTGCAACCTGTCCAATCACGACAATCCTGGGTCCACATGCGAGAGTAAAATAGCGCCACTTGGGCTGCATCATCACTGCAAATATCCAACTATATACAATAGTTTCAAGAGTTAATAAATCACTCTTACCAAACATATATCAAAAGTTTACAACTTTAATACATGTTATACAAAACAAATACCCAAAGCCACAATCTGGCTTTCTTCTAAAATGAGGCCTCTAGCGAGCGCCGTCCTCGTGCACACTCCCTATACCTGAAATAGTGATCCCTCGACAGGGTGAGCAAAGCCTAGTAGTGATAATTTTCTATGTGGGTTACTCCCCATCTAAGTGCACATGCATGGGGCTTCTTTCATATTCAAGCAATTTCATGAACCCTGCTCGAATGTCTACATGACCAACCCATGTCTCGAGTCCTCACCGACTCCCTCACATATGCCTAAAGTAGAGACAGAGTAATCCTGATTTCAAAACAAAGCTATTTGTTCTTGAAAACACCTAGATTTAAAATGAAAACTATTGGACTACCCTCCCAGGGAACCTTCTAAACAAATTCTTCTGGGCCCCTCAAGTACAATTGTTGGATAATCTCATACTGATTCTCGGAAAATCTTCCGTCGAAATTCCTTTCCTAAGCTTATTTTTTTTTTTCGTTTCATTTCATGTCATGCACTCATACCCTAATATTTTAAAACACTTGAATGCATATGGAATGCATGATATAATTTTACATTCATACCTAATATATTCACATGCATATATATTAACATAATTTAAATCACATAATCATGTCATGCAAATTCACAACCAATTTCACCAAAATTAGCTCACATGGGCTAATTAACAAACACAAGCAATTTATTTTGAATCACTCCACATCTTAAAATTCACACAAAAATATTCATGTCACTATTCATGTGAACAGTTAAACCCTCGGGTTACTGTTCACGACCACACAAAATAGGATTTTTCTCCACTCGGTTAAAAGCTTTTAAGAGGCCAGGAGTTTCACATTTAAAACAAGCCTCGAGCGTTCCTAACCATTTATGGTTCTTAAATGGGATTAACACAAGTAGGAAAGATCCTACCTCTTGGGTTATCGGAACTTCACCAAATCGGTGCCCGTGCCTCTAAATAGAGCAACTTTGCTTCTTTCTCCGTCGAGAACCGACGGTCCGATCGGCCGGAATCCTAGAGAGAAGGAGCTCTCTCTCTCTCTCTAGAATACAAAACCAGAAGCTACTGCACCCCCCACCAGCCTTTTGCCCGTTATGTCTTCAAATTTGAGAAGATGACACTATTGCATTTTTTGTCTTATTCATTAAACATTCCTATAATTCCATTTGTGTCCTTTTTTTTTTTTTTTTTGACATTTGACACAATCTAGGCCGTCCATTTCCATCATCTCTCTACTCATGCAACATGTGTCACATGAGTACATGTAGTGGGTGACTTTTGTCACATCACATGTTGTTTTATGGCACTCGACACCCGGTACCTCGAAAAACATCTAAATTCGGCGTCTTGATTCATTGAAATTCAACGTGGTAGCTAGACTCACGCGAGACGATTCTAGCAGTGCAATCCGTTTCGTCATCGAGATCTAGAAAAATTTTGGTGCAGAAGTGAATTTACCACTGAAAGATGGAGTTTTCTTTGGGTCTTGAGAATCGATTAAGTCTCAATCAAGTCGAGTATTCTACTAATTGAGATTAAGTGAGTTAACTCGTTTACACCCTACCCAAATTATCCTTATACAAATAAGAATCATGTGTAGTATCATGTTATGTTACCGTTTTCTTGAACATTTAAATTTCTATATGTTTTTGTGAAACCCTGGAAAATTCAAATTTTAAATGTAAAATATCATTGATACAGCGAATTTTTAGATCTCGGATGATGAAACAGACTTCACCGTTGAATTTGTCTCGCGAAATCTAACTACCACGTCTAATTTCGTTGAATTCCGAGACAATCAAAATTTCACGTTTTTCGAGGCGTATGGTGTCGGATGACACATGGCATGAATTAGGGGATGCCACATGGCACCCTAAGAGAGTGACACTTGGAAAAGCCATGTGATTCACTTAAAGGGATGGCTCATAATGAGCCACATAAGTGTGTGCAATAAAAGAATTAAGAAATAAGGAAAATGGAAGGAAATGTGTGGACCACACAAATGGTATGAGCTAGATGATGAGAGGGAAGCTTCCTTATTTATTATATAAGTCAATATGGTAAAATGGGAAGAAATGCAAGGAGAAAGAAAAATAAAAGATAAGAAAATGAGATGAGAATAGAGAAAAAGAAAAGGAAAGAAAAGAAGGAAAAGAGGAAAGAAAACAAAAAGAAAGAAACAGTTTGTAGAAAAAGGAAAGGAAAATGAAAGAAAAGGAAGAAAGGGAAAGGGAGTATTTCTCGGCTTTTTGACCGTCGAAGTTCGACAGTTCGAAGACTAAAGTTGGTGCACGCATCGCGATCTACGTGTGGATACTAAAAAGTTAGAGTTTCGACAAACTCCACAAAGTAGGGAATCCTACTCAGTTTCTTTTTATCCTAAAGGCCATATAATGGTATGGGTTGTTTCAGGGGCCAGATTAGGCTGTGTGATTTAGTCTCAAGATGATGGGACTACATGGTGGGAATTTATGAGACTGTTTTTCTGATAGTCCGGGATAGGGTTTTGAAGGTCGGTATCCGAACCGGTTTTAATTTGGGACTTCTAGAAAATGCATGTTGGACTTTGTAGTGGCCGGTTTTCGGATCGTTCATGATGGGTTTTGAGGTGGGTTTTGATTCCGGAAGGTGCTGTCTAGTTTTCCCCTTCGGACCCATGACTGTGTTTTGGCCATAACTTGGTCATCACTCATCCAAATTGAGTGATTCAAATATTTGGGTAAAATAGACTTATAAGAGAACATATCTCCATGAAATAGGTATATCCAAATTCCGAACCCTTAAGGCTTAGAAATTTATCCAAAGTGGAAGCGGCCGCTATGGTGCCAATGCGATAGCCGGAGTGAGACAAAATTGTATCATTTCGATTGTTGGCCTTCAACTTCGGATGCCCATAACTTCTTCGTCCGAACTCCGTTTTGGGTGTTCTTGGACTCTATGGAAATCCCATTGAGTCAAGATTCAAGTCATGTTCCTTTAGAGGGTAGTAGGTGATCATAACCTTTCTGAAAACCTATGTTTTTCACCAAGTGTGAAGGTTGCTTGGTTGTGTCGATGTAAATAGTCGGGTTTTGACATGACTATTGCATAGCACGTTATAGGCTATTGTATTGGATAGGAATTGTCATGAGTTAGCCTAAAGAAGGTTGTACGACATTATTCGTTTAGTCATGGAATGATGTATGGATGCATGGAACCAAACTGGTTCATGTTATGAAGGGACCGTGAGGTACCCTGTTGGATGGGTCCAAGATTGTGACCTTGTTGTGTGTTATGGCTTATGTGAATAACATGCTGTGTGAAAAGTATCATGTTAGTATATGTTATTTGATGTATTAACATGAACTGCATAGATGTAAATTATATGTAAAAATTATAATTATCCATAGTGTATTAATGTTCATGTAGCACTCATATATACATGTAACATGAAGGAAAATGCATTGGCATCATGCATTTCATATGCCTGGATCACATCGCGTCGGAGTCGGGTGTGGGTGCGGTATTGAGTATTCATCGGTGTTGGTGAATGGGTGCGTGAGCTCGAAAAATGGGATAGTCAGGTTTAAACTCACGAGTGTAAATTGATCAAAATGATAAATTACATGTTTTGGGCGGAGCAAGTTGGGGTAGATCCCCCAGAGGTGAAAGACCAAATGTTATTCACGGTTAGACATGATTCTCGACGATGTAAGTTCGCGAAAATGTTGGAAAGGCGTGTGGCGTCCTGCGGTGAAAACCAAAATCTGTGGCCCATAAAAGAAAAGAAAATCATGATTTGATAAATTAAAATTGGAGGGTTGTCCAATGGTTTAAGTCATTGGGTTAAATACCAATGGCTGGTTTCAACACTTGGCAATTTCAGGTGTGGGGGAGTTGGTTGGGACTCGAGTTGTGAGCATGAGGGGTCACATCTCATGCATGACACGGAACATTTCATATAATGTTGCATAAATTGTATGAAATGTGATTGATGTTTATGTACACCATTGCATGTGCATTTTAGGTAAAGAGTAACCCTTATAGGAAAACTTTCTATTGGGCATTGCTCACCCCGTCATGGGACCCCCCTTTCAGGTACAGGTCCAGTGCAGGTGGCTGACCCGCATATGGGATGAGAGCTAGATATAGTTCATGTATACCTTTTTGTTGTATAAAAGGTCTGTAAATGGACTGTTGATTCTATAGTCTGTCATATATTTTTGTATATTTATGAATTAAATATGCAGGAATAGGTCTCAATACATGAGACAAATGAGTGTGATATTGGGACACCCGATATCCACAGGTTTCTGTAGGTTGACGGGTTGTCAACAGGACCCTCGGGATAGGGGTGTCACAGTTTTAGGCACATAATCCTTAATGGAGTTCTCTTTATTAAAATAATTTAGCATTTGATAGTAATCTAGATTGCAAAAATAGCTTGATTCACTTAAATAATCAATAGATTTCTTAATTTAAAGTTTAATTTTTTGTAAAACATATAAAATAAATTAAGCAAAATGGTTCATTTAGATTGATTTTATCATAACTTAATTACAATTAAATTTTATAGTAATAAATGTGACTTAAATAGAACCATTTTATAAAGTTGTAGTTCTTTTATACTAAAAATGATTATATGTACCACCCAACATATAGTGAGATGATTTGGATCTCTCATAACTTAATTAATTAAGTTTTGGGAATGCAGATGTATTTTATGGTGGAGCTTGACCACTCTTATGGTCCTTCTTGACTCGTAAGGGGATTAGTTGAGGTGTGATATGGCTTAAAGGCGCCTTACGTATGTGCATGGGCCTACTCAAGACACTTCGTAGTCTGACAAAAAAAAAAAAGAAATATTTTATAGTGAATTAATAAAAATGAAGAGATTTTTTTTATTTTTTATTTCAACATACTAAACTCAATTAACCTTGAATTTAAATATCAAATAAATTATTTACCTTTCTTATTTTTGACATAAAAAAAGAAAAGTGCTTGCGCAAATTCTAAACTTATATAGGTAAGTATACATTCCATAAATATTAAGGTGATAGAAAATAAAAATAAAAAGTCATAAATAAAATATATAATTGACCTATAACAATGAAAACTTTATTTTAAAATATTATATCTCATATAAATAATAAGTAAATTATGTAGATTTTTAGTAATTGTTTATTCTTTAATTTAGTAAACTTTTGTCACACTGATTCTATAAATTTCACTTTTAAAAAAAAAAAGGCTTTAATTTATGTATTTTTTATGCTAAATGAAAATAAACATTGTTATCAAAATAAAAAAATAAAAAGCTAAAATTAAAAAACTTAATGAACTTGAACTTTAAGTAAAAATAACTTTTAAAATGGAACCTTAGTTTTTCTCAAAAATTTAAATAGATTTATTTTGAAAGGCCCATGCCAAGATAGTGATGAATAAGACAATGAAATTTATCCCTATAAACTCTCATAAAAATAACTTGTGTGATAGATTAGAAAAGCCTTTTGTGAAAAAAATATACAAAAAATAATTCCAAAGTCAAAAAGGAAGTTATCAAGTGTCATCGTACAGTCTTTTCAATAGTGATAATGATCCCATCAATGTATCTATACAGCCTTCCCCTACCCAATAGGTTTGCAACATTGCCCAAACAACCCTTCCCACAAAAATTCTACTCTCATCCAAACATTTCTCTAGGTACCATAAACACTGCTATTTAGGAACAACCTTCCATAACATATTCCTGAAACAACCCTTTCCACCAAAATGATACTCTCATCCAAACATGTTTTTCTCCAGTAAAATCATTCCTCTTTCTTGATTCGCTTCTCTTTCCATGGTGTTGTTGTTGCAACTGTATATCCACAGTTGAATACTTTCCAAGCAAAACGAGTAGATATTAATATATATTTCATTGAATCTTCTTTTGTTTCCCGCCAGATTAGATGAAAAGAGATCATTTTTTTAGAAATTTTCCTTAAACTCTTTTGCTTCTTAAAAGGTTTGGTAATTAGGATTTATAAAGTTTGATCCTTATCTTGCTTGTAATACTAGTAAATTGGTTGGGTTTTAGAATGAGATTTGAGTTTGCTAGAGGGTTGTATGTGTAGATAAGGCAGTTATCTTCAAGTTTAACAAATTGAGTCAGTGTTGGTTGCTATCTAGTATAAAAAGGGTGGTGAGTCAGAAGAGAAGGCCTGTGTCTATGGAGACCTTTCTTAAAAGAAGAGAAAAACCTAAGGGAAGAGAGGGTAATGTAACATCCCGAAATATACCCTAGCAGTTTTCGGACTTGTTTAGGGTGTATTAAAAGTTAAATGGGAGTTTTCGGGAAATAAAATAAGAGACCCGGAATTAATAATGAACCAAGGTAAATTAGTCATTTACCATAAGGATTTAATTGTCATAAAATGAAGATGGATGCCAAAGTAGAAATTTAATAAGTTATGGGATTCAGAGACAATTAGAGAAAAGATAAATTGAAATAATAAGAAATGGAAGGGCTTAAGTGCAAAAATGGGAAAAGAAGCCAAAAATGGGTTTTTATTGCTGGCCAAACATGGCATTAACAAACCCATGGATAAGACCAAACATTTGGTGTGAAGAGAAAGGCAGTAGAGAGAAGGAGGAAAAGAAAGAAGAAGAGGAAGAGGAAGAAGAAGAAGAAGAAGAGGAGAAGAGGGAGAAGCCAAGCAAGCCAAGGTATGGAACTTGAATTTTGGTATGGAACTACATGGGCTTTTAAAGCTTTGAATGGTTTTCCATGCAATTGTATGGTTATTAGTTGTCTCCAACCTAGGGTTTTGCTAGGGTTTCATCCTAACCCAATAATTATAGAAAGTAGTCAGGACAAAACCATAAAAGAGTACAGAGCATATGAAATCCTCTCTTTGAGGATGGATTCATAGCTCAAGGGAAAGTAAATGAGTTAGTGGTTTAGAATAAACCCTAACTAATCTACATGATTGCTGTATGGATACAACCCATATTATGGGTTTGAGAGTGATTCTTGATAAATTGCTGGTTAGAAGATAAGTATTGAAAGAGTGAACTGAGTAGAAAAGAGAGTATAAGATGAATTTGAAGTGGTCTTGAAGTGTTTATGAGGTATAGAGTCATCAAGGAAACATATGGAAAAATGGGAGAAAATACACATTCTCGACATTTTTCGTGACATGTACCGTACACCTCGAACATGTACCGTACATCTTGTGTTCCGTCATTTTAATAATATGTACCGGCACATGTTAGACATGTACTGCACACTCCGCTGTTCTTGTTTCCAGCTTTGACCATTTTTCTTATTTGGCCATAACTTGCTCATTTCTTATCCGATTTGAGTGATTCATGGCCACCTAAAATATACTTCAAGGAAAACCATCCATATAGAAATAGATATTGTCAAATTATGACTCTAAGTGGGCCCAAATCCACTCGAAGTGGGATCTCATGTGCAAACCAAATTCCAAGTTTCAAGAGTGAACATAGAGAAGTCCGTTTCGACGATCCTTGAGTTCCTAAGTGTTCAATTGGGTGATTCCAGTTGAATAGAACCCTAGCACCTTAGCTTTAAATGAGTATAAGGACATAGTGTCAAAATATGAAGTTAAGACCCCGGAAAAAATGGGTAATACAAACTGTCACTAGAAAATTTGCAGAATGACTAGTTGGCATGAAAATGCCATAACTTTAGTTTGATGATCCGATTGATTGATTCCAATTCCAAGTAAAATAGATTCATAGAGGAATAAGAAAATATGAATGAGGTGTGATCTCATAGACATCATACTTCATAAGTATATGAAGTGCTATATGTAATAGACATGAAACAAGGAAAATATAGAAAATGCAATATGTATAGATGTGTTAATAAAACATGAACATGATATGAATATAGGATATGTCTTAAGATATGATAGTATGTTTCTATAAGATATGATAAGATAAGTGATAGATATGTCATAAGATATGATAGTCTAAAGTATTATTGAATGATAGGCACATATGAATGTAAGATTATATGTCATGAATTTACGATTGTCATACATAAACGAATAGATAACATGATAAATATAGAAAGTATATGAATAAACAAGGACATGACAGAATACGTAACGAGCACTTAATATATGATGCACATAACAAAGGACAAGATGGAACATGCTAGGAACACATGATAGAAAGACATAAATGATAAGAACGATAGGAGATAAGCAAAAGATGACAAAGCATAGAATGAGAACATTTGCATAAATGATAGGTACATATATGAAAAATGTGAATGAGTAAAAGCTCACATGATAGGAATATAGAAAGTACAAGAATAGCTAACCTCATGACAGAAACGCATAATGATATAAAGAGATATGAATATAGAAAGCTATATACGAATATATGAATACAAGAGTGCATAGATGCATTCATGTTATATGATAGACAAAACTACAGATATGAGAACGAATACAGAGTAAAGTAATGATAGTATATATGCATAAGCAATTATGATAACAATAGTTATTCATGCTTATGAGATATGTGTACAGAAACGAATAAAGCTGATTGTCCTGCTTAGAACCCGGTAGAGGGATAGATAAAGTATGCCTATAGGAAGATACGCTTGCCGCAAAGATATTCATAGACAGATATCGAGGTCCCGCTTTGGGTCGATGATATAGATCCCGTTGGATCAGTGGCCCCGCAAGGGCCACACACAGATGCAGATCACCGCCTCGTACAGCTGATAGTGCCCTTCGGCACCGATAGCATATGGCATAGGTCACCGCCTGCATAGCTGGACGATACCTTCGGCATTACCGTATGCAGATCACCGCTCTCAGACAGCGATAGTACCTTCGCACACATAGTTTCCCGTATCCGCTCGTGTATTTGGTGCATACAAACCAAAAGGAAATGATGATATGTGAAGCATAGCACCGCTTATGCGATGAAAGTATAGACAAGCATAAGAACAAGAGGTAATGGGGAAGCAAGATGACAAGACATGAAAATATATGAACAAAGACAAAGATATGAAAGAGAAAAGTATATGACAAGTATACAAGTACAAGAAATAAAGTGTAATGACACGAATAAATATGACAGATAAAGTATATGAAAAGCATATGAAAAGTACAATATATGAAAAGCAGAGTATATGAATATCACATGAAAGGATAGTATATGATAGTATAAGATGAAAGCACAAAGATATGATTATCATGAAAAGTATAACAGAAAACAATATATGAAATGAATAGTACATGAATATAGATATAAAAAGTATATGAAACAAATACATGAATACAATATATGTAAAGTACAAAGTATAGTACACGAAAAGGATAGAAAGTAGATAAAAGAGAAAGGTATATGAAAAGTATAGTATATGG
The DNA here is from genome assembly GCA_016808115.1 of Tetrastigma voinierianum. Taxonomy (NCBI): domain Eukaryota; kingdom Viridiplantae; phylum Streptophyta; class Magnoliopsida; order Vitales; family Vitaceae; genus Tetrastigma; species Tetrastigma voinierianum. The sequence continues at coordinate 51,030 of JAEQBH010006819.1, forward strand.
AAAACATAGGAAAATATAGTACATGAAAAGTATCATATGAAAGCATACCAAAGTACTGAACGTGAAAAGTATAAGAATGTAGATAAAAGTACAGGACAGTATAAGATAGGTTATATGAAAGTATACGAGATAAGAATGTATATGATACAAGCACAGTATACAAACATGAAAGGAAATGAACATGATAAGTATAGGATATGTAAAGCATAGAACAGGAATACAGTAAAAGTATAGATAAAAGATATGCCAAAGACATAGAATATAAAAATTTAAAGAGATCGATATGCAATAGGGGCAAAGTATATGTGAGAGATAAGTAATAAAGTTATAGAAATCAGATAGATGTATGATATGCATATGTATGCTTTCAGACAATAGCCATTTGTGGTTGTCCATGCTTATGTTCCCACTAAGCGTAAAGTTTAGCACGTGTTCAACTGTAGGTACGTATGTAAGACAAGGATAGAGACAAGACATTCCACATCGCTGTTAAGGCTCGACTGTAGATAGTGCTCACCAAATACGCTCCGCAATCTCGATGTTTTGTAATAGAAAATGCACATGTATAGGTAAGGACTCTTGTGTATATGTGTATAGATTGTGATGACACTTCGTGGTAGTTCTTTTTATATGTAAAAATGATTTTTATTACAAAATTATTTGTATACCCACAGCATGTGTACAACAGAAAGAACAGTCAATAAGAGTCCCAAGATACAAGATAGTATAGCATAGTATAGATAGTCCGCGCCCTGCATTTCGGTTCTGATCCGCCACCTGGTCGGGTCAATCTGGGGCGTGACAGTAATGTGGCAAAGGTTCTGCTGTTAAGGCACTATGACTATGGTGGTGTAGAGAGAGAGTGGGTTGTTGAGAAATGCCATAGCTCAATTTATGTGAAGTAAACAGTTAAGAAATGCATGGACCATTGTAATTGATTGAATGCATTAATTAAATTCTTTCTTCTTGTTCTCATTAATTAAATGCCATAGATGATGTTCATTACGGGTCCATGGGTTTTTCTTTTTCCACCTCCCTATTCATTTTCTAGTCAAAGATTTAAGAGATTATGTGACACCCCGAACCCAGGGTGTCCGTTGACAACCCGCCTAAGGTCCCCACCACCGACGTACCCCAATGGTCGCCAACTCATCCATGTATGTCAAGCCTCGACATCAACAACCAACAGTTCACTGACCCTAAGGCTGTCCACCACGCTCGCCGCGCAACTCCGATCTGGTCCCCCGACTCGACCCACACTCGCCCCTCCGTCTATCTCGTGTTGTCGGGAGTGCTCAGATAGCACCCCGAAAACCGAAATCGGTTCCTCCGAATCTGCACTAGTGGTGTGGAGGAATGAACTATACTCTCCCGTTTGCACAACCTAAATGGGATTACACTGTCCCAAAGTCCTAGGATCCTTGCCTCTGGGCAATCCACTCATGCCCAACTCGGCCCCGGGTCCTGAACTCGTGGGTGAAGCAGTAAGTCTTCCCGCCTTCCCCAAACTAGAAGAACGATCCTCCCTTCGACGCTAACACTGCATCCCTAGTGCTCCGAGCATCCCGATCTCTCTCTATGCATAGTGGCCGCCCGACTACGGAGTCCATGTCATGTAGGCGAAGTCCCTATAATCCTACCTCGAATGGACAACTTCAGCCTATTCTTGAATCTCCTATAGTACCCAGCCAATCCCAAGAAACTACGTGATCTCAAAGATCGACTGCCCTCCCAACCCATCACTACCAACCTTCTCTGGGTCCACTGACACGCTTGATGCCGACACACGTGTCCCAAGAATCTCACCTCAGTAAGCTAAAACTCGCACTTACTGAACTTTGCGTACAGCTGATGGTCTCTCAACAATTGTAATACGATCCTCAAATGATACTCATGCTCCCACTTCCATCAGAGGCATCAAGATGTCATCCACGAAGACTACGACAAACTGATCTAGATAGGGTTGGAATACCCTATGCATGAGAACCATGAATGCTGTTGGCGCATTCGTCAATCCAAAGGGCATCACCGTAAACTCAAAGTTCCCATAACGCGTCCTAAGTACCAAGGTGTAACTCGATACCGTAGTCTACAACCCTACTGAGTAAATTCCAGGTACTTCATTCAGAGAAAAACATCCATATACTGCGCACACCACGAGGTGTGATCTAAGTCCGGGTCTCTCCTCTGTCCTTCAGTGGTAAGGCTCGCTAGCCAACCTACTAACCTGGTCCCCGACACCCGGGACTCGTATACTATCTAGTGGCAAAATATCATGTCATTCCCTTTGAAATACTACACGAGTACTATCCTTCAAGTGGTGAATCTCTTCTTACGCTCACAATTGATAACTATCCCGTAGTCAGCCAATCCATCCCTGCGTGGATGACATCGAACTCGACATGTCCATAATCCCTCGTGTCCACCGTGAGCAGAGTCCCCGAGATCCGCAACCCCCGCAACCACGACATATCATCCCTATTCTCGCCCTAATCCCTGTGGGAGAACTCCTCCGTGACACAAGGCCCTAAGGTCTCTGTGAGGTCCTTTCCCATTTCCACCATATTCAAGCTCCTCACTCTAGCCGGAACACAAATAGTCTAATCCTCGGGTAGTTAATGAGGTAAATTTTCATAACCCTAACGCCTTCTCAATCCGTATGAACTAATGGTCTCGCCACCACCTGCCTTCTCCCCAGGAATGCCTGGAGGATGATGACTCAAACCTCCTGAGGTTACTGGGACTCCTCCTCGACCACCGCTATACAGCCAAGGAGCAAGAATTGCCGCAATACCTACACCCAAGAAAGCCCGTCGATCAAACACCGATGGTGCCTCGACCGCACTCGGACGCCCACGCCCCGCCATCGTTTAGCCATCATCACAAGCAGTAATGGCACCAATTTCAATTCAAGATTCTGGAAGGCATAAACACCGCCCCGAGACACTATTCATACACATAAATCAGTGTATACACATTATCCTTGTATTTACAGGTAATGCGAGGCAATCAATTATACATTTAAAACATTTTTATCAACAAAAATTTCACTTTTCCAAAATTTTATCTCATTTTATTTAATTTAATTAAATTTTAAAAAAATTTCGAAATGTGATGAACAAGCAAATTATTTAAGGACTCGTAAACAAAGGATCGAAGTCAAAACTGGTTTTAAAAAATCGAGTCGGGACCGAAGCCAAATAATGCACTAACTTAGCCTAGCTCACAAGAGACAGCACGCCTGCCACACGCCAGGTAGCCTGTCGCGGGCGGTCCGCCGTAGCGGGCAGTGGTCCGCCGTGTCGCAGCCGCCAGCCGCCATGGCATCGGCAGCATCCCGCGGAGCCCCCGCGGGCCGCGTGGCCGCCATGCCGCGCATCTACCCGTGCCGCGCCTGGCCCCGCGCCCGCCCGTGCCACGCCTTCTCGCCTCGCACGCCGCGCGCCCACAATTGCTGCCGCCAGCCTGCGCGCCCGCCCAAAGACCCAACGCCCGCCCCGGGGCCGCCGCACCATGTCAGGGGCTCGTCGTGGTCAGATATGACACAAACCCGCCTTGCCTCACGATTAGCGCCTTGCCCAACCGCTCTAATCCCTTCTCTCGGGTCACACACACACCCAGTGTATCAAGGGATACAAATCTCTCACAGCACCCTTCTCTCACACACACAAGGTGTTGGTATCGCGATACACCTCGGGCCCCTCCTAGCCCTCACCACAATACAACCGCAGATCGCAATACACTCCACTCCATCCTAGCCGCTGTTGCAATACAATTTCTATTATCAGAATACAATCAAGTGCAGCCCAAATCAGTTCGACCATAAATATTTTTTGCTTTTTTTTTTCATTATTATTATTATTTTCTTCCGCTTATTTCAAATTTACTAGAAATACACTAAAATATATACCTATTTTCTTTTTTTTTCAAGACAATAAATTTACCTGAAATCACAAAAAAAAAAAAAACACCTATATATATTTTTCATTTTCCGTAATACTCAATAAATTTATAAAATCTATTTTTATTCAGCTTTCTTCCGTTTCCACCCCAGAAACCTAGGAAATTATTTTCTCTTCACCTCATTTTTTTTTCATTTGGACATTTTGTGTAAAATCTCCTCAAACCTCTTGATCCAACACTAAACCTAGTGTTCAACCTTAAAATTTATTAAAATTTTAGTTTATCATCCATTAAACCAAATGAATTTATTCAAATTTATTTTATTTCTCCTCTTGGTTCCAGTTTTCACAAACTATAAAAACTTCTAAAACTTCCCAACACATCATGGTTTTCCTAGGTGCTAATCACTAAGCACACAAACCATACACAATACATGATCACACATCATTCATGTTATGAATATTTTTCACACAACAATTTATCAAATCACACAAAACACATCAAACACATGCATGTCGTGTCCTAGTTTTGTCCCGTGATTTCCTAGGTAATCTCATACCTAAACTCAACATCAAACCACACCTAGTGGTGATGTTCTTACTCGACTATGGCCTAAGCCCAAATCCTCAATCTCTAGGTTTCCATATACCTATACTCTACATCAAACCACCCAAGTGGTGATGGATACCCAACCCGAGCTCCCTAGGTATTCGTATACCTAATCTCTAATACCAATTATGTCCTCATTTTTCCCAGTTTTGACATTCGCACTATCTCGGCCGTCCATTTTCATCATTTCTCTACTCATGTCACTTATGGCACATGAGTAAGTGTTATATGTGACTTTTGTCACAATCGAAAATCGTTTTACGACACCTGAAACGCGATGCTCGAAACGTGTCACTCGACCGTCCCTAAGTCGATTTAAATTCGACGTGCTAGCTAGATTTTGCGAGACAATTCCAACGGTGAAATCCGTTTCATCATCCGAGATCTAGAGAATAAATTTCCGATTTTTGACCGAAATTACGATTTTGCCATTTTTCCAGAAATTGAAATTTCTCGGGTCTTACAGATTCTTTTATAATCATTTTTTTTTTCAGTGTGTAGTTAAAATTCCATTTCATTTTTTGGTTGTAGTTGAAATTTTTTGTCTAATAGTAATGAAAATGCAGGTCCTCCTAACACTGAGTTTATCTCTATAATTTCTTAGTCACTAGAAGACAAGTTTAAAGAGAACTTTTTAAGGTGTTTCCCTATTTTATCTATTTCGTATCTTGTACCTCTCTTTATATTCAACCAAGGAACTATATTTATTAGCATTCTATTTTTTGTAAGGAAAAAATATCAAGCATTTGGACAATGGTTGAGTTGTTTGGTGATAAATAGATGGGCTTTATTTTAGTTTAAATGTAGTTGGACTGTATTAGTAGGTTCTCTTTATATACATATTAATTCCAATATGCTAAAATTTTGAAATAGTAGCCACAAATCTGGACTCATGTTTGTATGTGATAATATTATACTTATTTTTTATTTAATTTATTTTTCTTTCACAATTTTAGGATAATATATATTTTCTTTGGTGCAATTATGGCAAATCATGAGCTAACTAGGCCCATAGTCACACCATTAGGATTGGAGTTAATGATAAGCTAAATATATAATTATAGGAAAAAACAAAATAAAAATGATAAAATATATCTATAAACTCTTAAATCTTTATTCATAATATTCAATATACTATAAATTTATTAATATTATTTCTAATTTATTTGACATTTGATTTTTATTAGCAATTACAAAATAAAAAAAAATGTTAAATAAAGAGTTTTTCTTTTCTTATGTTTAGCTTATTTTATAATGTAAAAATGAAGAAATTCTATATATTTAAAAATGCGAAAATTTATATAATTTTAGATTACTTAATTTTATATATTAATTCAAATAAATTTATACTAGCATATAAAGTCATTCGATTTAAAATTATTTCTTATTTTCCTTTTATTAATCGGTCATAACAATTAAAGAAATGAGTGGACATAATATTTTAGTTGTACTTTTTCTTCGTTTTTGCTTCAAGGTGATATTTCCACTTTTGTTTTCTTATAATTTAAATACTTAATTTGAATTTTCTAATAATAATTTTCAATTGCAAACTTGTGCTTAAATTGATGGCAAAAGATTTAAATTTTAAATTTGTCTGGCATGTAATTTGAACCTTTTTTTTTCTCTGATGATACGTGGTGCCAGATTGGACAATAAATGGAAAACATAATATCTTTTCAAGTTACTCTATTATGCTTGGATTCTTTTTTAAGAAATTTTGATAAATGAAGTTCTCTTTGTTCATGGAACATAATTGGAGAAAGGCTAAAATATTATGTCTCCCCTATTTTTATAGTAGTTGAAAAACTATGGGAAAAATCTTGTTAAAAATTTTTAAATCATGAAACAAAAATATAATGACCAGCGACCTTAGGAATTATTTATTCTATATGGGATAGGAACAACCATCAAATTAAGTTGAAGAAATTAGAACACATAAGACATATGGTATGAATTCTTTAAGTGTAATGTGTAAGATACAATATGTATATAAATTCATATATTAAATTTAGCCAGAACCAGGAAAATTTAAATTTTACTCTAAAAGTATAAATTAACCAATATTCTTTGAAATGGCTCGGGGAAGCGTAGAAAATTCCCTAGAGCTCGGATGTGAAAGCAGAGTGTCTTTGTTTGTTAAGTCCACAAAATGAGTAACTCAGAAAAGTTTTTCTGAATTCCTAGATAGTGGGAATTCTTTATGAATTTTTGAAGTTAGGTATCTAGTAACCTCAGAAACAAGATTTTCTTAAAAATATCGAGAGCTAGGAAATAACTGGAGTTGAGTTCATTTAAAATGAATTGAACTGAAAAGAAATAATTTGTTTTGGAGACGAGAAATGAACAGGATGGATTGTGGGCAAATGGAGCAAGTGGGCCCCGCATCCAACTTAAGCTAAGAGAGACAAAAAAAAGAGGAAAAAAAAAATAAAGGCTCATTTTTGGAGGGGAAAACGGGCAGTAAGGAGTGTGCATGAGTTAGAGAGAGAAATGAGAGAAACTCCTCCTTCTCTCTATGATCTACAGAGATTGAGTGGTCGGAATCCGTCAAGCCAAGATTTAAAATTCATCTACTTGATGAGGCTGCGGCAGATGCCCGACAACACGTGGTTTTCAGAAAGATTTCGAGGTTTGGAGGAAAGTAGTGTGAAGCTGCCTTCTCTCGTTCTACCGCGATTGGCGAGGCTTGGTTTGTGACACTGAGGCAGGGGTCAGATTGACCACCAGATCAACCTGCGGGGCTCTATGTGTCTCATATCATGAGACCCATATATAAATAAAATGACCCGATAGGGCCCGTAAATCCATACTTGTCCATATGGTTACAAGATTCGTACATTTCTATAGATCGAGAGTTATTACATCGCCCCAATACAAAACATATAATAAAACTAGTTCGTTATAATATATACACAAAGTAGGAGTCGAGGCCACAATCAGGCCCGCCCGTAATCAGAAGCTACAGGCGCCATCTGTGCATGCCAGTCATGTGCACGAAGGGGTCCTTGTGAGTGAGCTAATGACCGGTAGAGATAAATCTACAGGGTATTTGAATCCTGACCCCCTATATCGGTGCATGCACAAATAGTCATTTCACGATCAAACCTGACAACCCGAATCTATGCATACATGTTGTCTATCATGGAAAAAAACTACAGCCATGTATGAGACCAACATCTACATACTTACATATGCAAGGGTGTTCTCAGGCCCCTACCGCAATCACAAGTGTAATGGGATATCGTCTGATCAGTCGACTCAGCTATCACCACCTTAGTCTATGTGATATTTATTTAATCGTTATTGTCTTTTGGAGCCTTGAGAACTTTCGAGGTCTCCTTGCGTGAGTCTCGCACCCTCAGAGCACATTTTCGGGCTTTCATCGGTCGTCTGTCTAACCGGGTTTGGGCTTTTCTCTTTGGGGGGTGGGGTATCTATCCCTACTTGCTCGCAGACACATTTAATTTTCCATTTTCATTTAACCTTGTGGAACTCGAGGGTGGACTTCGTCCCGTTCCAACTACAGTCACTTTTAAACGGTGCCGAACCCGATACCATGTACACACGCCCCGACAATGTGAATTATTCTGCTCTGATCTGTCTGATTTGTGCCAGCTACACTCGAACCCATGACTGATGTATGAAGACCTCTACATGGACATTTCTACACCATACCTTTGTGTGCTATGAACACTCATGTCTAATGCACACAACATTCCATTTATTGAGTTCAGCATCGGCATACATGCGATCCATGTTAATATTCCATACATTCAAATCGATTACATCACATAAGCATGCACTACATCGTTCTATCGTTCGGTTCGTTTCATGTCGACACATCATTCAGTGTGTATTAACATAATTGACCATTACTTAGGCAAGTAATGCTATAATTCCTGTTATCAGTGAGACATAGTGTGTCAATCATACGGCCCAATGCATATAATTATTTCCATCTTCATCACATATGTCATAATTTCACATATTATGTCATTGAATTTATGGCAATAACACACATTAGCCATTCCGGCCATCATCCAGAGGCGTACTTGGCCTGAAATAATTTGGACTTAGTCGAAAGTCCAGTTTTTGTAAATACCACACAAAACATCCAGCGGCAATTCCTGCTTTCGAGCCATATGCGGTCGAACATTTCGGTTACAAACCAGGTTAAGAAAACAAAAGTTAAAAGCGAAACGGACTATTCTCGGTGTCCGTGACCCAGACCAATTTTCAGCTTACATTTTGGCTGAGAAATTTATCTTATTGAATTCTATACTCGACGAGCTTTCCATAGAGTCCAAGAACTCATGAATCGGAGTTTGGACGAGAAAGTTATGGCGATGCAAGAATTGAAGCGGTCGATTCCTGTGAGGTGTGCGAGGAAATTTAGGCACACCCCAGTTTACTCGATACGCTCGGGATTTTCTTTGTCCGAAACCACAATGTTCAGTTTTGGACAGTCCCAAAACCCTATGAAACTGGTCTTTGACCATCACACAATCACAAACAAACCATACAACATAAAAATTCGCCCGGAAAACCGAACGAAACCCGTGGCCATTACCGCGGCTGGCGTAAAATAACAGTAGGAGGAAACTGCCTCTTGTAGCGCGATTAGGGTTCTTTACCATGCAGGTTTGCTCCCTTTGCGTAACACGCCTTCCTTTTCACTCCTTCTTTCCTCTCTTCCTCCCATTTCTTACGCTCTTTTCTTTTTCCTTTTCTTTTCTTTTCCTCCCTTTCTCCTTTCCTTTCCTCCTTTCTCTTCTCCTTTCCTCCCTTATATACTTTACTTCCTCCTTACTCATGCTTGCTCCCCCTTGCTTGTCTGAATAAGCTACTTCTAACCTTATATAGGCCTTAAATAGTAGCCATGTTGACACATGGCTTGCCATGTTCCACACACATGGATTGCCATGTGTCACCACATACATGCCTTCTCACTGCTGTGTGACATGGCTTTCCATGTGTCACCCACATGGTTGATCATGTGTCATCCACATGGCTCGCCATGTGTCACCAGACACCCGTTGCCTCGAAATACGTGAAATTTCGACTATCTCGGAATTCAACAAAATTCGATTTGGTAGCTAGATTTTACGAGACAATTCCAACGGTGCAATCCGTTTAAATAAATCAGGTCTAGAAAATCGACTTTTCTCGACTATTAGATAAATTACAATTTTACCCCATTTGAAAATTTTAAATTTAAAATTTTCACGGGTTTACTACATGGTTTCCATCGGGCGAGACTTAAAGTCGGAGTACTCGTCGAGGGGCAACGTGTGTGGACATCGAAATCAGAATTTCATCGAAGGTCGAGGCGGAGGATACAGGCGTGGGTCTCGGGTCTTCGGGACTCCAAAAAGTTTCGTCTTCGCTCCAAGAGGTAGGGAACCTTCCTACTTGGGTTTATTTCTTATCTAAATACTGTTTTGGTCTTGGTTGGGCCCTAAGGTTTGTTTGGATTGTGTTCACGTTCTAAAAATACGTATTTTACGATTTGGGTGTTTTGTTAAGTTGATTTTCGGTGAGTTTGGGACGGGTTTTGTGCCATGTTGCTGGGTGAATCGTGGACTCAATTGGGGCGGGTTCTTGCCCGAGTAAAGGGTTGTTTTTTACGGGATGGTTGGGTGGGAAAAATAGTATGTCACGGGAGCTTTAAAGGAGCTGGAGGCCTTGATTTCGTTCGTTTCAGCGGTACGCCCGGTTACCTTTGTTTGTCTGGAGCCTCGACTTAGGGCGACCATAACTTTCTCGTCCGAGCTCTGTTTTGGGTGTTCTTGGACTCTATGGAAAGAACTTTGAGTCTAGAATCCATCCATATATATATTGATAAAATTTGAACTCATATTTGCTCCAAAAATGATGAAAAACAGTAGTACTTGTTGGGTTTCGTCGTCGATCCTTTGTTCATCTGAGGCCTCGACTTAGGATAGCCATAACTCTCGTCGACTTCCGGATTTGGGTGTTTTTGGACTCATGGAAATATCTTGGAGTAAAAGATCGACCATATAGTTTCAGTGGAAATTGGGCTCACATCCTTGTTGAAAAATTGATTGATACAACAAATTGTGCTAATTGGTTGTGTGGATGTGAGGAGTTATGTCTTGAAGTGGCGTATAGGTTGTAGGCTATCTTAGGTGCATGATATGCCATGAATTAGCCTAGGAAATGAGGTGTGTCATTACTTGCCTAGGTAGTGACTTGATGAAATCTTCATATGTGTTTGTCTTGCGATTGATTGAAATGGCATTTCTTGGTTAAGAGGTGTCATACTTGGATGTCAATATGTGTGCTCTGACATATTGGGTTTGTGATGTGTTTTCGTGTGGACATGGCTATTACATGGCATGTTGTAGGCTAGTTTATTGGGCATTATGCGCCATGATGTAGCCTAGGGATTTGAGTATGATATTACTTGTCTAAGTAATAGTCGGAGTGATGTTGATGCATGCTTATTTGATGTGTTGACATGAATGTGATAAATGTTAGTATGACTGCATGTATATTAACGTTTAATGAATGTATAGACTTTTGTTTGCATTAGACATGAGTGTCCATGGTACCGCAGGTGTAGTGTAAGTATCAGATCCATATAGGGTCTTGCCATTAGGCGCTGACTTGAGTGTAATGGCACAGATTGCATTACTTTGGTGCAGAGGACATCGCATGGTATGGGTGTGAGTGCATTGTCGTTGTCATTCACCATCCTTGGTGAATGGGTTGTGGACTCGTACTTTGGACGAAGTCCAATGGAGATCCACAGTTTGCATGGTTGACAATCAACATTGTGTTTGGTGTCGATGGTGAGGCCGTCAAATGGAATGAAGTTCGTTGAGTCGGCGGTTGCATATGAAATTAATACCTGTGTGTTGGGCAATTTAAGTAGGTATAGACACCCCCTCAGGTGAAAAACCTGGAACTTTGCGGTTAGACATGACCCTCGTCGGTGAAAGACCTGAGAAAATGTCGATCGGTGTGCGACGTTCGGAGGTGAGACCCTAAAAATCCATGGCTCACAAATGCATATACACCGCGACATGATTACATCAGAGTAGCGCTGAAAGATAAAACCGATGGGTATGGGTTTATAAAACACAAAGCTTTGTTTATGAAATAAATGATTTTATAAGGGATCATCAACCTTTGGATTTGAAAAAGAAATAAAAATGACTATAAAATGATCATTGGATGATCTAGGAGAAAAATAAAGAGTTTTTATCACATGGGGTTACATCATGTGTGGGGAGAGTCGATGAGGACTTGATACATGGGGCGTGATGAGTCGCATCTCATTCATGATAAAGTAGGATACGTCTTAGAAGTTGCATGTCTGGGGTGTGTGCTTAGTTGTTTGACCATTCATGTGCATTTAGGTGGGGAATAAATTTTCAGAGGGACTTATCTCTACTAGGCGTTAGCTCACCCTATCGTGGGACCCCTTTTCGTGTTCGTGATACATGTCGTGCAGATCGCTCCTTAGAGGCCGATTATGAAAGAGGCCTATCAGGCCTTGATTCTTTGTATATTATATTAGAACATGTTAGTTTTAATATAATACTAGATTAAGAGTGATGTAATAACTCGTGGCCTTGATATAGATTGTATTTCTATGGATAAATGGGTCCTGACGGGCCATTTTTACTCGTATGTGGACCCTAAGTGTGGTCGTTGTATAATATTGGGACAGTTGCCATGAAATCGCATAGGTTGTATTTTCGGGCAGCCCCCGCACAAAGGAGACTCACTCGATTTTCGCAAACTCGGGTCCTCCGGGAAAAGGGGACTTAATGGAGTGGTGTCGGGTTACCCGACATCCACAAATTCTCAGTGGGTTAACGGGTTGTCAACGAACCCCCGGGATTTGGGGTGTCATAAAATTCATCATTTTTTTTAATTGATTGTATATCTTCGAATAATAGAATGGATCGAAGTTGGATGTCTAAAGATAGAAGGTTAAAGATCATGGGAAGAAGGTGTTTAATACTTCTATTAATTTCAGACATAACATTACCCAAAGCAGCGTCAGCTCGCTGCCTTGTGTTTGATGGGAACTTGTTCATCAAACACCTACCAAGGTTCGAGAACACTTGTTTTTTAAACGGTATCACCAAAGTTATCATATGTTGAACTGCATGGAGTTATATCTCTACTAGTACACAATCAAGTGAAATGGTCCAATGTCATGATACAAATGAATTATAGTGATGTTGGCAATACAAGAGGAAATGATTCATGCTAAGTGAAAGATGAGTTCATGGAAATAACTGTAAATTTAGTCCAAAATTATTTGAGGGATCAAAAGTTTTTTGTATCCCTGTTATGCAAAATTCACAAAGCTGCATTAGTTAAATTGTACAACGTGAAGGCACGATATGGGTGGTCAAATAAAAGCTTCTTTTAGATTTGTCTAAATATTACTGGATATGCCCCGATGAACAATGATGCCATTATCAATGTATGAGGCTAAGAAAACATTGAATGCTGGAATGGAATATGAAAGATACATGCATGCCCTAATGATTGCATACTTTTATGTGGAATGCTTTCGTGATGCATCTTCATGTCCTACTCAGGAATGTCAAGGTGGAAGGCAAATGTGCAAGGTGAGAAATACCAAGAGGATTCCCGCAAAAGTGTTGTGGTATTTTTCAATTCATCCCTAGGTTTAAAAGGATGTTTCAATCTCCCAAACCGCAGTAATTCCCATAAATGCATGCACATGGAAGAGAAAATAATGGTAAAATTCGGATACCCAGCTGATGTTCAACAGTGGAAACAGGAACCAATTGTGGTCTCAATCTGTTTATAGAAACCTTAGACTTGCCATTTTAACAGACAGTATTAATCCTCACAACAACATGACCAATATGCATAGTTGTTGGCCTGTCCTCATTGTAACTTATAATCTTCCCTCGCTACGTATGAAGAGGGAAATTTATGATGTTATCATCAAGTAATATCAGACCTTGGCAACCTGGTAGTGATATTGGTGTATACTTGGCACCATTAGTGGATGATTTGAAAACATTATGGGAGGTGGGGGTGGAAACCTATGATGCCCATGAGCAAGAGTTCTTTACATTAAAGACTATTTTGTTATGGACAATTCAATGAGTTTCAGATATGAATTATCCGGGTTTAAGCACTTAAGATACATGCCTGTCCAATATAAAGGTGAAGTGTGTCAAATTCATAAATACAAGTAAAACATGGGAATAAACTCATATACCCCACATAGCGATTCCATGCAAATGCATCCACTCTTAGAAGCAAAGAAGGCATTTAATGGTGAACAAGAGTTTAGGCTACCTCCAAAAGAACTTACTGGAGATGAAATATTTAGAAAGGTTGATACCATTTGTACCCTCATGGGGAAAGAAAAGCAACGATGTGGATCCTTTGCTACTCATTCAAGTTGCTGTTAAGAGGTCTATATTCTTCGATCTTGAATATTTGAAGTTTTTATATTCGACACAACTTGGATGTCATGCACATCGAGAAGAATGTTTCAGGAAAGACATCATTGGAACTTTGCTTAATGTTCCTGGTAAAGCAAAGGGATGGAGTAAAGTCTCGACTAGACCTTCTTGAAATGGGATTAATGTCCGAGTTACACCAACGTCAGTTGAAGAGAATCCTATCTTCCCCGCATGTTATACTCTAAGTAAAGAGGAGAAGAAAATAGTATTGCGTGACTTTAACCGATTTGAAGGTTCCAAGGTTAATGTTCAAACTTTTAGAAATCTGTATTTGTGGAAGAGTTAAAGTTTGCGGGTCTTAAGTCCCACACTTATCACTTATGCAACAACCATTGCCGTAGCAATAAGATCCGTGGCCGCCAAGCATGTTAGATATGCCATTACAAGATTGTGTTTTTTCTTCAATGCACTTTGTTCAAAGGTGGTGGATGTCAAGATTTGAACGATCTAAAGCAACAAGAAATATGGGTCATTTTGTGCTTGTTGGAGAAATATTTCCCACCTTCCTTTTGACATTACGCTTCATCTAACAAAGGTATCTGGGCAAGGGAGGTTAGATCATGTGGACCGGTGTACATGAGATGGATGTATCCATTTGAAAGATACATGAGAGTCTTAAAGGGTGCTATATTGCATTGTTGAGTGCTATATTGCAAAGGAAGCTGTAGAGTTTTGTTCAGAGTACTTATTAGACATCGATGCAATTGGGATTCCTGCTAGCATGAAAAATGAATGGAAATATGGAAACCTTTACCGCGGTCGCGGTAATAAATATCCGCAAATTCTTAATCATGGAGCAAACACATTAATATGTTCTACAAAATATAGCCATTGTCCAACCTTATATTGAGTAAGTGTCAATGGAAATTTACTACCTTTTTTTTACTCTAAATAATGTTTATACAAGCCATAATTTACTTGTTTTTACTTGCTAGTGAACATATAAAATATTTGAAAGCAAAATATCCTCACAATCAAAGAGAGTGAAGTATCGGTGGATGAACATGCGTACATTTAGTTACCTGTTTAAAGAAAAGGTATGAAACAAGATATACATACTCCTCTTGAAATTTAACGCTTATAAAATTTGAATTCCATCAATTTACATATCATAAGTGAACCAAATAGGTTTCATGAAAAAAGTCGAACCAACTTATCAGAGGAACTTCTAAGGGTCGGGCACAAGGACCAAGGAAACGTGTTTCGACATATCCCTAAGCATATCATTAATGGGTGTCGCTACCACATCACAAGGACCGATGATACACGCACTCAACCAAAATAGTGGTGGCCAGACGTGGCATCGACTGCCAAATTGCAAGTGCCAAAGATAAGAATCCGTGACTCATGGATTACGTGTTTTTATGGAGTTGTCGCAAAGATACGGGACCTTGATTATAACATGTTTAATATTTGTGTTTTCAAATGTGATCGGGTTGATAGCGTAAATGGTGTAAGAGTTGATGAACTCGATTTACATTAGTTGATCTGAGCAAGATAGGGACATGTAAATAAGATCATTTCATTTTTGCAAATATAAGCCTAACAAGTATTTCGGTAAAAGACCGTGTTGATCCGATGGTCAATTGTATTATTCAGGCCAAAAATGGAGATGTTCAAAAGAGGATGATGACAACATGGTTGATAATTGTATCGGAGTATCACCATTTGCAAATGGATGCCCTGATATAAAGTCCTTTGATGAAGTTGAAGATTGTGATGCAATTTGTGTGCGTACTGATTGTGAGGGGACTTGGGTTGAAAATTAAATATATTGGCATGCTTAGTTTTTTTTTTTTTTTTTTTTTTTGTAGTGCTTTATGACTATTGAGTGATATGAAAGTGTGTGACTTTGAAGTGTTGTTAATATAAATGTATGATGTTCAACAATGTTATGTTTGTTCATTCATATTAAATGTATTTTTCCTTTATATACATGCTAAGCCATTTTGAACAAATACAACTACCAATTATATATTTCATGCTATTAAATATTTGAATTTCTATTTAAAATTAATTTATGTATAGTTAACAAATATTGTGTCTATGTTAAGATTGTAGTTCAATTATATTAGACAAAATAAAATCATCACTCACCTAGTTAATATCGATACAAATTTTATATGATATAAGGGTAATCCTATTGAAGGTTTATGGAAGATGGTGGAATCTAACAAACTCATAAAACTATATTAGAAAATGATAAATAACATTTAATGAACTAAATGTAAACATGGTAACAACCTACCCTATTAAACTTCATGATCTTATGGAATCGTTTTTGTGATTAATTTATTTTTATTTAATTGAGATATATTTGTAAGTGATTTTTATTATAATTTTGAATCATTTGGGAACTTGTAAGAATAGTGATACAAGTTTACAGATGCCTTACCAAGAAAACAGTTATGTGTGTAAACCTATACTATCATGCTTTAATAAACAAAGTACACGCAGCTTACCAAAGTAATACAGATGCCAGCAAAGAAAAATAAGATCGCTTCAGAATAAAGGCTTCGAGGCCCAACTTTGAAACTTCCAATTTATAAAAAGAGAAGTGAAGGAGCAAAGATTCATATTCAATATAATGATGATGGTGACAGAGTGGGTGAAGGAGAAGAAAAACATGAGACAATTTTAGAAAAAAGGTTCCGAGGCCCAACTTTGAAACTTGAAATTTCTAAAAAGAGAAGTGAAGGAGCAAAGATTCCTATTCATTATAATGATGATGGTGGGACAGTGGTGAAGGAGAAGTAAAATATGATAACTTTAGAAAAAAAAGGTTCCAGGCCCAACTTGAAACTTGAAATTGCTAAAAAGAGAAGTGAAGAAGCAAAGATTCATATTGAATATAATAACATGGTGACGGAGGGTGAAGGATATGTACAACTTGTGTCATACTGGGTGTGCTTAGTAAGAACAATGGTGCCTGGTCTTATCATACAGATTGGAGGGTGGTTCCATTCAATTAAAGGAGAAATTATGGGATTGTGTTAAGGTATATAATAATATTTTGAATTTTTTTTCCCAGATTATTTATACTTTTTAAACAGCAAGCTTATTAGATAATCAAGGTTGAAAATGTGTTGTAGGTGCATTCTTAGTTGATGAGAATAACATAAACAACAACATCATGTCATCAATTGAACTGGGCTTTTAGACTGTTTGTGCACATATTGATTTCAGTATATCCTTCCTTATAAAGATAAGCCTCGAGCTTCTTTTGCAAAATCCACTCACCGAGAACAATTACATTCCAATGAAGATTGAGAAAACGAAGGTTAATAGGTTGTCAATGTAGTTTGAAATTAAATCAAGAAAGGGAAAAGAAAGACGGAAAAATATATTTACATTCATCGAGTTAGAAGGAAAGGATACTGATTTCAAGAAGAATTGGTGTTGAATTAGCTTATATTATTTTGTTAGATATTTATGTTTGTAAAAGTTTAATTATTCTACTTTGTTTTTTTTTTTCATAGATGAAAAAGACAAGTTCAAGGAAATCCATTGATAGATGGTGTGACGCCTCAAACCCGAGGGTCCTGTTGACCACCGTCAACCCGCGGAAAACCTGTGTGTCTCATATCATGAGACCCATACATGTGCAAAACGACTCAATAGGGCCCACACGTCCATACAACACATAATGCATATTATATACAAAAAGAGCTGGTTTTAAGAATTGTATTTAATTGCAATTTACAAAAAAAAAAAAAAAAAAACTTGACCATCTTTCCAGAATTTACAAAATACTTTAAATAAGGCCATTGCCATTTCTTCTCGCCTCTACTGCCTCAAATGCTGTCCCATCCCCGGTGCACCTTCACACCCGAAATAAATATATTCCCTCGACTGTGGTGAGCATGCCTAGTAGTGGAATTTTCCTACTTGGGTTACCTCACCTAAGGCTTCATGCAATGGCACACCAAACATTCACCCCATTCCATAATCCATGTTAATATACTAAGCATGCATATTAACAAAACTTACACATGTTATTCACCATAGCAATAACACAAAATTAGCTCACACTACAATAAACAAACCGATAAATTCATCATAAGGTCAGTCTGCAAATCACAATCAACATGTTATTCACTCATGGAAACAAAACAACATCACACAAGCCATATAAACAGTCCACCTGACCATCCAAACCACTATAGTGTAGATTTCTTCACTCTGGCCTAAATCTTGTAGAATCGAAAAACACGCCATCTGTGCCTTAACAAATCTCATCCATTAAATGGGTCTCTTAAATAAAGAATAAAACAAGTAGGAGAAAACCCGTGACTCTCTTGAGTTGTCAAAACCCACAAACCTGCACCCACGCATAGCCCTCAGAGCGTAGGACCAATCCGCTTCTCGTCGCCAGTTTGGCCGGATCCACCAGCTGGAAAATCTAGAGAGAAGGTAGACACTCTCCCTCTAAATTCTCTCTCACGATTTTCTCTTCTCCCCTCTCTTTTCTCCTCTCCCAACCCATTCGTCAAGACGTGACAGTAGACTGGTTATCTCAATGCCACGCCCAATTCTAATACTGGATTTCTTATCCCTTTATCCATCTAATATAGATTCCCTTCCAATGACATGATGCTGCATGTCACCCATGGCCCACACTTGAGCTCATTATTTCCTGACTTGCTCACAGTTTGGCACAGGCACCTCTTAAGCCACCAATGTGTCAAGTGAACCCGTGATTACCCCCGTCGCCTCGAAAACGTGGGAAATTCCGACCGTCCCTGAACCGACATGAAATTGACGTGGTAGCTAGATTTCTCGCGACGATTCCAATCCACAAGCTCCATTTCCTCATCCGAGATCTAGAAAATTCTCTCGATTTTAATCGAATTACCATTTTACCATTTTTCAGAAAATTAGAATTTTCTCGTGTTTTACATTCTTCCCCCTTTAAAAGAATTTCATCCCGAAATTCCACACAACCACATCAACTCACACGCATATGCAATGTGCACTATGCCATGCATGTAAACTAGTCATTTAAGTATTAAACGACTAGACCACGTACATTCATCCCTAAACAAGAAGCGGATAGTGGCCCGCATCATGTCCCTCGCCAAGGTCCATCGTTGACTCCTCCACTCACTGCCGTGATCACTTTTCTTATATAGACTAAAACCCCTCAAATTAACATAGCTATAAGAGCCCTACAATTCTCTTATACTCATGTCACTTTGGATAATTTGGCTGCTAAAATAGTTTTTTCTTAATGTCTGATTAAAATAAGGGTTCGCCTATGACACCGTGTGGGGTGCAATGTGTGTCATACAAGTAGTAACCGAATGTAAGTCCGTGTATCATTCCCACAAAGATCGATAGCGAATTACGCTCAACTACCCTAACTACTAGAATTTCATACTATTTGGACTCAAACCATAGTGAATGTTTTATAAAAACGACAAAAATTAAAAATCCTATACTATTGGATATGTTCTAATTAAACGAGAACAAAAGTTAATGACTAAAAATAAATTGTACATAAAAGAATGGATTGAATCAGTTTACTGTGAGAAACGAAAACTATCAATGAGATACAATGGAACAAATAATCTAAAGACTATATCCATGGTTTTGTTCTATGTATGGATCTGATTTTGTCCGATTTCTTAATTATTGAACTGATCTCTCCGTTTTCACTAATTTAATATCCTTGCTTCGAAGACAAGATCAAACCAAATTTCCACCTCGTATTCCACATTTTCTCAAGTAAAGATCCGGGGTATTTTCTTTCTCAATACTTCACACCCATTTCTTGTTGACAGCAGAACTTTTACTTTACCTTCTCAAGATTTTAGCTAAGTTTCTACTACTTAATGGGTGGCTCAACCTCCAGATCTATGGGTTTATCCCTTCCTTGATTGGGGATCTAAGCAACACTAGGATCTAACGCACTGTAGATTAAGGTGAACTCTCCGATTATTAATATTGTTGTTAAATACACCCCCTCCAACTTCAATTATGAGCGAATGAGGGATTTATCAAAATGAACTCGTGAGCTTAGCAAGCCAATAACGGTACGAACATACCGTAAAAGCACGCTCAACTCGTGAATCTCCGCTTCAGGTCACATGTGTGGCATCCGGATATCGTAGTAAGAGGTATCTCCTCAACCGGTACTAGGTAACTACTATTGGGAACTTATCCATTAAAACAACACTCAAGTAAAACTAAAAACCCAAATTTAATTCCTCCGTAGAATTGTGCAGAAAGATCAGAATTAAATGAAATCAAACTAAATTGAAATGCGGTTCGACACGTATCGTTAATCAAGAAATGGAGGTCGATCTCAAGACGACCACTGTAATTGCAATAACCAAAGAAATGAATCTGTGAAATCATTCAGATTTATAAATTTCCGTGAAAATAATCAAGAAAAAGTCAATGTAACTAACAATCCAAATTCTACTCGCCTCGCACAGTTCGCAGATTCAAAACCAGAAAATAAAACTAAAAAAAAAAAAAATCTACTCTAAAATATACACTGAGTTCCTCTTCTTTTCCCTTTGCTGGGTAGTGAAGAAGGAGAAAACTACTTTACCATTCTAAAGCTATCTATTTATACCCGTAAAGAATCAGCCTCGAATCCCAAAATGTTCCGTGGAAATCCAAAGAAAAGCCCACCACTGCTCTATGTCGCGACCTCGCTACGTCGCGATGGAATTCTCTCATGACTCAAGGATCATCGCGACCTCTTCCTTTCTCGTTGCAAACCGCTTTGTCTTGCAAAAGCTCTTGATTAGTGGTCGCGACATCAAGTGATGTCGCGACATCTTTGTCTCGTTCCTTCGCGTTGATGTCGCAATTCCCGCCACATGTTGCAACCGATTTCTCTTTCCAACTATTTTCCGTGTTGCGACATCAAAGTGATGTCGCTGACATCCTTTTTCTCCGCTCAAATTTTCTGGGAGTCATTGCGACCGAATGAGTGGTCGCGCGACATCATTTTTCTGTCAAGACTTCACTGATTTTTTCATGTCGACCGCATAGCATGTCGCGAATTTCAATTCGACTTTAATTAAAAAACAAGTTATGACTTCGATTTATGAAACCTCTTGTGTTTCGATACGATCCTTGTCGCGACTTCGTATTATGTCACGACATCATTTATCTCCTTTACGTCGTGAAGACTAAATGATGTCGCGACATGAATTTCTTCATTCGACTGCTTCTTTGGGCCTCGACCACGCCTTCTCGTCGCAACCTCCTCTCTTCAAGTCGCGGACTTCCATTTGTTCAAGTTTTACATTTCTTCTTCGTCACTTTGATGTCATTCCTGGATGGTCAACCGAGCTGGTCAGACCTAACTTCCGCCAGACCTCAATTCAGTCGATTTCTTCTTATTTTTGCTAAAATTCAGTTTCTCGTCGTATTTTCCCCGCAAATTGGAATTGAGTCAATTATCACTTTCTCGCGAACACCAACATTATTTTCATATTAAACTTTAAAAAATGGATTGCAATCTAATGAGTTTTACTCATCACGCCGCCATAGCATCCTCATTTCAAATTTCACCTAGCCTTCCGCCAGCTGGGACCGATCCCTGGGCTTATCCATGATGCACACTGGTCCCTCCTCGAAGGTCCCATCGGTGTCAACCTTAATCTCTCCCCAATCTCTCCCCAATACACTACATGAGCTGGATTTGGAGTGTATCTCCGGAGCATGGAGACTTGGAATAACTCATGGACACTTGACATGTTAGGCGGAAATGCCAACCGGTACGCTACAATGCCCACCCTTCCGAGTATCTCGGCGGCCTAATGAACCCTATTATAACTTCCCGTTCGGGCTTTAATCCCAACCATTCCTTTTAGGCATCACTTCAAGAAGACGTGGATTCCAACCTCGAACCCTGGGTCGACGTGGTCCTGGTCTGCATAGCCTCTTTCACACTCAAGCTACGAAGACGCTATCGTATCAAGCCCACCTTCTTTGAGGTGTCTCTAATCAAATCCAGACCCATAATGGAGCTCTCTCCCACCTCGGTCCAAAAAAATAGGTGATCAACATGGCCTCCCATATAGTGTCTCATAGGGTGCCATCTGTCTACTCGCTTGGTAACTGTTGTTGTATGCGAATTCTGCTAAGGGCACGTGCTCTTCCCATGCCTCGAGTCCTCATCGACTCACTCACACTTGTATATGCCAAGTGTGACATTCGTCACTGGTAGTACCAATGACACTCATATACCGAGCCCTTACCGGCTCACTAGCACCCAATGTGATTTCCAATGGGTAACCAAATCCCGAGTCACTCTCGACTCCTATCACTCAACTCTAAGTCTACGTGATAACCATGACCGTGTGTTTTCTCTATTGGGCAACATAACTTTTCGACTTAAACCGCGAGTCTCTTACATCCACATAGAAATTTTGGATATCTCCACGAGTCTCTTACACCCACACAGAAATTCTGGATATCTCCATGGGTCTCTTACACGCACACAAAAATTCTGGATATCTCCACTGCCCTTACACCCATGTGGATCTTTCTGATATTAATGCGGCCCTTCCATCAGACCTTTCTGATATTACCACTCTGCCCTCTTCACCCACTCTGTGCTTTTCTACATGAGGGGATTAATCACCCCCTTCCGCTTCGCCCACCACATTAATTACTCTCATTTCCCCGATTTGAATAATGAGTCTTCATTGGACGTAGTCCCAAAGATAAACTCAACCCACACTCACCTGTGAGTGGTGAATGACCAACCGTGCAACCCACACCCGACTCAAGCGATGTCATCGCGGCACATAAAATGCAATGTGATGTCATGTCATGGACGCCCCAATCCTGTGGTCCACCACAGCGTAACTTCCAGATCTCTGAATTATAATCCCGACTCCATCGGTCAACTCTCACCCCAGTTCTACGAGAACATCCATACAATCCATTTTCTGTGAGTAGTCTCGACCTCCAAGCCCACACCTTTCATGCATGATGCAACAATGAATGAATATGTCAGATCCCATTTAAACGCCACTCTAGTCAACAAGGCAAGAGTAGAAACATACCTGCACACTTGGTCAACTGACACTCACCGCAGTGAACATAAGACCTCCGCCCTAGGACAATCTCGCCTCATATGCCCAAGTCGGGCAACAATAAGAATATATCGTCTGACCCTGGTCTCAAGAAGTCCGACTGCGGAGCCATGTCTCGACCTAACCCACACCCCGGCCCCCTCCGTCTCGCTCGCGGTAATGTATGCGCCCGTGCACTGGACCGATGTCGGTTCTCCGACCCACACCGGGGTGGAAGAACAAACTGTGATTCGACCGTTCCACCGGTGACCGGAGTACGCACCCGAAACCCTAGATCCCCGTCTCTAGGCAACCTCTCACATGCCTCTAAAGTATCTAAGAAAATAACATATCATTCACCCCGCCTCGACTAAATGCCCCATCCCGTCCCGGGTTCAAACTCGTGGGTGAAGTGGAAGTCTTCTGCCTCTTCCTCGAACTAGAAGAAAACTGATCCTCCCTCTTCTCACCAGCATCCGCAGCTCGGATACCCCATGCATCCTCTATCTCTTTCTTATGGTTGTATTGTCTCGACCACGGGTCCATGTCCCGTGACGGAGTCCCACGATCTTCCAACGGGACAACTCTGCACCCATCTTCAAACCTCCTCGACCTGGGGCCATGTCCGGTGGCCATAGTCATCACTAAACGGCTAACCCTATGAATCCTCGCCACATACCCATCACCGCTATATTGTTCCCGCCAAATCTAAGAACTCTGGCCTCAGATGTTCAGCGCGGGCCTAAAATACTGCTTCATAAAAAGCTCATGGAACCCAGTCTAAGTCATTGCCTCTAAGTCCCTAGAGGTCTTCTCCCAATTCCACCACACTTGGGCCTTGCCCTATAGCTGAAATGCAGCTAGTCTGATCTTGGTCGTGTCGGAGGTAATATCCATAGCCCCCAACACCTTCTCGACCTGCATGAACCATTGGTTTGCCACCATCGGATCTTCTCCCCCTGTGAACGTCGGAGGATGATGGGACCTAAATCTCTGAAGGTTGCTTGACCTCCGTCCCCAACCGGTTCTTAGCCCGTGTGAAGGCACAATGTAACCCCTACGGCCTCAACAAAGACCTACTGATCAAAGGCCGGTGGTGCCTGACTAGCACCTCGTGGATGACCTCTACGTCCCCGTCCTTGGCTTCACATCTAAACATATTTGAAACAGACAAGTTAGGTTTCTTTATTTGTAGTGATTCGGGGGCGGCAATACAAATGAGACACTATTCACACACCGAAAAATAAAATTTTTCACACACCACGTCAATGCACCCATAGGTAATGCAAGGTAAACATTATCTATATTAAGTCATACACAAGTAAATTTAAAAAAAATTTGTACTTTTTTTTTTTTTACACCCTGTGAACAGTGCTTATGAACAGTGTCCATGAACAGTGTCCAAAACAAAGGGACTTAACAGTGCACAACAAAATGCACCAGACTGTGTTAGTCGCGGTGCACTATATCACACATGAAGGCGCGAGCCGTGGTGCACAACGCCCTGTGTCGCGACCACGTGCACAGTCAGCGCACACAGGCCTCGGTCACAAGACATAGCGTGCGCAGTCGCGACCTCCCCTCCTTTGCCCAGCCCCAAGCCAGGTCGCAACATCATTTCCAGGTCGCGACCTCCTGGATGACCAAGCTAGGTCGCAACGTCAATCCCATGTCACGACCTCCCTTCCGCCCGACCAAATCTGTGATGCCCCTATCCCGAGGGTCCGTTGACAACCCGTCAACCAGCGGAGAATGTGGATACCAAAAACTTAATAATTCACTCCATTGAGTCCCCTTTAACTAGACGCAGGATTTAACGAAAATCGTGCAGAGTCTCCTGTACCTGGGAGCTCTGTCTAAAATATAACTGTGTAAATTCATGACAACTCCTATCCCAAAATTATACAACTACCACACCGGGTCCACATACGAGTAAAAATGGCCACTGTGAGGGGCCCATTTATCCATATAAATACAATCTATATCAATCGGGCTACCCAAGAGTTATTATATCACTTCCATTAAAACATTATATTAAAGTAACATGTCTTAACATAATATACAAACATGAATCAAGGCTACAATCCACCGCTTCATAATCCCTCGGCCTCCGAGGAGCAACTGGCCCCGCCCCGCACATGTCCTCGCATTCAAAGGGGGTCCCATCGACGGGGTGAGCAACGCCAGTAGAGATAAGTCTTACAAGCACATTCCCCACCTAAATGCACATGAATGGTCAACAAACTAAGCACACACCAACCAGACATGCAACTTTAGCATTAGACCATCATTATGAATGAGACGCGACTCATCATGCCCCATGTATCAAGTCCTCACCGACTCCCTCAAACATGCATTTTTCCATGAATGAAAACCATTTCCAAACATAGGTATTTGTGTTTACCCAGTCCGATATAAATAGCTAATAATAATTTCGATAATCTATTTTGTGGACAACCCTCCGATGTATATCAATTGGGCATACTCCGACGATTGACATTATATGGACAACCCTCCGATATTGTAGTGGACATACTCCGATAATCTATTTTCTTGGTCAACCCTCCGAAACAATTCTCTCAAGAAACCACCTCATACACTCACTCCTACTGTTCTAGGGTGCCCTAATGCATATGAAATGCAATGAGCCATTTCCATTTCCTTAACCCATGCAACACCATGCAAACCGTGGATCTCCATTGGACTTCGTCCAAAGTACAAGTCACAACCCATTCACCAAGGATGGTGGCTGACAACGACTATGCACTCACACCCACACTATGCGATGTGCCCGCGCACCAGTGCAATGCAATTGTGCCATTGCACTCTAAGTCATGCCCAATGTATAAAGACCTCTACATGGACACCCCATGTCGTACACTACAATCGCGTGTACCATGGACACTCAAGGTCTAATGCAAACAAAAAGTCCACATTCATTAAACGTTAATATACATGCAATATACTAACATTTATCACATTCATGTCAACACATCAAACAAGCATGCATCAACATCATTCCGACTACTACTTAGACAAGTAATGTCATACTCAAGTCCCTGGGCTACATCATGGCACATAATGCCCAATAAACTAGCCTATAACATTCCATGCAATAGCCATATCCACACGAAAACACATCACAAACCCAATATGTTAGAGCACACATATTAACATCCAAGCATGACACCTCTTAACCAAGAAATGCCATTTCAATCAATCACACAAACACATGTTAACATTTCATCAAGTCACTACCTAGGCAAGTAATGACACACTTACTCCTAGGCTAATTCATGGCATATCATGCACCTAATATAGCCTACAACTTGCCATGTAATGGCCACTTTTGCACACAACTCCTCACATCCACACAACCAATAATTAGCACACTTGTTGTAACAATCAATTTTTTTCAACAAATATGTGAGCATCAATTGCCATTTAAAATCATATGGTCAGATTCTAGACTCCACTAGCTTTCCATAGAGTTCAAGAACACCTAAAACGGAGCTCGGACCATCCGAAGTTGGAGGCCTCGAATGAACAAAGGACTAACGCGCACTGCCAGGCCTAGTATTTTTCACATTTTAGGACATAATATGAGTCCAAATTGAATTAAGTTATATATGGATGGACTTAGACTCAAAGGGGATTTCCATAGAGTCTAAAAACACCAAAACAAAGAGTCTGACTCCAGAAAGTTATGGTCGTCCTGGGCTTGAGGCCTCAATATGAACAAAGGACATAACAAGAACAGAAACCCACGAAAATGCTTTCTGGCTCCTTGAAGCTCCCGCAGCATGCTATTTTTCCTACCCAAACTCATCCCGGAAACAAACTCGCCCTAATTGAGTCCACAATTCAGCCATAAACATGGCACAAAAACCGTCCTAAACTAAACTCAAAATCAACTTAACAAAAACAACTCCAAATCAGCAAAATACGATTTTTGTGTTCGATAACACAATCCAAACAGCCCTTAGGGCCCAAACTAAGACCAAAACAAGATATTTAGGTAAGAAATAAACCCTGAGTCAGCTTCCCTACTCATGGAGCAAGACTAAACTTTGAGTCCCAAGATTCGACCCACTACTTCCGGGAACTTCCGCCGACCTTCGACGAAAATTCTTGATTTTGGTGTCCACGCGTTGCCCTCGACGAGTGCTCCGACTTTATGTCTTGGCCCGACAGAAACCGAGCCGTCGATCGTAGTAAATCTTAGAGAGAAGGTAGAGCTCCCACTGTGGATTTTCTTCCAACCCAAAAATCTTGGGTGAAACCAGATGTTATCTCCAGACCACGCGTAGCCCTCGTCGAGTAGATGAACTTTAAATCTTGGCTCGACGGATTTCGACCACCCGATCTCCGTAGATCGTAGAGAGAATGTGGAGATTTTCTCTCATTTCTCTCTCTAACTCACTTCTCTAGCTAACAGCCGAATTTGCCAAATGGGAGAAAATCCAATATTTTCTCCTTTTCCCTTTAAGTTTAATTTGGACACGGCCCACTCTCAAGCCCATCGCGTCCATGACCCGTCCGGTTCTTTTTTCTGTCCTCAACAATTTTTCTTTTCAGTTCAATTCATTTTAATTGAACTTAACTCAAGCCGTTTCCTATATCTCGAGATTTTTAAGAAAATCTTGTTCCTGGGGTTACTAGATACTTAACTTCAAAAATTCATAAAGAATTCCCACTACCTAGGAATTCAACAAAACTTTTCTGAGTTACTTGTTTTCGTGATGAACTCAACTACAAGCAACTGCTTCGCCATCCCGAGCTTTAGAATTTTCTGCACTCTCCGAGCCATTTCAGTTTCATTTATTTAATTATTATTATTATTATTATTTTATACTTTTAGAAAATTTTAAATTTTCAAGGGTTCTACAAAAGCAAATCAGGTCGCGACCTCAAAATGGGGTCGCGACACTATCTCTCCAACAGCCAATGCTGGGTGACCACAATGGGGTCGCGACACCAATGGCCGTCCTCACGACGCCTAAAAAAGTTGCCAACCCAGCCAGTCATGACGCTTAACTTCCGGTCATGACTCCCAACAGCTAATCCAAAGTCGCAACCTCAAACTGGTCGTGACAATCGCTTCACCTCAACTGTGATAAAACCAGTCAGAACCTTAAAACTGTGTCGAGACCTCTAAATTAGACCAAAGCTCGCGACCTCAAACCCATGTCGCGACCTCACTTGGTCCTAACCTCAGGTGACCCTCCTTTTTTTCGGGCTCGCAACCCACCCAGGTCAATGACGTTAACTCTCGGGTCGCGACCAAGCCCAACCTAGCCAGTCCTACCCAAATCTAGCCAGTCGCGACACTTCCATTTCGGGTCGCGACCCCAAGTCGCTCCCAAGGCCCAACCTCGCCAGAACCTCAAAATCCGTGGTCAGCACCACACTCAAGACTAAACTAAGTCGCGACCTCAAATCGATGTCACGACCTAGGACCCAAAATCAGGTCGCGCGCTCAATGCACACGTCATGGGCACGCGTTAGCGCCCTGCCTGTCACGACCCAAAATTTGGGTCGTGACCCAGCGCTGGAAATTGGTAGTAGCCATTCCAGCTTCTGCCTTGCAAATTTATTTATTTATTTTTCAAATTCCTCCAGTAGTTTTCCTGCCACTTCGGAAGTTCTTTACTTGCTTAAAATCACACCACAAGATGCGTATTAACCCTCTAAATCAAATACGCTAAAATGATGATGGTCTTTCAATTCTAAAGAGTTGAACATAGCCCCCCTTTTTTCTCAGGCAAACCGGAATAATTTTCCGTAATTCCACAAACACAATTTGTTTATATTCAAAAAACTGGAACTACTGCCAAAAATTTTTTATTTTTATTTTATTTTTCCTTTCTCTCGACCATTCGCCATAATTTCTTGAACACCTAAGGTTATATTTTCTTGACCCTAGTGTTCAACATTTTTTTATATGCTATTTACTAAGCATACAATCACATAATTTAATCACACATCACAATTAATTCATCAAAATGCACAATGGAGGCATGATCTAGCCCATTTCCCATCGAGCCTTAGGTATTCGTATACCTAAGCTCTGATACCATGTTGTGACGCCCCAAACCTGGGGGTCCCGTTAACCACCGTCAACCCGCGAAAAACCTATGTGTCTCATATCATGAGACCCATACATGTGCAAAACGACCCAATAGGGCCCACACGTCCATACAACACAGAATGTATATTTTATACAAAAAGGAGTTTGTTTATGTCGTATTTAATTGCAATTTACACAAAAACCGACTGCCTTTCCGCACTTACAAAATATGAAATATAATATTATTACTTCGCCTTCATATCCTCAAATGTGTCCCATCCCTGAAAACTTTTAATTCGGGTTAATATATTTCCATTGCAGGGAGTTAATGCCCAAGAGTGGAATTTTCCTACTGTTACTTCCTCACCCAAGTGCTCATACAATGACACACCAAACATTCACACCACATTCCATACAATCCATGTTAATACATACTAAGCATGCATATATTAACAAAACTTACATGTTATTCATTCATAGCAATAACACAAAATTAGCTCACACACATTAAACAAACCGACAAATTCATCATGTGGCTGCCCACAAAATCACAATCAATATGTTATTCACTCATGGAAACAACACGATCACACAAGTTGATACAAATACTCCACTGACTGCCCAAAAACCACTCGGGATTTTTTTCACTGCTCCAAATTGAATCAAACTAGAATGCTATCCAGTCTTAACAAATCCCCATCCAACAAATGCCTAGTTTAAAGAATAAAACAAGTAGGGTGAAACCCTACCTCTGAGTTTTCAACCCACAAACCCGGTACCCACGCATAGCCCTTGCAACAGACCAACTTCTTGTTTTCGTCACTGAGTTTACCTGGACCGATCGCGAAAAATCTGGGGAGAGAAGGTAGACACTCTCTTAAATTCTCTCCCTCACTCGCTTGGGTTCTTCTCCCCTCTCTCCTCTCCCAACCCATTTGGTCAAGATTGGGACAAGAGACTTGTCATCTTAATGCCACATGTCCAATTCTAAGTGGCTCTTTGGATTTCCTTATCCCTTATCCATCTAATATAGATTTCCTTCTAATGACATGATGCCACATGTCACCTATGGCCCACACTTTAGCTCATTGTTTGAATTGCTCACATTTGACACGTACGCCCCTAAGTTCGCTCACAATGCCACAAGGTCCCGTACTGCCCCCGTTGCCTCGAAAAAGGTGAAATTTCGACCGTCTTGGAATCCGACGAAATTCGACATGGTAGCTATATTTTGTGAGACGATTCCAATGGTGAAGTCCGTTTCATCATCCGAGATCTAAAAAATTTCCGGATTTTGACCGAAATTACCATTTTACTCTTTTTCAGAAAATTAGAATTTTCTCGGGTTTTATAGATGGATCTTGTGGAAACTAGCAAGAATGAAAAAAGGAGATTATGATGATTTTACAAGACCTGTAATTGAAAAGATTGTAAGTTTTCAAAACCTATATTCTAGTTTCAAGCACTCATTTTTTTATTTTTTAGTATAACTTCATAAGCAATTCATATTGTTTTGTAGATGAGTCAGGAAGGATGTCAATAGTGGGAGGATTAAATGTATCAAGTAAAGGGATATCCCTCACTTTCAAAGATTGGGTACAATTGAAGACCCCGATAGGTTAGAGGAAAGGGAGGGAAAAAGAAACCTAAACAATTCTTTAAAACACCAAAACCCTCAAAAGCTACTAAAGAAAATGAATGTGAAGAGATTTTAAGGGAGAAAGTAAGGATGTTAGAAGAGGAGATAGTTGCTTTGAAAACTGAAAAGAAATAACCCGCCACTCCCTATTATGAAGTCAGTGGCACAAACATAAGGAAACAAATGTTGGAACATGAAGAAATCCAAGGAAAGGCTCACTGTAAGGATCATGTGGAGGACTCATCAGCACAAGGAACTATAAAAGCTTCCACACTAACTCAAGTATGGATTTTCCTAAGTTACATTTATAAAAAATATAATTAAAATTAGTAATATAAAATACTAAATATTACAATATATGTTTTATAGGTTTGTAAGTGCAAATTGGCTCTTCAAACTCAAGGGAACATTGTTGCATATGGAACTTATTTACGAGACTCTGAGATTTCCATGGATAGTTCCCCTTGCATGTTAGTGGTCATACTTTACCCTCTTCAACCTAATGCACTTCTTCCGTTCCCACATGTTGAAAGCATTGGTACAATAAGAGAGGGTGTTGGATATGGGGTTTTATTGCTTGCTCCATTTGTGATAGATGGCGAAAATGATGAGGTGAATGTTAGAGTTATAACAAACTTTTCATGTTAAGTTATGTTATTCTTTACTCTTGGTTTATTTTCTAATGTATCACATTTATTTATGTGTTTAGGATGCTGGGAAAAAGAAGAACATATTGGAAGAAGATACCATCCTCAAAGAAAATTGAATACAGAACTTGTGGATATACAATTGTTTTCAAAAAATAGTTTCGCACGTCGAGGGTAAACCAAAGAACCAAAATTGACTTTCCAATCAATATCTGGGATAAAATTTCAAACCTTCCTTTGATAACTGAAATGGAGTGATGTAATTGCTGCAAAAGAGTCAATAAGAATTATATGCAAGCCATATTTGGTAAGATCTACTCGAATCTTGTTACATCTATAATATAAATAAGTAGAAGTTGATTTTTTTTAAATGTAATTTAAATTGGTGATATTGAATTAGATGAAGGCATTTAACAACTAGATTATGCATCACACGAAAATTATATTTGTTCATCCAGGGATGGTGTCCAAGGCTGGAACAATTGCCCCACATATTGAAAAATGAGCAAGATTCATTGTTGATCGCCTAATTGATCACTCTCAATCAGCAGACCTTATTTTTGTTCCAAATAACCCAAAGTAAGTTGTTAATATATATAAGTTCTCTCACTTATGTATGTTATTCATCAAAATTATATGTTGCTATATTGTAGATTTCATTGGGTTTTGGCTGTAATTGACCCAAAATCACAAATGGTTTACTATTTGGACTCTATTACAAATGTACCCATACAGATATAAAAGAGATCGCACATGTAAGTTTACCATATTTGTGTTGTTTTATTTGTAAAAAAAATTAGCACTAATTTAATTTAAATTTTTTATAGGGGTTTGCACTTCCATTTCCTTGGGTCCTGACCTCACCGTCAACCTAGAACCTGTGTGTGTCTCATATCAGATCCCACATATGAGAAAACGATCAACTGGTCAATTATCCATACTGTCAAAATGTATATTTCTGATAAATTAAAGGAATTTATTATAATTTGTTGTACATACCATCCAAAATCAATTTTTACCCGCATTTTTACAAAAATATATAATAAAGCCACATATGGCCATTCTCTGCCTAAGACCTCGAATGTAGCCCCATCCCCTAAGCGCCTTTAAGACTAAATAATTTTCTCGAATAGAAGGAAGAATGCCCGAGTTGAATTCCTCCTACATGGGTTACTCCCCACCTAAGTGCACATATGTGAATGATTAAATCCAAAATGCACACGGCAAATGCATGATCCTACCAATGTCTACATAGTTCCTCTGTCAATGCCCCGAGTCCTCATCGACTTCTCACACAAGTAACTCAATATGTATGAGAATTTATTTTCAAACAAAATATTTAAATACATTTAAAACTGACATCCTCCAACTTTAGGTAATACTTCTCACCATGGGAAACTCCGAACAATCGGACGTCCCTCCTCGAAAGACAGACATCCTCCAAGCAATCGGGCACCCTCTAACATCGGGACAATTCTCAATAAAACTTTTATCTTTACATTGGACATTTTCCGATTACTTTAAAATCATATGCTTAGCTTGGACGATGTCCCATGCTACCGAGACCACCATCGACACCAACCAATGTTGATCTTACCACGTCCCCACGACAATTTATCGAACACCAAACACGGTGACAATTTACCATGGTCAACACTAAATCTAGAATCGACCCAAACCATGCACTCACACCCAATGACATGCAATGTTCTGCGTTACAAATGCATGATGCCACGCATTTTATTTTATCATGAATATTTGTAAACTACATGCACATAAATAATCTACGTGGTTATACTTCCATAATAATTTCAGCAAGCTATTCAATATTAGCAACACAATGCAAATTGAGATATATTACATGACCATTTTTAACCAAATCAACTGCATTATCTAAATGGGTCCTAAAAATTTCCAAAGATTCAATCCGGCTTTGGGACTCGACTAAACGCCACCATCACCTTACACCATCCAACTATTTAAATGGCTCTTGTCGAATAAACTAAGTAGGAGAAAACTTCATCTTCCTGGGTTTTGTCAAACTCCACACCGGTACCCACGTGCAGCCTTGCACAAAATCAACTCGTGCTTCTTGCCCGCCTGGCGTTCACTTTCAACATCACGGCTCGATCACTGGCAAATCTAGAGAGAAGCTGGATCTCTCTCTAAAAATCCTCTTTTCTCTCTTTCTGGCTTGTTCCCCTCCTTCACACTCCCCCCCAACCAGCTTGGTCAAGATGGGGTCAAGAGGACTTGTCCTCTTCGCTTGCACGCTTATCATTGGCTCTGATTTTCCTTACCCCTTTATCCATCTATCGACATTTCCATCCAATCCATAAAGTTGCTATACCCCCGTGGGCCCACTCGGGTTCATTTTTGGCTTTGACCATCCAACACTTGACACATGGTGCCTTGGCTACCTAAAACTGCAAGTGTCCAGACACTTTCACTACTCGAAAAACGGAATTCACTCGGCTCCTCGCACTGACGAGTTCACGAGAGTAGCTAGATTTCGCGAGACAATTCCAACGGTGAAGTCCTGCTTCACTATCCGAGATCTAGAAAATTCTGGATTTTCTACCGAATTACTGTGCTTATCCCTTCCTCACTGATTTTCCGGTTTCAGTGGTTTCGTATTTTTACATCTCAAAAAGAAGAAATGATATAAAAAGAGTTGAAGTGGGATAGTAATTGGTAAAATATTTTTATCTTATTCAAAACTTTGTCAATTTCTTAACTTTTTTAAGCCTCCATCTATATTTGAGTTCCTTTGAAAGTCATTTGATTTCGAAATGTACGAAGTCTATATGTTCTCATATATGATTTTCATTTACAGTTTTTAGTATTTTTCTTATTCTTAAGTTGAGTTGAGGATAATTAAATAAAAATTGGTTTAATAACTTATGAAAATATAATATAAATTTATAAAGACAATATATCTATGAGCCATCTATTAACTAGTAACGGGCATAACTAAAAATGAATAAATCTATTTTGTTATGTGATTGAAAGTGATTCATTATCCATTTTCAGCTTCTAGCACCAAGATTCAAAAATAGTAATAGAAACTATAAGAAAAATATGCAAGATTTTGTTCAAAATTCATGAGTACAAGATTTTTTCAATGATGATTTTACGTGAAAGATCAAAACTTTAAAAATTCATGCACCTAATGATTTAATGAATACATATGTCATCACCTGTTGATGGTTACAAGAAAACAAATAGTTCCTGATTCATATATCTATTGCATTTACACTTTATAATCATTTAGATGTGTGTAGGTAAGAGAGCAAGTCAACTTTGAATAGGATTTTGATCAAGTTACTAGATGTGATTTGTTCTTTGCATCTTTCTTAATATCTTAGTATACCTTATGCTATGCATTTAGATCCTTAAAATTAGTTAGATATCCAGGTGTGTACAAGCTAGTTCATCCTTTTGAATATATTTAATGAAGTTATACATGTTTGATTTATTTTCTACGCCATTCTCGTCAATCTAGTACACCTTATGTGCACTGGTAGCATTAGGGGGTTAACTCTCCTTTTTTCTTAGATACAACTTTGATTTTTCTTTCTTCTTTCTCTGTAGATAAATGGTCAACTTGTTTATCCATTTAATCAAATAGTTCATCTATAAAATATTTATTATCATAATCAAGTGTCTAGCTGCAATTTTCTTCTAGACATCAATATATGAATATAATAATGTTAATACATTTGCACTTGAAGCTAACATTATGCAATTTATTGTTACTATGGTAAGTGAGAAAGATGAAAATGTAATTAAATTCAAGGCTGATGTCATATTTGACCATGAAATTTGTTGATATAATTTTGCCTGGCAGGACTAAACAATTAAATGGTGTCATATGATATTTTGGTTATACGATACATGGTGATATAATTGCAAATAGAAGCCTTTAAGTAACATCTCAAAGTTTATTTTACCTATTTATTTTCATAACTGTATGAGAAATATTAACTTATACTTAATATTGTACAGTAACACATTTTCTATACCATATATTTCTATGGAGCTTAAAGGAAACCTATCTCATGAGCTGGAGCATGAAGAGACCTAAATGGGCCTCATTTTTTGTGACGCCTAAAATCGTATCCGCTGACTAATTCGTCAACCTCGTGAAATTTCGGCGGCCTCGATCACGAGACACACATATGAGAAAAATGGCCACATTGGCCTACACGTCATACTTATCAAAATATATCCAACCAATTATATTACATGGTTCATGAATTGATTACACTCTTAATACAAACACATATTAAAATTTAAAGATATAATACATGTTTTACAAAAAAGATAACAAAGCCACAATCCAGCTTTCTTCTAAAACAACCTCTAATGAGTGCCGCCTTTTCGATCTCCCGTGACCAAAGAATATTCCCTATTAAGGTGAGTCATCATTCAAGAGCGTTGAAATTACCCTAAATGCTTATTCCTCACCTAAGCAGCATACGCAATTATTCAATGTAAACACAAACTCAAGCAAATACGTGATCCCACTTGAATGTTCATACGCCCAATCCCATGTCTCAGTCTCACTAGTCCCCTTCACACTCGCTTCTTAAGCTCATGCGGGCGAGAGGTCATCATTTTAAAAACAAAGCTTTTTGGCTCAAAAACACACTGATCAGTTTCGTAAAAATATTGGACTACCCTTCGAGTCGACCACATCGGGATAACGCCTCCCGAAATGTAAATTATGGTCCTCATCCGGCGATCCTGCTGGGATTTATCTACAAATTCCTTCTGAGTCTTCCACTTCAAATTCCTTCCCACAATCATGTTCCATTTTCACTCTTTTCATGTCATGCACTCACACCTAATTTCCTGGTGCCCTTAAGGCACATAATGCATTATGCCATTTCCAAACCACTATGCTAATATATTAATATAAATTAAATCAATACATCATGTTAATACATCAAATTCCATGCATTAACATACTAAATTCCACACAATCCATCTATCTTAGCAAGATTTCATGCAAATAACACATGATATTTCGTCCAATCACAAAATCGGACTGCTTTTTTAATGGGGCTCCAAAATCTAAGAGGTGTATCGTCTGCGGGCAACCCACCATCGCTACTCCATCCCACTTGCAAACAAAACCATGGCCATTTCCTACGCACAATACCAAAACATAATTTAATGCATAACTTATCACACAAGTTGACCAAACAGTCTGTGGACTAATCCAAAACGGGCTCAAATATTCCAACAATCCGCCCTAAGCTTCTCGATTCCACCAAACGGCTACTCACTACTTCAAAGCAACTCAAGCATTAACACAACACTTAAACAAAGGGTAAACTGGCGAGGAGAAAACCCCACCTTCCGAAATTTGTCGAAACTCCAAAAATTGGTACTCACACATACTTCTTACCGCTTGTTAACTTTATTGGTTTCATTAAAACCGACGGCTCGATCACCTGAATTGTGGTATGCAGCTTTCCCCAAAATCCCACCCTTCTCTCTTCGCTTCTATTTTTGCTTCTCCCTAAAAACCGTCGATAGCTTGGTTTAAGATCGGGACAAGGACTTGTCCTCCTCACCGCCATACGTCCAACTCTGGGCTGCCTGCTAATTACACCTTATCCCTTATCCATCTACTTCGAGATTTTCACCTAATGGCATGATACCAGGTCTCATATGTGAGCCCCACTTGAGCTCAGTCGTTTCCACTTTGCTCACAGATTGACACGTGGCGCCTCTTAAACCACTCCCAAGGTGCTGTTATTCAAGACAATTTCGCTTGCCTCAAAAGTGAAATTTTTGAATCGTTCCCCGACCTGACGATATTCCTCACGCAGAAGCTAGATTTCGCGGAGACGATTCCAACTGTGGAATCCATTTCGTTATCTCGAGATCTGTGAAAATTTCGGATTTTGACTAAATTACTATTTTATTCTCTTTTTCGTAAAATTGGAATCTTCTCGTCTTACATTTTAACCACTTCATCTGATCAATTTATAATGGTATGTAAAATTTATTATTATTAACATTTTTTAAAGATAAGAATAATACTACTTTTGTTTTACTACAGATAGAAAGTGACTTCGCAATACTGCAATTTTCGAGATTACAAATATCAAGCATGGATCTTGTCATACGCATAAATGTTGGGTTTAGAACGCTTTGAGTCAAGATTTGATATATTTTAAAATGTATTTGATAGAAATACAAATTCAAGGGCTGACTTTTTTTATTATATATGTTTGTTAGGTTCTTTTTACATATATTCTGCTATATGTTAATTAATATTGTTTTGATAAACATATAAAAGGTAATAAAGTTTTTTACCTACTTGCAAGGGGTTGGATGATAGTTGTAGTAGTTGCAATTTTGAGAACATAACATCATGTCTAGGTTCTAGCCACCATGTCAAGTTGCAACTAGTTCTTTTGGATATTTTCAGGTACATAACTTTATATATTTGTATTTTCTTTTCCTAAAATCATGAGTTGCTTGAATTTTTTTAGTTTATGCTAGGCAATGAGTTTCTATCCTTTTTTTTATTAATGCTATTAAACTTAAACATACACTAATATTATCTTTTTTTATTTTTTAAAGAGGTGCATTGGTCATATTTATGTTATAATATACAAAAAAAAAAATAAATAAAATATATATATATTCTTTCTTTTTTAAATGAAACATGAACAAAAATAATAAGTACCTTTTTTTCCTTCTTTTAAAAAGGTCAGGCTATGTTTAGTATTTATAATTTTATATAAGATCATGTATAAGTTCTTAATTGTTATGTGCGCTTCTATTATTAATTTTTTGCTATTTTTTATATATATTCACATTTTTTCTATATATTTGTTAATACGCAAGATTATATATGTATAGTTGCTAAGTTACATTCAATATATTTGGATGTATTTAGGATATATGTATAGTGATTTAATGAATTTTCTGGCATAAAACAATGTTGTTTTCCCTTATACTTTAAAGTAAGATGGGTTAATTTTGATATGTTTAATGCATTAGACATGGATTTTCCACATTGAAATTTTAATAATTTAACTTAAAAATAAACATGAAGTGATATTTTTTTCTTTGGCTAAAGGTTGGGTTAGTGACATTTACAATAGATATATTTTAAAGGATAAGATCACATAAGTTTTTATGATCATACAAAAACTATGAGATATTTGGTTCTTTTTGGGTAAAATATCTATTATTTATGTAAAACTTAAGGTTATTTGAAAATACATTTGGGTACATGTTTGTATATTTTTATATGTTAATACTTCAAATATAAACAAACTAATGTTGTTTTTCTCCTACAAAGGTTATGACATTAGCAAATATACTCAGCAGTTCTTATATGAACATGATAAATAACTCCGATTTTATTGAAACATCATGAGGCTTTACTTGTCATGTAACTATTGGATTTTTGATGACAGAGATTACAAATGTTTTGTAATGTATTTTGATGATAATAGAAATACTGTCCGTTTTTTGATGTTATGTATTTGATGATAATAGAATATCATGCATGGTGTTTATACTAGATAGTTTTAGTTGGATGCTTGATTTTAGTTCTATAATATGAAAGTTGATTTTACTTTTGATTATGGATTTAATTTCCACAACAGTCTAATTAGGTGAATAACATTTTGGCTACAGGTTGAGTTATTGGTATAATTCTATATGTAACTCTACATAACAAATACAATTTCTGATTATGAAAATAACATTGACATACAATAAATTATATTCTCGACACAAGGAGTGCCACGTACTTCAACATTGATGAAAAAATACCATCTAAATATATGCAACAACCTAAAATCATATCAAACAAAATTGATATATATTATACTCAAGCTTAACATATATTGAATATAATCTTTCGACAAAACCATGAATCAACGCTCACATATGTCTAACTCCAACCTTGACGTGGGCGTAGAAGAGACAATATTATATGTCATTTTAGTAAGATCCCCATCATTGATAGGAAATAAGTTCAACCTTAGTATATGCATATACAATATAGTTTTTAGCCTTTCTTGACACCGGCATAGGGATGATATATGAGTATATCAATCTACCTTAATATATATAATTTTATCTTGATCAGAAAATCGCTATTGAATACCTTTTTCTTTAGAAAGTTATAGTCTGATATTTGAAATAATGGTTAATCGTCTATTTAATT
The DNA here is from genome assembly GCA_016808115.1 of Tetrastigma voinierianum. Classification (NCBI taxonomy): domain Eukaryota; kingdom Viridiplantae; phylum Streptophyta; class Magnoliopsida; order Vitales; family Vitaceae; genus Tetrastigma; species Tetrastigma voinierianum. Next base: position 90,639 of record JAEQBH010006819.1, read on the forward strand.
TTTAGTTAAAAATACTTACAAAACATATTGCAGAGGTTCGTAATGTTAAATGCATCACGTAGAAGTGGTTGGCATGGGGGCAAATGACCCATGCAAACAAGTTACTTATATCACTGTATTTTCATGGTACACTTAGTAGCATGAATCTAGATAAACGCTTAAGGACTTATATCTCTTTGCTTAAGTATGTTATTTGAAAATTGTTTTTTGTTTTGAAAAACAAAGAAAACACAAATAACATGTTTGATTTCCATTTTTTTTTTTTTGTTCTAAAAAAATATAGAGAACACAAAAAATACTAAATTCAGAAAATAAAAATAGTTTTCAATAGTTTTCTGAAGAATACCAAATTAGATGTTTATAAGTTTAAAACTACTCTTAAGAATAGTTGCTGTTAGTAGTTCAAAATAAGCTCCTAAGAATTCCGCTTAACCCGAAAATTAATAAGGAAAGAAATTAGAGAGGAAAATACAAGAAAAGTATAATGAAAGAAAATTTGAAGCAAAATAAAAAATATGTTTAAACTTAAAAATATTAATTCTATATGTTTATTCAAACTCGATTTATTTGTTTCACTATTATATATGGCTAAAATTTTAAAATGAGTGAAATTTGATTATAGTTTATTTTCTTTTATATTTTCATGATGAAACCAAACATTAAAATCATTTTACTTTAGTTTTTTTTTCTTTCCTAACATTTTCCGAGTTCCAAACTAAGGCAAAGGATGGGGATTGATATTTATACTAGGCACATGTCTTCTAATATATATTAGGCATGTAAATTGTGGAATCTCATCTTAAATTATACTTAACCTCAAGCTGTCTTTATAATCGCTAGTCAAATTAATTAATTTAGATGGAGGTTTCGTAGATCGAAGCGTTGTACTGTGCAAGAATTGTGACAAAAATCGGAAAAGAAAAATAAGATAAACACATAAGTTTTACGTGGTTTGGTAATGTGCCTACATCCATGGGAATGACGACTCACACTTTCACTATCATAGAAATAGGGTTACATAAGAGGATATCAACTACAGAGTTACGTCTATGCATTGTTGAGTTGTAGAGTTTTAGAGGGATTTTTCTTATATAGTGACGATGACATACGAACAAAGAAGAATGTGAAACAGGTCCTACAAGAAAAAATGCATACAATGATGCTTAAAAAGCATCAAGAAATATATTCCATGACGCTTTTATAAAGTGTCATTGACTAGCCTAACAAGAAAAATGTTGTCATATCCTTGACCCTTTATAGAAATGTCATATTCTTTCGCTATTACTTGCCAACATCGACACTTTTATAACCATCATTGTACTTCACATAAATCTTGACACTTTTTTAAAGTGTCATGGAACACAAACCTTATTATTAAGCTATTTTAATTCAAAAATTATACATTTCTTTGTTAATTCCATTATTTCAATTGCTATTAAAATTTTATACATTGATCCTTATAAAAATAAATAAACTTAAAAAATATATTGCATTGGATAATAACAATGTTTTCTTTTCATCATTGTTTTTTTACCTCATGAAAATTATACAATAAATATCATAAATTATAATCTAAAGATAAAAAAAAAAAAAATCTTTGATGTAGCTTGTTGTATTTCCTTCTAGAGAAGTGAACCAAAATCCTTTGAGGCCATCACTACAACAAAACTTCAAATTTATGGCATTTCATTCCTTTACGTTTTTAGAAAATGTTATTATTCTATTTGTGATTAGACATGGCATGACATTTTGCTAAAAACGTATTATTTGGCACATGTTTTTTCGTTTTATGGCACTTATTAGAAGTGACATTGTTAAGACTAGTAGAAAATTGCAGTTTAATTGCTTGACACCTTAAAAAATATCAATAAATTAGGTGCTGGAAATTGAGAAACCTTGTCACTTTTAATAGTGTCTTTGATATCAAAACATTATAACTCATGTCATTTCTTAAAAAAATCTAAAAATTATTCATTCATTAATTTTTATTTAATTATAATAAAAATTAAAGAAAGTCAAATAACAATTTATATATCAACCTATTATTCCAATTAAATTACAAATCAAATAAATTAAAATAAAATAATAAATTTAATATATAAAAATAATTATAGCTATTAGGAGGCTCATTTATAACACAATACTTATAAAATATATTTATTGTTTGATGTTAAAATAATATTATTTATCATGTAGTTAAGATATTAATTTAAAAAAATATTCTATCCTTTATCATAAATTATACTTTCAGTCATACATAAGTGAAGACGCCTGAAGGCTTACCACACTTAGACTAATCCCTACAAGAATGATAAATCTCTACCACATATATAACACAAATGTATACCTGTATTCTAACTCGAGACCATTAGTTGTTTCGAGAAATCCAAACTATTTTACCTACAAGTTCTGATGAAAGTTTTTTATCTGGCAAAATAAGTGATAATATTTTAGTTTTTAAATTTTATCTTATTTTTTTTAACGTTTAGATTAAGAAAAAACTACTTTCAATTTTTTTTAAAAATGTTTTTGGTGGTATATGAAGTTATATTTATTTATTTATTTTTAATTTTATTTTTTGGATCATTGTTTAAAGGCCTTAGACTTGCCTTTGATCCATTGCACCTTTAAGCCCAAATCCATTGATAGGGCTCTCTTTCATCTGCCCAAATCCAAGAAGGAAGAAAGATATTTCTATTGCGGCCTCACTCTACCTCAAGCATTTTGGCCCACAAGAGCGCATCTAAAAATTAATGAAGTTCAATGCCACCTGCTTAGTTTCTCAAGTTTTAATGGGAAATGGTGAAAGAGCATTTAAGAGAGGAGAGTGGAACGGCCCAATACAGAGCATTCCAATCCTCTTTACTTCTCTTTCTCATTTTCTTTTTCTTTCCTCTCAGGTTTCTTTCAGCTTTTTTCCTTTCTCATCATTCTTTGATTGTTGATTGTTAGAAGCTCAAATTTGATCCAATGAGTTCTGTTTGATGTTGTATAGCATTTTTCATATTCTCATTTTCGTTTTTACTTCAAGTTTTATTTTTCTAATAACTGAATTTGTTTTTATTTTGATTACTTATTCTATCAGCAGAGATCAAAACACTTTACCATAGTAGATTATAAAAATATTTTTTCTTAGTTGTTAGCCTAATCAACTATTTCCGATTTGAGGGGATTGAAGGTTCCAGTATACTTGTATTTATTTTTGTGGATGTTTGCTCTTCCTTGCTATTTATGTTTCTATAAGAAATTCAGAATTGAAACTTTTCTCCAGTTATTTTAGACTTCACTTGGCTTTTGAGTCCATGAGAATATTCATGTATAGTTTCATACTAATCAAACATAAAATGATATGACAAACCAACATAGGAATGATTCGATCCCTGAGTTTTAAGATGACAAACATAAAATTAAAAATTGAGATTAGTAGAGGGATAAACATGTAATAAATGCAATAATTTCAGGTACAATATATCATAGCTCCCGTACTGGCTGTCATTGATCAAGGGAGATAGAGTCTGCTTAGGATGGCATTAGTTCACGTATCCTAATGGTCTTGGTATATGTAAAACTAATAATTTCACCCATAATGAAATCTTTCTTCCATACATCTTTCCATTGGTTTCTCTTAGGATTTCTAATACTATATGCTTATGATGAATTTATCAAGTGGCTAGTTTTCTATCAAGGACTAAAGAATCCTTATAACTAGAGAGCTTACTCTTTTTGCTCTGGCTTGAGGAATATGGAAAGGGGAAAATGAAAATTATTACCAGGAAAGATGCTTTTAATTTGCATCTTACTAATTGAGGTTTTGGTTTTCTTCTGTTTTGGTTTGTTTAAGATCATGTCTTTAATTGTAAATTTAGTCGCGGCTGGGATTGCTCATTTTTTTTTTTTTTGTTGTTTTTCTTTTTCAAATACAATCTTTTCTCTATAAAGAATATGAACTGTGATATACTCGTGCTCTGTGATATACTTGCAAAGGTCCTTGATTTCATAGTCCATGCACTCATTGTTTAGCGCCTCCCGCGGTGTAACTACCGAATAGGTCTCAATGGAAGTTGTGCTGTCATGAAAGCATTTTGTTTCTTTTTTTTGCTAATTTTATGGACTAGTGTTTGATTTTCAAGGATGAGAGCTTTTAATAATATAAAGCTCGACTACCCCATTAGATTGTGTTAGAGGTCAATGCTTGGTATTCTTAGCAATTCATAAAGGTTAATTATATTTGTAAATTTCATGTGATGGGATAAGGTCTTATGTTGTAGAAGCTGAAAATGGGGTCTATCTTTTTTTCTTTTTTTTTTCTTTCTAATTATAGCTCTTGTGTTTATTTTTATTTTTATTTCAAAGAGTTAAGTAAAGAAAAAGGAAGAATGTAGCCTAGCCTGGCTGGTAGAGCCTCAATATTAAACAATAGGTGGGGGCATAGGGGGGAGGGGTCTCGGGTTTATGTCCTAGTGGAAATAGATACTATTATGTATGCCATGTGCATAGTTTGTCAAAAAAAAAAGAATAATGTATTTAACGATATCAAAATTTACCATAATTTTCTTTTGACATATCATAATTTACCATAATTGATATCATTGTTTTGTATTTTTTATTGTATGCAAGATATTCTCAAATCACCAATTCTAATATAAATTTTTTTTCATTTCACTAAAGGAGAATTTGTTGTAAATTGTTTAGAAAGATAGTTCTCTTGAGTTTGTTTGAAGTAAGCATTTATTTTCTATACATGTGTTGTTGTAAGCAATAAGCATACCTTTTGGTATAAAAGATTAACATATCTTCATCGTCCACTACACCTCGTGTGTTTTTGTTATTGTCACAAGTACTTTGTTGTACGTGAGATTGACATAATTCTTTACACTTTTGAATGTCATGTGTTTTTGGGTGGTGGCTTATTATTTATCTCCAAACCTAATTTTGGTTTGGGTTCAACCTATATATATAACATTTCTATATTCTCATTTACTCTCTACTTTGTCAACATGACCCTTATCACAAGTCTAATAGTTTAAATTTATTCAATGTTTAGAAAATGAGGGTAAATTTTTATTGGTTGTTCTTTACCTTATCTTTGTTATGTAGGAGTTGAGTTCACCTCTTGTAAACAAATGAATTGTTCTTGGATGTCGAAAGATAGAAAATCAAAAGACTATGAGGATGGTGTCGAAGCCTACACATTGCATTTGCAATTCAAATGCAAAGTAAGTCAAAACTCCATCAAACTGATGGTGTCAAATGTGGAAACTCCATATCTGAGTTGGGTTCCTCAAAAGATTAGTTAACATTTTATTCTTTTATGAATGTGACTAATCCTCGGGGTCCTTGACAACCCGTCAACTCACATGGAACTGTGAATATCGGATCCCGATATCACGCCATTCGTCTCATATATGGAGACCCATTTCAGATAATTTTTCTTACAAATGTCCAATTTGTAATAATATTTTACAAGGGCTTTGATGAACAACTCTTTATATTTTTATATGCCAAAATACATTAAAACTGATTGCCTGATATATTTTTGAAATCAGGATACCGGTGCCCCGGTGATTACTGTATATCTCATATATCAGACTTTTCCAGATAATTTTCTTACACATAACCTACTTTATAAATATTCTCGCAAGAGTTTGATGTACAACTCTTTACTTCTACATGCCAAAATATATTAAAACTAGTTTATTCCAATATATTTTACAAATGCTTGCTGGCGACACAACCCTAGCTCTTCGTACTCACAGCCTCGAAGGAGCACCGTCTTCTAGTGTACTTGAAAGGGGGGTCCCACGACGGGGTGAGCAAAAGCCCAGCAAGAGTGATAGTTCCACGAGGGTTACTCCAATTTGAGTGCACATGCAATGCCTCGCCACACACATTTAAGTAAAACATGCAAGTTCCTACTCAAATGTTCATATGTCATGGAAGGAGAAATGTGGACTCACCCATACCCACATCTCTGAGCCCTCATCACTCCCCACATGCCTAAGCTGGTACAGGAGCAAAACATCTGTGTTTTCAAAACAAAAGCTTTTATTCTCAAACTTATTACCGAGATTCCAGAATATATTAGACTATTCCTCCGAGGCGACCGTTGATAGCCTCCAAATGCCTACCGTCCTTCATCCCAATGAACTTATCGACAATCTCCTAAATACACTCCTCCGAAATCCTCCCTTGAAATTCCTTTCACAATCCTTTCCATTTTCTTTTCATGTCATGCAATTCACACCTATTACTCCACATGTTCCTGTGCAGATATGAAATGCATATGCCATTTCCACATTAATTATGTTAATATATTATGTAATTTAGCTATATTAACATATTTCGTGCACACTGCAATCATGTTATCGTCTTCACATCAATAATGAACGAATCTGCTGGGCCAAATTTCATCAACCAATCATCTTGAACTTCCTAACGTGATCACACCATCAACACACAATTTTCTATGTTACCTCAAACAAGCTGGCTAGATGCACGTTACAAACTGAGGCTCACCATCTCAATTCATCCAACCGAGCACTCACGGTCCCTTCACAAACATGAACCATTTTGGTTCCACCTCACCATAACCTCACAACTGTAGTCCAGAAACTCTTAGTTCCTAGTTCAAACCTCAACCCACTACGCCTTGGACTGTGTGAAACCTACTATAGGAACTTTCTATCCGGCCCCAAGTTTTTGAACTAAACCATATGGCCTCCCTTACTCCCAAAGACAGCCCATCATACCTAATACAGTATCATACAACATGCTATGCAAATGGTCATGTTAGTATCCCTACCATACATGATTGCATTAAATTAAGCAAACTAAGCGCTGTACAAACACATGTAATTCAAAAACTGCAGATCAACACGTCCCCTTGTACAGAACATAGTTCAACTTTGACCTAATGGGATTTGTTAGAGTCCAAGAACACCTAAAACGAGCTCGAGAGCCAGCTGGGAAGTTATGACTCACGCCAGTTGAGGTCACTGGGGTAGTTAGACCCAAATGAGCTTGAATCAATCAATGAGTCATTCCGACTGGCCGAAATGACTGACACTCACATCCTTCACATGAATAAAAATGGAATCTTGACTCAGTGGACTTTCCATAGAGTTTAAGAACACCCAAAACGGAGTTCGGACGGCTATTACTCTTCGTGCTGGAGGTCACATGAGTCAACCAACGAAATTTAACCGACTGAACGAAGACTGGTCTGAGTTGAGATGACCTGGCCGAGCCTCTATATTGCCTCCGCGCAGCATGGATAGAATCTTGACTGCAATAAGTTTCCAGTAGAGTCTAAGAACACCCAAAACGGAGTTCGATTTAAGAAGTTATGATCTTCCGCTAGAGGTCTACGCAGGTCAACCCCAGTTTGCCGGGATTGATCGGTCAGAGGTGTTCCCAATTCAATCAAGCCGAAATGAGTCACCCGGGCCGAAATGGATCTCCGCGTCGGGCCGACTTACAGCCTGACCCCACAGCCTGACCCCACAGTTAACCCCAACATGTGCTAACCTCTATAGCCTGAACCTCTGACAGGTCGACTCCTCTATAGCCGACCTCTACAAACGCCAACCTCTATAGCCAACTCTATCACGACCTCTCGCCTCATTAGATCTGCTCGTGAGTAAAAAAGACCATAACTCTGGTCTTACAAAAGGTCCAAATTGAGAAATCTAAAAATCCCAATGATCAATTTCACTAATGTGATACACACGTATGGGTACACCGCCAAATTTCCTTTTCACCCAAAAACCAGCTTCAAAGTCCGCTCGAAGTGTACTACCACACGTATGCCCCTCTCTCGTCTAAAATACAACCAACCATTCCTCTAGGCAAGACAACCACCACACACAAACTAGGGTAGAAAGAAACCAGTGAGGGAGAAGACTCCACTTTGGAGTTTGTCTAAACCCCGATTCCTGGCCTCTATAATAGACACTGGTCAAATATAATCTCAACCCCTCCTCCTCCTCGAAACCACACATCTGATCAGTTAAAACTTAGAGAGAAGGTGAGCCCCCAAACCCTCTTTCAAATCCTATTTGGCCTCTTTCCCTCCCCTCCCTCCAACCGGTTGGGAGAAGATAGAAGTCAAGGAGATGTCCCCACTGCCACTCAGTCCACCTAAGTGGCTCCTGGATTACCCTTATCACCTTATCCATCTACCTTGGATTTCCCTCCCATCATGTGTTGCCACATGTCCATGTGGGTCCCACATTTGAGCCCAAGTTGACTAATTTAGAACCTGACACGTGGCACACTGTGAGCCACTCAAAATGCACCAAGTGTCCCCTTACTACTCGCCAGTTCTAAAAACAAAACTCGACCGTCCCTAATTTGACGAAAGTCAACATGGTAGCTAGATTTTACGAGACGATTCCAATCTGAAGTCCGTTTATCATTCGAGATCTAGAAAATTTGACTGTAACTAAAATTACCTATTCCTACGGTTTAGAAAATTAGACTCGGGCTTCCGTTAAAATTAACTGTCCCCAATGTTACCATATTCGTATTAGCATGGGGAGACAATTGTAGTTGTGGAATCATTAATCATAACAAGGGCAAATATGTTCGAGAATTCATTCTAGTAACGTGGATTATACTAACAGAAATGCTGAAGCTAAGCATAAAGAAAACAAGGATGAATCCAGTTTTCGAAGGTTGCTTGTGAAAGAGTTTAAAACCTTTATATAATGGTCAGTAACTACCAAGTTATCTGCATTATTGAAATTGTACAACCTAAAAGCAAGATATGGGTGGTCCAATAAAGGCTTTTATGAGCTATTAAAATTGTTTGGTGATATGTTACCTCTAAATAATAAGTTGTCATTGTCTATGTATGAAGCAAAAAAAAAAAAAAATTACTGAATGATTGTAATTAGTCATACAGAAAATACATGCATGTCCCAATGATTGCATACTTTATAGGAATGACTTCAGAGATGCATCTTCTTATCTCTATGTATTATGGAGTGGGAAGGTATATGGAAGAGTAAAAACCAATGAAGAGCCGAGAGTTCCTCATAAAGTAATGTGGTATTTTCCACCAATCCCACGATTTAAGAGAATGTTTCAATCACCAAAAACTCAAAAAGACTCCTATATGATATCTAAGAAGGTGAAGAATTTGATGGGCAACATAATTATCCATCACATTCCCTTCTTAGCTGCAATTGATCATAGATAGCCGTATTTTGTTACGCATGCTAGAAACTAGGACTTGTCATTTCCGACTATGGTATAAATCCTCATGCCCATCGAGTGAAGCATGGGCTTGTTGACCAATTGTCATGATTACTTATAACCTTCCACCATGGTTGTGTATGAAGAGCCACTTATGAGTTTATCGTTAATGTCAAGTCTACAACTAGCAATGACATAGGGAGATATTCATTTAGCTAAATTGACTGTGGATCTCAACACTTTGTATACAAAGAAGGGGTAGAAGCTTATGCATAAGAGGAAAAGAAGTGAATATATTTAAGAGCTGTTTTATTATGGACAATAAATGATTTTCCTACATATGGAAACTTGTCTGGTTGTATAGTCAAAGGATATTATGCTTGTCCAATTCGTGGGGAGCAATTCGTGGGGAGGAGACTTATTCAAATAGGTTAAAGCATGGAAAAAAGAACTCGTTTATAGGCCATAGACATTTTCTTCCATTTAATCATCATTTTCGAAAACAAAAAAATACATTTAATGGTGAGCATGATTTTCAATTCCGTCCACAACCATTGAGTGAAGAGGAAATACTATTGAAAATGAATGTTGTTTGTAATTCGTAGGGAAAAAAGAGGGTTAGGCATGATAAATCCAATATGACTTCCACAAATTATTGGAAGAAGAAGTCCATATTCTTTGCACTTGAGTACTAGAAATATTTTCATGTTCGTCATAACTTAGATGTAATGCATATTGAGAAAAATATTTGTGAAAGCATCATTGATACATTACTCAACATTCCAAGGAAAACAAAAGATGGACACAATTCTAGTTTTGACCTTAAGGACATTGGCATAAGATGTGAATTGGAACCAAGGTTTGAACCAAATTAAACTTACCTCCCACATGCATGTTATACATTATCTAGAATGAAGAAGAAGGTATTTTGCCAAACTTTAGCTGCCTTAAAGGTTCCTAATGGGTATTTCTCAAACTTTAAGAATCTTGTATCGATGGAAGAGTTGAAACCCTGATGGCTCTTAAACTCATGATTACTTATACATTACTGCAACATTAGTTACCATTTTTATTGCGATCACTTTTACCAAAGCATAAGATATTATTGCTAGATTTAGATCTTTTCAATGCTCTAGCATACAGAAAATACAATAAAAGAAGGTGGTTGATGTGTCTACATTGAATAAGTTGCAAAGTGAGCAAGTTGTGACATTGTGCTTGCTTGAAAATTACTTCCCACCTTCCTTTTTCAATATCATTCTTCATTTGATAGTTCATCTTGTTAGAGAGGTAAGACTTTGGAGACCGGTTTATTTTAGATGGATGTACCCATTTGAAAGATTCATGAAATTTCGAAGGGTATGTTCAAACCAGAACTTTGTGGTTGTAATGGGTTGAATGTTACATCGCAGCGAAGCTATTGAATTTTGTACAAAGTACTTATCAAATATCGATGCAGTTGGAATTCCTGATGTTTTGAATATTGACCATAAAGTTGGGACGCCTCTGTTAGAAGGTCGTATCACTAAAGTTGATTCCAATTTGTTATTGGAAGAACACCATTATGTTTTGGAAAATACAACTGTCATCCAACCTTATATCGAGTAAAATCAACAATTTTGTATTTGTGCATATTTACTCAAACTAAATTTGAATACTCGTTGTTACCTTTTTATACATATCTTAATAGAGAGCATGTGAAACGGTTGAAATTGAAGAATCCTCGTCAAGCTAAGAAACAAAAGTGGCTCAAAGAAGAGCACATGCGAACGTTCACTCATTGGTTGCGAAAAAAGGTATAGAGTGATTGCAAACACTACATTGTTCTTAGCACTATTACTAATAGGAAATTCTAATAATTATGACTTATTCAAATAGGTTGAAGTTGCTATTGATGACAAAGAATCTATATCTGAAACCTTAGAGAGGCACATGGTCCTACTCATTATGTGTTCATGTATCATGGACATGTTATTAATGGGTGTAACTATCATACAAAAGATCATGGTGACTTACGAGTTACCCAGAATAGTGAAGTAAGCATTATAGCAACAACAATGCAAATTGCAAGTGCAAAGGATAAGAATCTGGGGTTTGGTGAACTATGTTTCTATAAGATTATTACAGAGATTTGGGATCTTGATTATATCATGTTTAGGATTCCATGGCGTAATTGGGTTAATAATAAGATGATTTAAAGTTGGATGAGATTGATTTACACTAGTTGATTCTCACTAAGATCACTCATAAATCCAATCCTTTCATTTTAGCATCTCAGGTTAAACTTATGTTCAAGATTAACTTGATTAAAGATGGTCAATTGTTTTTTCAACTCTTCAAAAAGAATTCTTTAATAGAGAGGATCCTAATGACTTTATGAATACCCATTGAACTCAACCTTTCAGAACGCCAGCTGGAGGTAAAGTTGGTAAAATGCGCACTCACACAGCAAGTATATGCGAGTTCACGCAGCTAAAGCATAAAGTCAAGTGTCGCCTCACAAAGAGAAGCATGCTAAGCATTGATTTAGTGACCTAGACTATAGCTCGATCCAAATCTTGCAGCGAATTATGAATAAAATTAACTCGAATTAAAGAGCATAATATTAAAAGTTTTGGCTAAGGTAATACGAGAAACCTGGTATTTCGTTTACTACACCTGATGGATTTGAATCTAGATAGCTCATTTATTTTAATATACCATAGTGATTCTCATGTTTAGTTGGATCGTGTCAACAAGACATTCTCTCGAGATACAACCGCTTATTCCTGCTGGGCAAGTGTACAGATCTCATTTCAATCCCTTGACCCAGATGCATGAATGTGCAAACATTAGTGCTACACTGAACGCTGATATCTCTATTCCCGGTTGACCAAGTGTTGCTTTACTCCATTTCCCTTTACGAAATATCATCTCTCGTATCATCTCTAGCATTAGCATGCCAATTGGCCAAAGAATGACATGATTTATCTCGTAGAGTAAACAACCACAAATTCATATCATATTAAAATAAAACACAATTAAATTATTAATCCATAATGATGCGGTTACGGTTGACAAAACCCTAGAGCGAAAAGTTAGTTCATAGTGATTTTCATTACAAACTGAAAGATTTCTAGCATCACACAAATTAGAGAAAGAAATACAAAAGAAGTCGGGCCGCCTCGTGATCTCCTAATCCATCTTCTACTAACTTCTCTATCCGTCTCATTTCCTTCGCCTATCTCCACCCCTTTGCCTCGAACCCACTCCCCTTTTATACTCAAACTTGAGCCTAATAATGGCCTGTAAAACTAACTTTGGGGAGCCCCGCTTTGAACGGGAGGACTCACGCCACGCCTCACGGAGAAGGAACTGGCCGCGGCACCCGAGGCACCTCGATTCCGTCCCTGCCCACGCAAGCGCTACGCCCGTAGCATGGGTAGCCCCAGCCAAGGCGATCCAAGACAATCACCGCTGCACTTCTTACTCGTATTCTCCTCGGCTTCATCCTTTTCTTCTATTGTTAGCATTCCAATATTGCCATGTTCTACAAAGACACAGCATGTAGGATTAACATCGCGAATATGAAAATTTAACTCGCAAGTTGAGCTATAAAAAATAATGTTGTAATGTAATGTACGCATGATTCACTTTTGATAATCTTTATTAATACATCAAGTACAAGTTGAATCATTTGATGCAATGATTAATTTTGATACCATATATATTCAAGGAGATTGTGAGGGATTTTAGATTGATAATAAATCTTTGATGTAACTAAAAGCATAACCTTGTTTTTAATACAGAGTTACAACTATGTCATTGATTTACCAATATTGAAAATTTGAATTTTTTACTAGTTAGATGTTTAATTCTTATTTGAGATTGTTACCTTCATCATTTCTATTAATTTTACTAGTTAGATGTTTACTTTTTATATTTAGTAAGTCTCATTTATATTGAACAATACATTTTTCCTATATCATTTGTTTAATAGAATTATTACAAGTGAGACAAGGCTACCACCTTTCATACCGGGCTCGTGATATATAGCGTCCTTACTAAGAGCATATTCTAATAAGTTCTGAATTTTTATTTTTAAGAATTTAATGATAATATGTTAATATTGTTGTCTAAATGTTAACAAGTTTATATATTTTCAGATGATGTACGCAGATATGATTCAAAAGCAAATAGCAAGGGGAATCAAGGGAATCCATGATTAAAAGGAACTGAGTAGAGGGATTAAATTACTCATAAAGTACAATATCATGGTGTCTTGTGAGGAGAATCTTTGTACAATTAATAAAAGTTATTTAGGTGTATTGGAAATGATTCAAGTACCAAATTAGATATAACACATGTCACAATGTCCCACTATAATTAAGACAACAATGAGATTGTATTGAGGTAGCTTAATTTTTATATAAATATAGTAAAATATTCTACATTTTGCTTCTATATTTATACATTGAAGGTACTAATGACTTTGTTTATAATTTTTAGATTTCTTTTACATTAAACAAGGGAAGTAGAAGAAATTGTAGGCTTACAATGAGAACTTGTTTTCGATCGTTCAAAAACATGTTGACTGTGAAATATATTCTTCCTTTCAAAGATAAACCTAAGATTCTTAAGAAACCAATGTTCGGTTGTTTTTGTTTTATATAAAAGTTTTGTTAAAAACAACCTAATTCACAAGTGCACAGATCACAAGTAATATAGTGACTTTCAAATTAAAAACCTGGTACGTCGAACCCACAAGGAAGAGATGGCTTAAGTGAAGATTAAGCACCCCAACTACTCGAGAATTTACTATTTGCTTTAGTTTCAAAAGTCAGGATTGGTTGTGAACTAAAAGTGAAACTGACGAAACTAAAAATCTACTTTAAAAAGATTAGCAAATAATTGGCCATATATACAAGAAAACTTTGCGTAATAACACTAGGGTCGGTTGTCTCCATTCGCGTATCTATGTTTATGTTCACTAAGCTCCCCACTAAGTAAGAATACTTCAGGCTTACCTAAGGAACTCTATACGGTTCACTTTTCGAGCCTTCTCCTCAATTTCAAGCATCTAATTTCATTCTCCTTTCAAGCTATATAGGGTCAAAACAATGTGATAATTTGTTCTAAGGTAAATCAATCCTAGGATTTTCCATTGGTCACCTCTTGTCTGAGCAATGACTTTCTGTTATGCTCCTCGATCGATCACCTTCTTATCCATAATGATCATCAAGCATAAGGTTAATGATGTCCCTCTTAATAAAATCATCTAGTACAGTATCTCTAATTTCCTCAGACTTCTTGATTGCTAAGTTGATTTTATCAATTATGAATATTAGGGAATGAAAATCGAGTCCCAAGCCCATATCTCCAATTGTGTCACTTTTGGAAACCCTTCGATCTCTGGGCCCAGAATCTCACTACTAGCATGCAACAACAGAATAAACACATGAAAATTCATAAAACCCCATCATAGAACCTCAACACAAGATTACATTCACAAAATCATTCAATATATTACATAACCCAAACACCAATGTTAACAACTAGCCCTAGAGGAGGATCTAGCCACTCATAACAGCCTCAAACCCAACAAAATCAATTTTATACCAAACATAGTGTTGAAAGATTAAGAGAGAGAGAAGGGTTTAGAGATACAAAAAAATGTAAAGTAGAAGTCCTCCAAAACTATTCCACTGTACTATTACAAGAAGTCCCCAGGTCGGGATCTACAACTTGAGCTCCAAAACAAGCTAAAAGATCTAGGAAAATATAGAAACCCTAAAAATGTGAGCTTAGAGAGAAAACCTAGAAGAGAAAATATGTTCAAGCCTTCAAGCCTTCTCTAAGTTGCCTTAGAAATGCTATAAGCAAGGTATTTATATCATATGAAAAATAACCAAAAATGGGGTTGAGAATGGGGCATTTTATCCAAACTACATCCTTTCGCCTAGTGAGTATCCTTCGCCGCGAAGAATATCGCCAAGAACTGAAATGATCTCCCTTGCCTGACTGAAGGTAAGCTTTTGCCTTGGTGAACCTCAAGCCTTGTTTCTCATGATACCCACATTCGCCGATGAAGGCCACTTCACTCACAACCCAGGTCGATTCTTCACCATGAATCCGCTTCTGTGGCAAGTTCTACTTTGTTCTTTGATCTCTCTTTGCTCGCTTTACTTCAATTACTTGCAAACCTCACACTGCATGAGGATTAAAAATATTTAGTATTGAATGATGTGAATCTAGCATTGGTGTTACAATATACAGAAACACGCTATAAATGTTATTACACTTCACCCTTATCACACACCCCCAAACTTAACGTTTTGCTTGTCCTCAAGCAAAGACAAAGATGCATTTTCCAAAATTCATTAGAAAGAAAACATGAGTCTATAGAGATACGTACTTTACAAAATTTTTCCTAGGACTTATGCATTCCAACGCATGAATAATGTTTCAATATAGTGTTCTTCGAAGCAAATAAGTTGACCATAAGCTAGTTGCACCTAGATCAAGGTTCTAGTGTGAGTGTGCAATCTCACCCTCATTAGTCTAAATGCAGTCTAGATGAAATTAGGAGAACACATGAGGTGGAAGATCTCTTTGGTCTGCACAGAGTCATGGATGAAGAGTGATCAATATCATAGGCTTCAAGTTTCAGATCCCATTCTCCAATTAATGTAGGCATTACATACTACTCGATCAAATAGGTCTTTTCAATCTTGTAATGTGTGGCTAGGGTGAGAAGGTAGTTAAATGAGTCATTTAGGTTCAGATTTTACCCAGAAAAATCCAGCACTTTCTTCCTCTAAAATTTGATTGTTTTCAATTGAGTCATTCACTCAACCTGATTAGCATCAATGTGCTTTTCATCATGCTTCACCCACAAACTTATTTGTTTCTATCTTTCTTCAAGATTACCAAGAATTTTTATTTTTTCTGAACATCATGGTGTAGAGTAATGCAATATTCAACCTCTTTAAGCTTTCTACCTACCCCATGTAGTGGGTTTTAGGTCAATAACTCCCGGACTAATTGGCCTTGGGGTATTAGGTGTCAAAACACCCCTACATACTTAATAGCTCAAGGTAGGAAGGCTACAAGGTCAATTTGTTCCCTGCTTCATTTTCTTCTTTGTTATTTCAAATACCTTCTTCCTTAACATTTTGTATCGGGATTAACACCACTTCATTCCAACTTCCCACCAAACTACATGTCATTCCTTTAATTCGAAGCCACAACTCATATGTTACGTAAAATATGGGTTCTTGATTGAAGGGTAACAAAATGGGATATGGGTGTTCATTCTTGGTTTTCAAGATAGAACATGGTTGTTATGGTTCAAACTGGATGACTAGGGATTAATAAATAACTTGTAGCCGCGTTGCCCAATCCACCTATGTGCCTACATCACTTCTTAAACATATGTGATGCCTAAGATTTCACCTCAAATGATACTTGAGCAAGTTCTATAGTTTCGTGAGATCTAGACATCATGATTTCCCTCTAATTTTTTTTAACCTAAATATGATTAGCCACAAGGGTACATGAGACTTGTGCTTAATTTGGTGCAAGGCTATAGCTAAGTGTATAGCCATATGGTC
Organism: Tetrastigma voinierianum; assembly: GCA_016808115.1. Classification (NCBI taxonomy): domain Eukaryota; kingdom Viridiplantae; phylum Streptophyta; class Magnoliopsida; order Vitales; family Vitaceae; genus Tetrastigma; species Tetrastigma voinierianum. The sequence continues at coordinate 107,429 of JAEQBH010006819.1, forward strand.
ATCTTACTTGACTTTTAGCTCAACTCTCTGTCACATTATTCATATGTAGAGAACAAAAAAATACTGCAAAATAAGTAGAAAGGCTAAAAAGTACCGCAAAACACCCCTAAACTTAAAAACAACAATGTCCTAAGTGAAACATAAAATGCGTAGGGAATGTTAGAAACTCCCGTCGAGTGTGGTGCTCAACATCTCAATCGTATCAGGCTCCATCGGCCGCCGGCGCGGTTGGGGCTATGGCTGGATGATAAAGTATCGAGTCTGAGTAAACCCAACAAGATGTCTGTGGGGTCAACATCCAAACGGTCAAAACAACCTCACGATTCATTTTTAATTGTTAAACGTGGTTTAGTTCTGAGTCAGCAACTGATTGAAACTTCAAATAAATGAACTGAAAACGTCCCTTCTTCGTAACGTCGTTTGAGCAGTCCGTTTATTCCATGAGTTGTTACTTCCACGTCCCTTCCTTCAACCCTCCATGTCGTCAGAGATTCATCCTTTGATCTTAGAGAATGTTAATATTCATGTGAGTCATATTCCTTCCATCCACTCAAGTTGGCACGGGTCGGTGATTAGTGAGGGTATAAGGGCTCCTGCGCGATAACGCCTGAGTGGATCTGATTATCCCCTTCAACATAGCCGACATCGACCTGATGCTCCTATACGACAGATAAAGTAGGATCATCTTGCCCCCCGGTGGATCAGACATAGATGAAGTTGTACTAAACTCTTTCGGGGACCGGCCAAGGCTTACATATGAAATAGTCACCCCTGGCGAACAGATGGCGTTTCTACACTCCCGCTCTCGCGCGAGGGAACTTACGATCAATTCGGCAGTCTGCGGTTCCGAAATAAAGCCCTATAGCGCCGGCTATCATCATCCATCAAGTCAGACACCCGCTATCGGTCGGCATTGAAGTCCACCCACTTTCCTTAGACATAAACTATGGAGCCAACCCAAAATCGCAAGTTGGAGTAAAACTCCCTAACGATCAAGGCTATCCTGGGTTAGGGATGCATACAAAGTGTAGTCCAACCCCTTTCCTGGATCATGAAGTTGAAGTAAATGTTTGAGACCGGGATACCACGCCCACGATTTAATGTCCAATGTAGAGGACTCATGGTATAGCTTATCCGTTTCCCTCATGATAAACTTCTGGGATTGTCGTGAGAGAGGCAAGAGGGTGTGCTGGAGCCTTACATGCTCCTTTATCTCAGACGCTTTCTGAGCCATGAAGAAAGAGAGTTGAAAACCCTGAATTGAAATGATTGAGTTCTTGGAGAGGCAAAGCCAAGTCGCGAAATGAAGAAAAAAACAGCGGGGCCTTCGAATTAAAGTGAACCGAACATCGGCCTTTCGCCAAAGAAAGAATTCTCTGGCTCGTGAAGGTCCTTTGAATTTGAAAAGTCTCTGGAGGTTCGCTGAGGGCATGCCAATGAAATTTCTTTTAGGGGTTCATATTTTTGAAAAATATCATGTTTTTCACAAATTTTCGGTTCACTCCCAAAAACCCAGTTTTAAGCATATCAATCCCGACCTTATTTTCTTGAGTGTACCTGAAACAAAAACTTGGATTGCCTCCCAAGAAGCTCTATATTTAGTGTCAATAGCTCGACGAAGCTGTGTCTCACTATTGGTTACTCGAAGAAATGGAGATTATACAACAATGTAGTTCATGATTTCTTTAGCAATTTGCTCACCAAAATAATGCTTCAACCTCTAGCCATTGAATTTGAACACTTGTCCATTTTCCGTCAGAATTTCTATTACACCATAAGGGAAGCTGTCAACGTGATCTGATAAGTCTGATCATCCTAACTCCAATCTGGTCAGAATGTTTAATTGGAGTTGAAAATCATGACTCTATCACTCCCTCTTGGAACTCCTCTTTCAGCAACCGCTTGTCATGCCATCTTTTGTTTTCTCCTAGATCTTGCATTCTCATATGAATCATTGTGCAATTCTCTCAAGTTCATTTAATTGAAGGAGTCTTTTTCTCACCAATTTTCTCGAGATTGAAATTCGAGGTTCCTATCGCTTCATATCAGACGTAAGAGTTCTAACTCCATCGAAAATGTAATATTTCAAAGATCGTTTAAAGGGAGATATGCCAATTGGAGTTTTGAAGGGCAAATCTATATGCTCATAGAGCATCTTAATCTCTACCACCCTTTGGATGAACTCACCATTTTTTTCAATATTGCTTTGATTTCTCTGTTTGAAATTTTTGCTTGCCCATTGGATTATGGGTGATATAGAAGACTCTTTGAATGCCCCACGTTATACTTTCTAAGCAAAGAAGCAAAGACTATTGCAGAAATGACTCCCTTCATCACTGAGAATGCATCGGGGAGCACCAAACCGGGTGAGGATATTTCTGTGAACGAATTGTACCACAGTTTTAGCATCATTTTTCTCTGTGGCAATTTCCTCTACCCACTTTAGCACATAGTCTACAGCAAGAAGGATATATAATTTTCCAAATGACGGAGGAAACTGTCCTATGAAATCAATGCTCCATACATAAAAAATGTCCACCTCTTAAATGTTGTTTGGGGGCATTTCATTTCTTCTAGAAATAGCACCCACTCTCTTACATCTATCACAGTTTTGCACAAATTTATGAGAGTCCTTAAACAAGCTAGGTGAGAAAAATCTGGACTGAAGCACTTTCTGAGCTGTCTTCTAGCTTCCAAAGTGTCCTCCATATGGGGAAGAATAGCATTTGGTTATGATTTCCAGTTGTTCCTCTTGGGGTACACATCTTATCATCACTTGATCTGGGCACCTTTTAAAAAGAAATGGGTCATCCAATTGATACAGTTTGATATCATGTAAGAATTTCTTCTTCTGTAGAAAGCTAAGCCCATGAGGTAACACATTGCACACCAAGTAGTCACAAAATCTGCATACCATGGCAAATGGGCTTCCATCACTAGAAATTGTTCATCCTGGAAAGATTTCTCAATCTCTCGCGGCGCTCAACCCTACACGGCCCCCAAATCGAGATAAGTGGTTTTCACCACATTTTCACACCTCTTGTCTTGATTTTCTATATCAAATTATTGAAGTAGTAAAACCCAATAATTAATCTCGTTTAGCCTTTTCATCATAAGATATCTACTGTTGCATGGCCATATGTAGAGTCACCTCGCTTTCTCAAGTATGTACGGTCTCGAATCTCATTTCGCAAGAGTACACCACCACTAGCATCTCTTTCTCTGTAGTCATGTAATTCTCATGAGCTTCGTTCAGCATTTTACTCGCATAGTATATGGGCTTTAAGATGTTCTCCCGCCTTTGTCCCAAAACAGCCCTAACTGCATAGTCACTGGCATCACACATTATCTTAAAAGGTTCACCCCAATTGCAAACAACAAATGCGCTTCAATCATTTTATTCTTTTATCTCTCAAATGCCGCTTATAGAGAGGTCACCAAAGTTGAATATCGCATCTTTTTCCAACAGTTTACATAGCGGTTTTGCGATTTTTGAACAATATTTTATGAATCTTCGATAGAAACTTGCATGTCCGAAGAAACTACGAATACCTCGCACGACAATTGGTGGGGTAAGGGTTTGGATTGTTGCTATTTTTGTTTTACCCACTTCCAACCCTTTAGAAGAGATGAGGTGTCCAAGCACAATACCTTCTTGCACCATGAATGGCATTTCTCCTAGTTCAAAACTAGATTTTTCTCTCTGCATCTTTGTAGAACCACTTCAAGTTTGGTTAAGTAGTTATCAAATGAATACACATACATTGAAAAATCATCCATGAACACTTCCATGATGTTTTCTATCAGATCTAAAAAAATGGTTGCCATACATATTTGAAAGGTGGGTAGAGCGTTGAAATTCAAACGATATTCCTTTGAAAGCGAACGTCCCATATGGACATGTGAACGTTGTCTTCTCTTGATCTTAGGGGCTTACCATAATCTGGTTATATCCCGAATAGCCATCTAAGAAGCAATAGTGAGAATGTCTAGCAAGTCGGTCTAGCATCTGATCTAGGAAAGGGAGTGGATAGTGATCCTTACTTTTTTTCCCATTTCACTCTATAAATAATGCATACTCGATCCCAGAACTATATGAGTGGATAGAAGCTCATCTTTCATTCGAACCATGGTCCTCCTCTTTCGGCACACACTGAATGGGACTTACCCAAGGGCTATTGGAAATAGCATATATGAACCCAACCTAAAGCCATTTTAGAACCTCATTTTTCACAACTTCCTTCATTGCGGGGTTTAACAGCCTTTGATGCTCAATGGATGGAGCATGATCTTCTTCCACAAAATCTGTATGCATATGGAGGACGATTCCATTAATGTCTTCTACGACTTGTTCAAGAATGCCTTCGACCCTTTCAAGTACACCTTAACAACTTAACTTCCATATCGTTGTCCCAACTTTAAAGAAACATTACTGGTTTTGTATCATTGCATCCCCAAGAATGCATATTTGAGCCCTTTGTAATTCTTTTAGCAATTAATCCATCCGTAGTTTTTCTCTCTCTTCTAAAATGATCTTCTTCATTTTCAAGAAAAAGTATTGTTTTGATCAATTCCGGAGTAGATGATAGATCTTCACCATCTATGGCAGCTATGGTGAGCAACTTTATCAAGCATTGCTCAAGAGGACTGCTTTTCCCAAAATCATATAGCACATCCTCTTGCAAAGGAATCAAGGCATCAATCCTCATGCAACTTGCATTTTCATCACTTGGGAATTCCATGCTTTACACAATTGAACTCACTTTGGGCCTTCACCCACTCCTCGCTGTTAATTCCTATCTTCATTGATTTAGTGTTTGATCTCAAGTAAAAGAAATGGTATTCTTAGATTATTCGTGTCACCCTATCTTCCTCCATATCTAAATAACACAAAATCCACAGAAAGATGAATTATTAATCTTCACTAAAATACCTTTGATAATTCATAAAGGTTTAAAGATCTATCAATGATTTGAAGGATGTGCTATAGGTGTAATTTCCCTAAATCTTAACTTTTAGCTAATTAAAATGACATCAAATTTATGCTCGCCTAAGATCACATAGTGAGTTTTTGGTCGACGTATGCCCTAATGACGGCGATGGTAAAACTACTCTGATTCGAGTTTTATTATCAATGATTGTAATCGAATTTTCAATGAAATTTACTATCCCATATGCCTCTAAATCTTTCTTGTTGCTCATTATCTCCTTCATGAATTTTACTTAGTTAGCATCTAGCTTCAATGCATCTAATGAACGGATGTTGATCTCAAGCTTTTAAACATGTTTAGGAACCGTAAAACTCCGTCAACCTGCTTGGTTTTTCGGAATTTTTGGGGAAAAGGTAAGGGTAGAGTATACAAGGGAGGTTATTGGGAAAAGTCATTCTTCCTGAGACAACTTCATCAAATTTTTGTTCATTTTCTCGCTTATTCACCAACCTAACTGTTTTCCTACTTCTATCATTTCTTCAATTTCTAGATTTTTCTACTTCCCTTGCTTTTTCAAATTAACTCTCTGGCTCATCCAAATTCTCCTCCCACATCTTGGGGTTGTTACAAACACATCGGGTCTGAAGTTTTTCTTGTGTCACTGGAAAGGATTTCGGGGATTCTCTCAAAGATTGAGCCAATCTGTCCCATTCGAGTTTCCGCATTTTCCCAAGATGTTCGCACTCTCACTTGGATTTGTCTCTATGTTTTTCATGCATGTGCCAAGATTTGCTTGATTATGCTCCAGTTTTTTCATACATGTTCTGTTATCATTGAGTCAGTTTCTTTCCATGCTCTTTATCACATTTCCCATCACAGCTGGACCATTTTTCAGCTGGGTGATTCTAGTGTTGGTGGACTTCTTCATATCATTAATCACTATTAAGAGTTTATTGAACTCATCACTCTTGTGTTTCCATACAATTGAGCCTAAGCCCTTGATTATGAAAACTCCGGGGTGCTATGGTATCACTGAATTGATCAGCTCATGGGGAACTATGGCTTGATTGTTGTAAGAGTAGCTCGCTGATTTCAACCTAGATTAACGGGATGGGATCGTAAATTGTTGTTAGAATGAAATGTGTAATGACGACCAATGGTGATGGAAACAATTTAGAAACGAAACCCATGTGATTCGTGTACTACAAGAGGGTCAGAGCTAAAATCAACAAAATTTATATATATCTGTCTACCATCGCCAGAGCTCATCACAAAGATAAAGGGTTCAGGTCGAACACGGAATGGGTTTTCATCCTAAAAATGATTTGTATGGCACTGCTGCAAGACTTTCTATTTGACTTTTTGGTTTTTGTTTTCAAAACAAAGCAGGACGAGTTTAAAACCGATTAAACGAAAAACTAAAATGAAGCGGAAAAGTTAACTTGAAGATTTGTCACTAACTTGTGCCAGGCAAACAAAAGTCCTCTAAGCTGCATCCCTACTATGACACAACCTATAGTCCAAGGCATAACCTGATCTATATTTAACTAGCAAACCTCACCCTAAAAATCAACTCCTATTTGAGTCACACAATATGTGAATCTAAGGACCTTCTTTTCAGCTTGAAACCCTAACATTAAATATCATCTCAGAGGCTCAAAGACCATCTAATGAACCATCTAGAAATAAGTATACACTCGTATCCCTGGTTACAAAGCACGCCAACCATTAATATTCAATGCTATTTAACCATTTGAGAAGATGTAATGGTAAACACAAAGATCAGAGTTTTTAATACAAAAGGACAACATGCATATGCTCCCACCACTGCTTAGCTTCCTTCCCTCTTCAAAGAAAGAGGCTTAGCCAAGCATCTCTTGAGTTGTCATCCTCAAGAGGGTGTTTGGGCAGCCAAAGAAAATAAGGGCAAGAGGAGAGAAGAGAAAAACAAAACCCTAACTAAACTACGAGACTTTATTTACAAAATTCGCAACTTACTAAAAATCGCTCCCCAATTTGTTGCTTAGGGTTACAGAAATGGAGGCTATATAGGCCACCTAATGTATGAAAATACCATAAAAAGCCTGAAATTTGGCTAACAGATTGCATATAATATAATCAAATCAGTCGCTGTATTAATTACAAAAGCATGACAAGGCAAAGTGAATTTTGCAAGGCAGAAATAATTTCGCTTAAATGTACTTCATTAGTTAGCTTAGGTTTTTCGCTAAACAGCGAAATCACCAAGAGAGAAAATGCAAAATTCCTCGCTTAGATAAAGGTGATTTATTAGTTTAAATTTCTCGCTAGCTTAGCGAAATTTATGTGAGTAGCGAACATAGAAATTCTCGCTTAGAACAAGGTTTAGCGAAAATCTCTGTCTAGGTATGAACAAATTGTACTTCACAGATTTAGTAATTTTGCAAGGTTGGCAATTTTCGCATCCCAAATGCAATTCTTTCGCAATCTTAGCTTAAATTCCTTCGGAGTTGGGCCGATCTTCACCGCATTGCTTCCTCGTCCTCTTACCAGATTCGATTTCCATCACTTCTTCATTCTTTCTTTGATTTTACCGATTGATATCAAGCACTGACTCCTCAACTTGATTCATCATTTGACTCTGATATTGAACTCCCAAAGGCGCAGAAAAACCCGCAAACAACCAAAAATAACCTCTAACCCAGCATACGATAATACAAGAAGACTCAACACTTTACCACATAACGACATGATTAATACAAGAAAAGCACTCAAAACCTATCTAATATGTGGTTCAAAAATAGCACTTCGGGGTACTAATCACACCCCCCAACCGAAACGCGTTGCTGGGGTCTTTAGCAAATGCAAAATAAAAAGGAGATGCATAAGAGATTTTCAAAGTTTATGGGTTTATGTATGGCAACAAGACCTTAAACTCCAAAATGGACACCAAGTTCAAACCGACTAAAGAGCCAAACCATACAAGAACAATTTTAGGTCAATATTAGTTCCATGATTCTCAACTTGAATTTCCACCTAAGTCTAATGGTTCTTTATATAACCGTGATAATGAATAAACTGTAACTGGTCCCTCCCAACCTAGCAATCGAGCACGTGGCCTGCTCGGGCCGAACAACCTGGGAGTAAGGATAGTTTACTACACTTTCTTTTATTCAACTACGTCGTAGGTGCATGCCTGTAAATTCGAATTTCACCAAAGTCCGTGCAATGGGTCCACCATGACTCACCAATTAAGGTTTAGGGCATCAAGCCAAAAGGATCACTGCACCACCAACTCTAAAGGCTTCAATTCCTGACCGAATGACTTCAAAACTGGCACCAAATCGCTAGACTCTACCTATCCACCCATGTAACTTAACACTAAATCGATGACTTAAACCAATTGCTAATAGGCATCGCTTCAAAGGTTTACACCCTGACCGTCGGGTTTCAAGGCAAACCACGATTTTATTTTTCTTTTCTCTTTCTTTTTCTTTTTCTTTCATCATTTTTTCTTTCTTCCTTTGGAAGACAACATTACCATATGGAACACAAACCCATCTTTAGGTTGCCAACATGCTTAAGGCTGGCTATGCAAAGCGAAAGGAAGCAAAACAAATCACGTTCTATCAAACAATCATGCGGCAAAGTGTGTGAATTGTGCCAGCGTGAGAAGTTTTCTGCTGATACGCCTGAACCGCAACCGACCAAAACCCATTCAAGCATGAATTCGTCTAACATAAAGGCGACAAACAATGATTCAAATTTTCCAACACAAGGCAATTCAATTGTCCAATCAGAGCAATTCAATTGTCACAATTGAAAGAAAAACAAATATACATGGTAAAGGCACAAACATGGTATGCAAAAGTTTGTGTCTATATATACGAATAGCTTGAGCAGCCAAAGTGGCTAGTACATGCATATCAAAGCAAACATACAAAATATCATCGCTCACTATGGTTAATACTATGATGAATCCTAATCAAAATTAGTAAAATGATAAAACTGCAACTATACAAATCAAGAAACCTAACCAATTCCACCGTGGCCTGCGGCGCGTCCGCTTCGCCGCCGCTGTAATGATCCAAATAGGTCAGATCCGTGGTGGGCTCCTCTCGATCAGTGAACACGAGGAAGGCCTGCGCGCTATGATCCACAAAGATGAGCACCGCCACCGATCCCGGCTGCCCGTAGCCGCGAAGTAGCAGATGGCATCCATCACACCCATCTCTAGAGCCATGAAGTACCCACAACGGTAGGTCGGTCGGTGATGGGTCGTGTATCACCGCAGCCGTCGGCGTAAATGCGGTCGGTGAGGAGACGGAGGTACACCGCGGTAGTCGACCTCCGCACTCCGCCCAGGCAAAGATATCATCTCCGTGGGAGTCTCAACCACTCCGACCACTCCCGGTCCCCGCCGTCAGGAAAAGGAGACAGTACAGGTCATCACCCGCTTACTAGTTAACACTGCAGGGCATCGGACCATCTCATCCCCAGCTCGCCGAGTCCCATGCTCGAGAACATGGCAGAGGAGTCTCTGCAGATAAGTAATGGAAGGCTCTTCGCCGCGTTTAGGGTCCTTCCGATGGACCTTCTCCTCGAACCGCATCAGAGGCCATCACTGTACCGTGCAGGGACCAAACCAAAATCCCCCGATCCGTGAAAGAGCCTCCAAGCTGAGCCTCCTGCACATACCGCCGCGGCGGAAGGTCACGAATGAAGAGCATGGTCAACGCGATCCGGCGCTGGTCGCCTCCCAGAAACACCTGGGACTAACAAAGGTGTTCCTCTCGGGCCGTTCTAATTCATCTCCTCATGAGAAGTGTGAGCCGACGCCTGAACTCTCGACCTGGCTAAGCAGATGCGTAGCCCAGTGCCGCTGTAATATCTACCGCTCCGAGTACACCGTGGCTACCATCATGCTGAATCGTTTCCGCGACCACGCTTCCCTAGAGGTCACCGAGTAAACTGGCAAGATCACCGGTGGGTAGTAATGTCGCTTCAGCCGCGAAAGTGGCCAGTTGAATACCCCATCAACCTCATTGACCTCAGATCCGGGATCGCCCCCTCAAGGCGTAGACGCCATAGTACCACCCCGGCGGAATCCGCCTACGATGGAGTCGTACATTCCCCGTAATGGGGTTCCCTACAACAATGCCATTACCAACTCGAAAAGTACAGCACTGGGATGAAAGTCGCCGCAGCCTGGACGGATCGGGTGACTACCGCAGGTAGAAGAGGATGATTCCCCGGGCCCCATGTGCTGCCCGCTTGAAGGCCGAGCCTCTTAACCTCCTCCGGCACAGCGATGGGGCCCGAGGTCCCATCCGTGTCTGATATCGACGAAATCCCTGTGGCTCTTCAGATACATCGCCGTGACCTAAAGGAGGAAAATTCGAGTTCGACCGCCGGGCCTTCTCGTGTACCGAACCTAACCCACCTACCGGAACGGACTCCACCCCGAGTACGAACCATAACGAAATCAATACTACTTCCGGGAAGAGGCTCATTCACTCGAAAATGTAACTAATGCACCGAATGTCTAACCGAGGCTCTCAGAGGCGAACAACTACTCAATAGAGATGAACTGAGTCGATCACCGCAGAAATACACCTGGCTCAGAATAACAAATAAAGCCTCAGAGAATCAATCGCCGGTGCGTGGCAAAATGGGGATGGACCAAGGACTCGAGGGTCCCGAACCGGCAGCAAAGAGGTGGCTACGCGAGCAAATCCGCAGTCAAGAAGTGACCTGGACTCAAGGCACGATAGGCCTGAAATGCGGTGGGCTGCTCGCTACGGCCGTATTAAAGACTTAAATGCCAGGCTACTACCGTGGCTCCGAGGGTGTCTGAAGGCAAGCAGATACAGCACACACCGTGGCTCACGTGGCGCTGAAGCGTGCAACACTGAGGCCTGATCACGCAGAAATGGGAGGTAAACAAAAAGGTGTGCAAACCAAACCCCTCCTCCTCTTATAGACTTCCACAAATGAAGAGTCCACACTTACAAATTTTCGCTATTTTTACGACCTGGGCCAACCGATTATTCCACTGCATATCGAATTTCTGATAAATACTGGAATTATAAGAAATAAAATTATAATGACACTATTGTATAAAACTATAATTAAAATTTAATACACAATACTATAGTATATAAAAACAAAATTACTAAAAAAATCGCTTAATTTGTGAAATTACCAACAAGGAATCAAAATTGAATGTACCAATCCAATCAAGATTAAAAACAAGAACTGTAATTCGTTTTTGAAAACACCGAACCAGTTCAAAATCTCAAACACTCAAGGAGGGAATGGCGAGAATGATCTCTCTGAACCTTGTGGTGAGTCCACTTGACCACGGTGTCAGCGCCTAAATTGGTCGCACTGGTCCCCAAGATTATCTTCAACTCACCAATTCGTCATAAAGAGTGTTGATGGCAAGACCAAAATTCTTCCAGCATCCTCGGTTGACTACTCCTCGCACCCCGAGCACTTTGTTTTCCCGCAGACATTGACCATTTGAAACAAACTTCACCAGCGAGATGATTATTTTCTATTTTCTAACAACTCATGTTTGTTGTTCAAATGAAAGATGTTCAACCCAAGGTCATGTTACGCTGTGTTAAGATCATCTGGACTATATCAGATTACGTGGGCTAAAATGTAGTCTTCCCAAGATGATATTGGTACATAGATTGCCTACTTGCACTGCTCGTTAGTCAAGACTGTTGAAAATCTACCGGGCAAGAGAATTTGTCTATTTTCACTAAGACATCCTCAACTATCCCTTAGGGATTTTCTATACCCATCTATCGCCAATGATAGTGTGGATGTTGGTAGGTTTAAGTTCACCTAAACCTAATCGCTTGTATACCGAATAAGGCACAAAGGATTCACACTGCTCCTAAATCAAGCAATGACTTGTCTATGCAATTCCCACCAATATTGGATCAAATTGTGGGAGATCCCGGATCCTTATATTTGATAAGTATTGCTTCACTATAAAATCGACTTGTTCAAATGGAGAAATTCCTTTTCTCAATGCCTAATCCCTTCTGATTGAAAAGATCTTTCAAAATTTCGATGTTGTGATCATGACATGTCCACCAGAGGTATGTTAACCTTCACTTGCCTTGACTTTAAAATACCCGCTTGGTCGAGATGCCTTCTTCACTGCTATCGTGGAAATGGAGGTGGTATATAGATTTTCATTGAATCCTCCTTAGGAGAATTATACTCGCATCGCAATTTTCCCAGCCGATTCTTCAACAAAAAGCCGGCATAGCCGATCAACCCTTTCCACTTCGTAATTATATCTTTCTTAACTTCATCCATTCTTTAATTGTCGACACTTACCGCAATTCCCTAGGATTGAACTGCTTTAGTATGTAAATTTCCTTTCACTCCAGCAACTCGTTGATCTTCGTGATCAATACCGTGAGGTTATCAATTTTCTCGTTCAAAGGCTCTCTAGTCCATCTATTCTCTTGTTTATGTACTTTCTACAAAGATCAACTTTCGTGGCACTATACATTGATTCCCTGTTCCTCAACGCTGCCCACCACCTTACTCAAATCTGAATATACTTGTTCCACAGGAGATATGATGCGGTGGCGTTGTAAATTGGGAACCAAATCAGGGTTTAAGACTCCGTAATATACAGGGAGCAAGCTTCTTCAAGCAGTGTTATATCAATTGAATCAGAGGTATTACCATAAGGAGCATTAGATTGTTGTGGTCGAATTGTCCTACAAGATACACATTCTGACATCAAATCCTTCACTCCAGGGGCCATTAATTACTGCTCTTCCGGGGTGGCCAGGTTGGAGATTGGTGCAGTGGGTTGGGCCCACAAGTTTCTAAATCACCCATGCACTTCATGGAGCCTTTTCCTTCAAGTTCTCCACTTTCCAGCTAAGGCTAAACTGTAGCCATTTCCTAGATTCTTTCTGGCAGTGTATAAATCCCTCCTCTAGGTTGGCTAATACCTCATTGTTTCTATTTCAGGGTTTTGCTCATCCCAACCCTTAAGTTTCAACCATGTAATTTAAAAAATCCATGGCTTCACAGATGCTTACTGCAAAGTCTCCTCCACACATGGTTTCCAAAAGTCGCCATGGCGTAGACATACCACCATAGAAATGGTCACTAACATCCATGTATCAAACTCCAGGTGTGAGCATGCACTTATAGTCTCCATAAACTCCCAACACCGAAACCTCTCACCATCCCGAGCCGCAAAGGTGTAAATTTGTCTCTTCAAATCAAGGTTCATGGAGCACCGTTAACTTCTTCAGAATTCTCATTCGCAGCCACCCCCAATTTCTAATGGTTCTAGGCCTCGTGAGTTACTAAATTTTGGCCTTGTCCTTTAGGGTCAATGGAAATGCTTTACCTTTAGCAAATCCATGTCCATCATACCTTCCTTAAAGGTAGTGCAAACCCCTCAAATCCCTAATATGAGTGTATGGATTTTATTTTCCATACCATGATATGGGAGGAAGTACAATATGGCCTCACCGCTACATCTTCGCAGGAGGAATGGATACGTATGCACCAATCAGGAGGGTGGATGTGATCCTCATGGTTCTATAGGTCGTTGATTCATCGTTCCAGTCACCGGCTGTTTCGTGCAAGGATCCATGGTATCAGTATTAATCGACTTCTACCGACCGGGCCGCCAGGTACCGATTCTATGCGCCTTCCTGAGTTCCTCCGTCTCCAAGATCGCATACACAATCATATAATAAACCGGTGACACAACAAAGAGGACAAACCAACTTAAAAGGTTAAAATTAACAAACAAAAATTAAAACTAATCAATGAAAAATCGAAATGCTAAGTGAAGCATCGCAAAGTGCCGAAACTCCGCGCCTCGCAATCGAGTTACAAAAAAGAGTGTGTGTTAGTTACCTTAACTTGTGATAAGCCGATCACAAGTACACTTCAACTTATCATCGTAGTTTGGCACCATCCCCGCAACTACCATTTGATCTGCGCTACGCAGTCGAGCTAAAATCAACAAAATTTATATACACCTGTTTCCTACACGCTTTAGTCAAGCTACCGCAAAGATAAAGGGGTCTAGTGGGTCGAACACTGGGACGGGTTTTCATCCTAAAAATGACGGTATAAGTACTTAAGGCAAGACTTTCTATTCGACTTTGGATTTTTGTTTCAAAAATGCAGGGATGAGTTTAAAAACCGATTAATCAGAAAAAAATCAAAACAAGCTAAAAGTTAACCCTTTGAAGATTTAGGTCACTAACTTGGTAAGTTGGGGTGGCAAACAAAAGTCCCTGGTTTTATCCTCAAGTTATGACAAGCAACCTATACCAAGGCATAACCGATCTATATTTAACTGAAGAAACCTCACCCTAAAATCAACTCCTATTCGAGTCAACACAGTAATATGCATCTACGGCCTCTTCGCTTGAAACCCTAAACATTAAATATCATCTCGTATATCAGAAAAACCATCGAACGAACTACAAACAGATCTAGAAATAAGTATTAATCGTATCCTACATGGTAAGTATCAGCTAAATTAATAATATCTAATGCTATTTAACCATATTTCGAGAAGATATCGAAGTAAACACAGACTAGCTTTAATACAAAAAGGACAAATACGCATACGCCCCACCACTGCTCACTCTTCCTTCTTCTTCAAATAAAGAGGCTTTTTGAATGCAAGATTCCCGAGTTGTCATCCCCTAAGAGGGGTGTTCGCAGCCAAGAAAATATGAGGAGAGAGAAGAGAGAAAACAAAACCCTAACTAAACTACGAGACTTTATTTACAAAATTCAAAACTTACCAAAAATTGTTTTTCCTCAATTTGTCATAGTGTTATAAAATTGGGAGGTGGCTTATATAGGCCACCTAATGTATGAAAATACCAAGTATCTAACAATTTGGCTAAATTTGTAGACAAAGGAGTAATACACTCAAAATTGAAGCTCTGCTGCATTAATTACAAAAGCATGACAAGGCAGCTGAATTTCGCTAAGCGGTATCACCCTCGCTAGGGCAATAAATTTTCATTAGCTAGTTTGTACTTCCCGCTTAGCCAGAGAATCACCAAGAGAGCAGCAAAATGCAAAATTTCGCTTAGGGCAAGGGTGATTCGCTTATTAGCCAAATTTCGCTACTTAGCCGAACTTATGTGAGTAGCTTAAAATACGAAATTTCAATAGGAACAAGGTCATTTAAAAACCCCGTGTCTAGCGGTAATTGTAATTTCGCTTAAGACTATAAATTTTCGCTAAGGTTGCGGAATTTTCGCAATCCCAAATTTAAATTTTCGCAATCTAATAAATTCCCGGGATTCACGATCTTCACCGTACAAGCTCGTCCCCATCGTCGATTTCATCACTTTGCCTTCATTCTTTCTTTGATTTTCGGGTCTATCGATGGTCGACAATTTGGGATCAATCTTCGTGGATTCATCATTTGACTCGATATTGAACTCCCAAAGTGCGCAAAACCCGCAAAAACAAACTCAAAAATAACCCCAACCGCATATGATACTAAGAAGACTAACACTTCAATCTGGCAGGAATGACATGATTGGGGCCATGCAAAGCACTCAAAACCTATCTAATATGTGGTTCAAAACAGTACCAGTACTAATCACCATGTGCGCAAGTGCACACGCCGAGTCGACGTGAGGTAAATGGTTAATAAGTGTCGCTCCTCGAAGAGAAGTGTGTTGACTACTCGATTAGTGACTTCACAATATTCGATCTAACTTCTAGAGTGAATTTATGACTAGATTATTAGACTACCAAAACTAGAATCACAGGTGTTGAATTATATCGATGGTTTATAAAACCTAAGTGCGCTTTACCGTCTCCTACCACACTCGATGCATGTCAATTCAATTAAGTGTCATCAAGCAATTACAATGAAGCAGTGTCGGGTCAGTTGATCTTTCCTATAAGATATTCTCTCGAGATATATTCGTTTATCCCATCAAATGGGTGTATCAGACTTCCGCCCCAACCCTCGACCAAAACTCCCAAATGTGCAAAACCCTAATGCCACACTCAAATCGGGAATATCTCTATTCTTCGACTACCCAAGTAATGCTTTAACCATGTCCCTAGAAATTATCTTCTCTCGATCTCAAACTCTTAGCGTTAGCATGTCACGGTTGGCTAGACAATAACATATAATTAAACCCCAGAATTAAAGCAAACATATGAACTCATATTAATAATCAAATAAGCCAAAACCGAAAATTAATCCATCAAACTATGGAAAAACCCTAGAGAAAAGAGTTAGTTCATCATATTATTCATTACAGATTGAAGAATTCGAATCATGAAATAGGTTGAAGGAAGAACTATAGAAAACTCCGTCTTCGCGATCTTTCCCCAAATCTAACTCTCTTGATCTCTCCCTCTTGTTTCTCATTCTTCTTCTCGATTCAATCCCCTTTTGCTTCGAAATTACTCCCCTTTTATACCTCGAGACGCGGGCCCGTCAATGGCCTAGAAAGCTAAGGTTTTTTTCGAGTTCCCGTAATGGAAAGGGAACCTCCTTCACAAGAAGAAAGGTGGTTTCGCAATGGAACCCGAGAGGCCTTTGATTTCAAGCTCGTTGGCTGTCATAAGGGTCTTCGTGAGCCATGAACCTGCAAATCCTTTGTGATGTCAGCTTTTCTTCACTTCGCTTTTGCTTTGTTTTTCTCATTTTAGTCGCCCTTTGATTCCAACATCACCATATTCTCTATAGAATAATATCATATGAGGGATTAGGCATAATATCGATGAAAAAAACATCGTGAATCATGCATTTTAGCTATAAAGAACACTCGAGAATTTAATCTTAAATGCACGCATGATTCATCCCAATCATGTAACTTCTATTATTCACATAATTTGCATCCTCGATTTGAAACAAAGGATTAGCCATAAGAGCACCTTGTGCTTGCATATATGTGATCTCCCCAATAGTCGACTCTTTTGGAGCTTGTTGATTTAATCTCATCATCAAAGCTTCAAACTTTGCCTCCAAAGACGACACTCTATCTACCTCATGCATTCCCCCCTATTTTCTTCCATCACCTCTCTCAGAAGGAGGCTGGTAATTATTCTTGGCCAATTCTTCAAACATAAAGTTTGCCTTTCTTGTAGTTTTCATTCGTGATTGAGCCCCCACATGCTGCATCCTCTAGTGCCCTGGTTAAGTACTTGAGACCATTATAAAATATTTGAACTTGAGCACTTAGCTCATACCCATGTTGTGGGCATTTTCTCAACAGCTCTTTGAATCTATCCCATGCATCATAAAGTGTCTCTTGGTCTCCTTGTCGAAATTGTGTGATTGCCACTCTAAACTATGAAGTCAACTGAGGTGGAAAAAATTTCATCAAGAATACCTCCACAAGAGCTCCCCATGTATCTATTGAACCCAACATTAGATTATGGAACCAATTTCTTGCTTTGTCCCTTGGTGACACTACAAGAAAAAAGGTCTTTAATAACAGTTTTTCAATGTCAAGGAAAGGGATGTATGTTAAGATAGGTCAATGTTTATATATGTTGTCTATAAGGTAAAGTTTCATACGCTTACTCGATATACATATATTAAGATTACTTGATTTGTTTTCAAGGTTAGATCCAATATATGCCAAGATTGCCTCACATATGTTAATGTTTGGCATCACATATGTTATAGCTACTATTGTAGATGTCAATGTTGGGCCTAAGCCATATGTTATGGTTGCTCAATGAAATATTTAATAATATTTTATTATGATTTTTTTTTAAATGGAAAATGAATTTGTTACTAAATGAAACTTGCTTTACATTAAATTTCATACTTAATAAAGTTTACATACATTCCTCAGAAAGAACTTTAAGAGAAAAGTTTAATACTCAATTGGTTAATTCAATCGAGTACCTTTTACATTCATTAAACTTAAACTAACTTCAAAATAATTAAGAACTTAACCGTAATTTTTAAAATACTATAAAGCAGTTAGAGCCCTTGGGTATGGAAATTTCATTGCAACCCATTTGTTGACGATGGAGAGTGAAGATGCTGAAATACAATATCCGAAAACAATGTAGTAGATAGATGCTTGGTGGAGAAAGTCACCATGCCAGGGTTCTTGAATTTCACTAGACGAAGATGTATCTTGAATTTTCTACGAAGCACTAAGTTGGGGATTCTCCTCATCATTAGACATCTAAAAGAAAACAAACATTTCTCATTAGACGTCCAAAAGAGTAGTAACCTTATTTATGCATATAAAATGAAATAGTAGATTCAACTTGTGAAAATTTAACGTCGAAATATTATTAACCCAAATTCTTCTCTTCCAAATCACAAACCATCAACAACATTTAATTTATATTTACAACCAAGTAGTAAATAAATTCATTTCTCTTAGTAAATAAATTCAATTCTTTAATTTATACTAATAATACATTAGAAAATAAATTTTAATCTCAAAGCCAAACAACTAGTGAAACTCATTGAGTCATTTATTCAATTCTCTTATAAATTGAGAACAAATGAAATGTCCAAACCCATATCTTAAATAGTCATTATGGAAGTATAGAGGATCGGAATGTATAAGCATAGTCAAGTTATGTCTAAGAACTACTACATTAGACTTTATCCATTGAGATGATTAGGGAACAAAGTATTTATTGAATCCATAAAAAGCTAGTAGATGTAATACCCGAGAAAATTCCAATTTTCTGAAAAAGGGTAAAATGGTAATTTTGGTAAAAATCCAGAATTTTTCTATATCTTTGACAATAAATGTACTTACTATCAACTGCCTCGAAATCTACTTACTAATGCGCCGACCCGGAGACAATCAAATTTCACTTTTCGAGGTATCAGTGTCTAAAATATAAAACGAGTTCGATATGTGATGTGACAAAAGTCACCTATTACGTACTTCGTGACATGGCTAAAGGTTAGAGAGAGATGATGGAACAGACGCGTAGATAGTGCCAAGGCCAAAACCCAAAATATGGCCATGAAGGGAATTAATTGAATTGTTAATGATAATAAGACGAAGATGAATAAAGGTCATCTTCCCCATTTGAAGCCCAAATGTGAATTCTAGATGCAGTAGGTTGCTGGATTTCCTATCTTGTAGAGAGGTGCCCCTTCTTTCTAGATTTGCGCCATTCGACCGGCTACCGACGGAACAACAAAGGTTTCACGCAGCTAAGTACTACGCTGCGGCACTGAAATTGATGGAGTTCGGCCAACCCAAAAGGTGAGTGATCTTTTCCTACCAGGTTAATATTCGCCAAGGAGCCGCAAATGGTTAGGAATGTTCGAGGCTTGCCAGCCTTAAATCTTATCTTAAAAGCTTTGAACTGAGTGGAGAAAATTTATTTAGTGGTCGTGAATGCAGAATCGATGGTTTCACTGCTCACGTGAATAAAGTGATAATAAATTTTATGTGAAATGTGAGCTCATTTTGTGCTATTCAAAAATGAATTGCTTGTGTTTGTTAATTAAATTTGTGAACCAATTCTCTGTGCAATTGATCAGGAATTCGTATAACATGTTTTATGTGATTTTAATTATGTTATTAAGTATATGCATGTAATATATTAACATGAATGTGTTGGAATCGTATCATGCATTCCATATGCACTAGGGCAATCTTGTAAATATTAGAGGAGTGAATGACAAGGAAATGAAACAAAACGAAATGTTTCGTAAAAGGAATTTCGATTTTAAGATTTTCAAGAATCACTGAGGACGCCAACATCACTTCTGATGAGGACCATGACTGCTTTTGAGTTATCCGCACCCATTCTGAGGGTAGCCATTTTTACCGAAACTCCTAGAGTAAGTTTTCAAGAATAAAAAGCTTTTGTTGTGAAATCAGATTTCACCGTATATCGGGCTAGTGCATGTGCGGAGCTGCTGAGGACTCGAGACATGGGTTCGGGCATGTAGACATTCGAGTAGGTTCATGAAATGCTCAATGTGATTGTTTTCCAAGATATGTGCAGAATTAAAGGAGTAACTCGCAGGAAATTATCTCTACTAGTTTGCTCAATTCCCACGAGGGACTGTCATTTCGTACGTAGAGGATTTGTATACGCACTCACTAGAGGTCACAGAGCAGAAGAAAGCCTTAACAGGCTTGATCTTGTTGAAGAAACATGTATTAGAACTCTATAATTTTAATATATGTTGTATTAAGAGTAATGTGTTGAACTTCAACCATGTAAAATAGTCAGGGTCGATATTTTATGGGTATTAACGGCAATCATGTGGCATTATTTTACTCGCACGTAGACCCCTTCAGGGTCATTGTCGACATTTC
Organism: Tetrastigma voinierianum; assembly: GCA_016808115.1. Taxonomy (NCBI): domain Eukaryota; kingdom Viridiplantae; phylum Streptophyta; class Magnoliopsida; order Vitales; family Vitaceae; genus Tetrastigma; species Tetrastigma voinierianum. The sequence continues at coordinate 127,662 of JAEQBH010006819.1, forward strand.
GGGAAGGTTGTATATGGGGTTGGAGCCCCGTACAAAGGAGACTCCGCTCCGATTTTCATGAATGGTGCTCCAAGTCATCCGCGACATCCACGACATTCTGCATGGTCGACGGTCACAATCTGACCCTGCCGCGTCACAACTGCATCGTAACTTCTAGGTATACGAATACCTAGGGTCAGACCATTTAGGCCATATCTGAGTTATATGAAACACGCTGCCTGCAAAAGCCTCGATGTTGAAGCCTAGGTATGTGTATCACCCAGGTAATCACGGTATTGTGATTAGAACACTACAAGTAATCAGGTTTTATGTGATTTATGTGTTATGAATCAGGTGGATTTGGTATGCTTCTGGTGAATAGCATAGGAGATGCTGAAACACTAGGTAGAGAAAATGTAACTCCAGTGTTCGAGAAATTTGACAAAATGGTCCGTAATTGAACGAAAAAAAAAAAAAAAAATATATATATATATATATATATATATATATATATATATATACATAATTTTCTCGATGCAGTTCCAATTTTTAACATAAACAGATTATGTTGTGAAACTCGGAAAATCTTTCCGGGCTTTTGCACAAGAGTATAAAATTTAACTCATAAAAATTTTGAGTTGTAAGGAAGTGCAAAGGGTTCAGTTATCAGATTTATAAGAGGCAAGGAGGCTAATGAGACTAAAAAAAAATGTGTTGAAGAAAATTTTTTCTAAGGTTTTACTGTGTAAAACTGAAGAAAAATAAATAAAATAATTTTAATAAAATTTATTCGTTTATTGAAATGAAAAAAATATATACATATATATATATATATATATATATTTTTCGGGGTGGTTTTCAAGTAGTTAGAATGAGAAAAAAAGGAAAAAACTAAAGGTGAGGCATGGAATGGGCCATCGCCATCTAAGCCACGCCGATACAACACTGCATCAAAGACAATGTGGTCAGGAGGCCGGGTCAAGGCAAGTGCACAGGCCACGATACTCTACGAGCATGCCCGCAATACAGCCCTACGATACTACGGCATCGAGGTTCACGATATCACGGCCCCGCGTGGCGAGCGACGTGAGCGCAAGGGCCCGGCCGCTGGGAAACGGGCCGCGATACAAAATCAGACGTGCTGAGAGGAGGACGACCGCTGTGTCGGAGAGCACGCGCTGCATCCATCGGATGCACACGGCCTACCGCCCCCACGACACGCGCCAAGCAGGGGCCCTACCACGCGCCACTACGACACGCGCCTTACGGCCTCGGTGCCAGGTGTGTCGATATGGCTACGACATCTACCGCCACGCACACTGGCCGGCATCGGCCCGGGCGGGCTACGAAAGCACACCACGAGCCACGACATCTGGCAAGGCGCGACGTCATGCACCAAGGCGCAAACTGGGGTCCGTCGTGCCTCTATGCACCCAACTCCAGCTGACTCGGCAGAATCGTTTCTAAGTCACTGCTTAGACACTGCTCATGAACATCACTCACAAGATTTTTAAAAATAAAGAAACAAAATTATTTTAAAATGAAATTGTCTAAAATAAAAATTTTTGTTGTTAAAAAATGATTTAATATCACTATCATTTCAGATTACCTACGAATGCAATGGACATAGTATAAATATTTACGAATGTGAATAGTGTCTCGAGGTTGTATTTACACTGAGATAATTCGCTGGCTGAATATTAACTCGCGCATTCATACGCATGGCTACGAGGCGTAAGGAGCACAGAGGGTGTCTCAACAGGTACTGGTCACCACCTGGCCACCAGTCAGCCTCACGAGGTCGTATGATCGCAGCCGCTTATTACACAGCTTGTGCAAAGCAGAATCAGGCGGTCAACGACCTCCGCTGAAGACATCATTCCAATGGTTAAAGGAAGAGGACTCAGTGGTCACTAGCCAAATTTATGACCACATAGTAAGAGGTAGCATGTTATGCGAAAGAATCTCAGGATATGGCGTCTGTGGTCAAGAGAAGGAAGATCCATCTTATTCCAATTTTTAGCGTAAGACTTCGTCAAGATATTCGTGATGCGCTGCAGATTATCGTGACTAAGGCCAGGATGAGACATTTAGTCGTATCAAGATGTGTTATTTCGCTAACAAATGACACTTTCGACCTGATTTCGTCGATCGAGGTATGAATCCAGTGCCATGGGACATCTCGGGGCCCCAATCATCTATGGAGACGAAGATAACATAATCAGACGGTAGATAGCCAGGCTATCATCACAGCAATTCGAACATATGGAGTGAGATTACTCCTGCAGGACAAAGGATCCCAAGGTTTTGGGACAAACAAGCAATTCGGGTCAACAGAGGATAGGAGAGGACATGGGCTTATTCCCCCACCCCTAAGATGGGGTCAGGAACAAAGATCGCCTGTGGTGCCACTTAAGACCTAAAAGACTTCAAACAGTCATATAAAGGTAATGTGCTGAGGGCCTGGGTCGACTACTAAGATTTGCAGCCGAGAGTTCCTGGGTCGCCAGTAGATGACTGGTTACCATCATTTACTAACTCGGGGCATAAGAGATCTAGGATTGTCTTGTGATAAGAGGTCTCATGTGGTACTCGCACTGTTACACAGAGCACTTGATACGCAGGCACGCTTCTATACTCTCAGACTTGTCGAATGTGAGTAATTTGCTTAAAACCCACGACCGAAACTGGCTCCATTGTCAGATCTTGGTGTGATAGAATCCAAGCCAGAGGTTGAGGCCTTTATAGCTCATGTGTGGATGTTCTTCCTCAGGAGGTAGGTGAGAGTTAACCTGGATAGTCGGGATCAGGAGTTAGATATCTCCTCAGATTCTTCTATGCGGACTGGGGGAGAAATCGTGACGAAGCCTGCAGGGTGCACAGTGACATCGCATTTAGCCTGGGCAAGTGTTCGGTGATGGTCGGTCCACACCACTCCTCGTTAGTGTGGGTTGAGTTTCCTATTTTGACTACGTCCAATGAAGACTCATAGCCTAAATCAGAAAATGAAGAGTAATTAATGTGTCATAAAGCAAGAAGGGGGTCGCGTAATCCCTGTGGAAAAAGCTTGAGTTGTGGTGAAGGAGAACCCGGGTAGTATCCGGGAAGGTCCCGTGGTGGGTGTAAGAGACCCACGGAGATATCCGAAATTTCTGTGTGGGTGTAAGAGACCCAAGGATATCCCAAACAGGTGTAAGACCCGTGAGTATCCCGAATTTCTATGCGGGTGTAAGAGACCCGGAGAGATCCCAAATTTGTGGTGGGTGTAAGAGACCAGAGCTATCCCAAATTTCTGTGTGGTGTAAGAGACCGGGAGATCCCAAATTTCAGGCTGGTAAGAGGACCCGGAGCTATCTCGACCTCTGTGGGTGTAAGAGACCCGGAGCCATCCTAAATTTCAAAGGGTGGGTGTAAGAGAACCGAGGAGCTATCAAGTGAATTTCGTGGTGGGCGTAAGACCCGTGAGAGATCCCAAATTCTGTGTTGGTGTAAGAGACCCGGAGCTATCTCAATTTCGTGGTAGTAAGAGGACCCGGAGCCATCCCAAATTTCGTGGTGGGTGTAAGAGAACTAAGGAGCCATCCCGACTGCAGGGGTGTAAGAGACCAGGAGAACCACCGTGGGTGTAAGAGGACTTTGGAGAGATCTCGAATTTCTGTGTGGGTGTAAGAGACCCGTTGAGAAGTCCGAAATTTCTGTGTGGGTGTAAGAGACTCGGGGAGCTATCCCAAATTTCTGTGTGGGTGTAAGAGACCCGAGGAGCTATCCCGAATTTCTGTGTGGGTGTAAGAGACTCGTGGAGAAGTCCGAAATTTTTGTGTGGGTGTAAGAGACCCGAGGAGATATCCGAAATTTCTGTGTGGATGTAAGAGGCTGGCAAAGTAGGCCGAAAAGTTTTGTTACCCGAGAGAGAAAACACACGCATCATGCCATCACGCACTTAGAGTCGAGGATAGGAGCCCTGAGTGACTCGAGATAAAAACACACTGGCCACGGCTATCATGCACTTGGGAGTCGAGGATAGAGGCCCGAGGACTCGAGATGAAAACACACTCTGGCCATGGTTATCATGTAGACTTTGAGCTTGGGTGAAAGCAGTCGAGAGTGACTGTGATTTGATACCTATCGAAAATCAATCGGGTGTTGGTGAGCCAAGTAAGGGATTCAGATAGTGGATGTCATTCATGATAATGGATTAGGTTGACGGCCCATTGGACGTTGCATTGTGACCTCGGAAGGTCAGCGCTTTTTACACACCAAGCGTGGATTGTGTAGGGTTACATATGCACGTGGGTCGATGTGGTATGAGTGATATGACCACTCGCGAAGTTCGCAGACATTTTCCACCGCGCACGACTCCATATCGAGAGTAACTGGCCTACGTGACATCCAGATCGCTCGTGACCAAGGCTGGAGCACCAAGATCCATGGCTCCGATAGAAACCCGAGGTTTACGACGCACTTTGGAAGAGTTTCCAAAAGGCCATGGGCACACGACTGACCATGAGTACAAATTTTCCACCCACAGACTGACGGTCACCGTATATGACTATACAGTGTTAGAGGACACACCGCGAGCACAAGGCCCCGGGATCATAAGGGCAGCCTGGAAGAGCACTCACTAGTGGAATTCCACTTCAACAACGCGACAAAGTAGATACGATGGCGCCATATGAGGCATCAGGAGGCCACAGATCACCGACATATCGGGACCTGAAAAGAGAGAGCTCCATCACTAGTCCCGATCCGATTAGAGACACCTCCGAGAAGGTGAGCTTGATACGACAAATATGCCTCACGCCGAGCCTGGCAAAAAGCCGGCGCCGATGTACGACGACCCTTAGAGTTCGAGGTCGAGATCACGCCTTCGGCGTGATGCCTAAGAGGAGTCACGTTCAGCAAGCCAGGGAAGCATCACCGAGGTTTATCGGGCCTTCGAGATACTCAAGAGGGTGCACAAGAGCATAAATGGCTGGGCTTTACCGCCAAAGACGTGCCCACGAGGTATTTCCACGCTCCATGCTCGGAGGTACACCTGTGATCCAGCTCATGTAGTGGATGGTGGACAGATCGAGGTTGACACTGATGGGACCTCAAGGAGGGACCAAGGTGCATTGTAGATAGTCGAGACGTGCCTTTGCGATCGCAAGACCGCGAGGCAATGAGGTGTTACGGTGGCACTGAGTGGAGGAGTCAACGTGGGAGCGAGGACACGATGCGCCACCTATCCCTTCTTGTTTAGGGATGAAGGCACGCGGGCTAGCCAAGCGACACTTAACGATTAATATACGCACAGACGCAAGGCCGTGATACGATGTGTTTTATGTTGATTTTACCAAATTTCAGATGAAAATTCCTTTTAAGGAGAGAGAATGTAAGACTCGAGAAAATTCCACCCTTTCTAAAAAATGGTAAAATCCGCACCTTGGTAAAATCCGAAAATTTTCTAGATCCTCGTATGACGAAACAGACTCACCGCTTGAATCGTCTTAACGAAATCTAGCTACCACGCCGAATTTCACGACCGAGAGATTGAATTTCACGTTTTTCGAGGCACCGAGTGTCTGTGCCATAAAACTATTTGAGATATGTGATGCGACAAGTCACCATTACACGATTTTTACGACACATGCTGCAAGCAAGGAGAGACGATGGAAACAGACGCTTGGGGATAAGTGCTACTAAGTGTGTCAAAAATCTAGAAGGCGGATACGGGCGAATTAATCGAATCAAGAATGATAATAAGACGAAGATGAATAAAGTGGTCATCTTCCCCATTTGAAGCCCAAATGTGAATTAGATGCAAGAGGGTTGTCGATTTCATTCTAGAGAGAGTGCGCTCCTTCTTTCTAGATTAAGGCCATTCTGGACTGGGCGCCGACGGTACCCATACAGTGTCAGGGCTTTTACGCAGTTGCGGCTACGCCGCTGCGGCACCGAATTGATGGAGTTCCGACAACTCCAAAAGGTAGGGATCTTTTCCTACTTGTGTTAATCTTTGGCTAAGATTCATGTAAATGGTTAGGAATGTTCTGAGGCTTGTTTGGGGCTGTAAATTCGCCTCAAAAAGCTTCAACCGAGCGGAGAAAAAATTCTTATTTTGTAGGTCGGAATAAGAAATCTTAGGGTTTCACTGCTCATGGAATAGTTGACACGAAATTTTTGATGTGAAACGTGTTTCTGTCGAAAGTGATTCAAAATGAATTGTCATTTTTATAATTAAACGGCGTGAGGTAATTTTGGTGTAATTGATCGTGGAATTTGCATAATATGTTTTATGTGATTTAATTATGTTAATATATATATGCATGTGAATATATTAGCATAAATGTGTTGAATCGCATCACGCATCTATACGCATCTGCAAGCACCCTAGAATATTAGGAGTGAGTGCATGACATGAAATGAAACAAAACTTAAATGTTTGTGAAAGGAATTTCGACGAAGATTTTCAAAGAATTTCTGATATTCAACAGATTACTCAAACGAGACTATTACTGCTTAGGAGAGTTATCCAAAGAATTACGAGGGTAATCTTAACATTTTTACTAAAACTTCAGAGTAAGTTTTCAAGAACAAAAAAGCTTTTGTTGTGAAAAAAACTATATTTTGCTCGCATATTGGCTTAGGTACGTGAGGGAGCCTATGAGGACTCGAGACACGGGTTCGGGGCATGTAGACATCTCGAGCAGGTTCGAAATCAGCCAATGTGATTGTTCACATGACATGTGCACTTAGGTGTGGAGTAAACTCATGTAGGAAATTATCTCTACTAGGCTCGCCTCACCCCCGCGAGGGATCACCATTTTAGGTACAGTGGAGTTAACGGAAGACGACACTCACTAGAGGTCACATGGTTAGAAGAAAGCCACTTGCGGGCTTCTGACCATTGTGATAAATACGTATTAGAACTTTATAATTTTAATATATGTCAGATTAAGAGTAATGTGTTAACTCTTGAACCATGTAAGATAGTTGGCTGACACTCAGGGTAGTTGATCGCAAGGCCTAAGTGGCCATTATTTTACTCGTACGTAGAATCTTTCGTGTGGTCATCATTGGACAATGGGACAAGTTGTATTCGCAAAGAGCCCCCGTACAGCCGGAGACTCGATTTTCGAATGAGGTCTGCCATCCGACATCCACGATTATTCCACGGGATTGATTCGTTGTCAATAGACCCCCTGGTTTTACAACAAGGCCACAAAGAGATCACGGCAAATAGCTTTCTAATGGAGAAAGTTCCTCACATACACAATAATAATAATAATAATATAATAATAATATATATATATATATATATATATATATATATATATATATATATATATATATATATATATATATATATATATATATATATATATATATATATAACGACAACCCTTATTTATACTAACTTGCCTCACCAATAGTTACTCAACATCCACTAAAATTCTTTTCACTTTGCCAATGTTTTGGAGCATATTTCATCAACTAGAATGGACAATTTTTTAACCAACTTATTTGATAAAAACAATTGAAGACATTCATGTGACAACTAGGCAATTGAGTCCCCATGAAGAAGGAATGAGTGAAACGATGACTAAGAAATCAAAATATATACTTGACTTTATTTCCATAAAAATGCACATATTATCTCAACTCATTAAACATAAAAAAAAAGGAAAATAGAAAAATCATTTATGTGAGAAATCAAAATAGAAAAAGGACAACATGGAAAAGAACATTATAAGTGCAGTGTAGAATGAGGTAATAGAATGAGCATTCTAATATTCACATGTAAGAGACCATCACAAAAGTAAATCATATAAATTGCCTTTAAAAAATATATTTATGATATCCCCTTTACTCTAATGAGTGATATCTTCTATTTAGCATATCATATCAAAGAAGATAATATCAATGTATCATAAATCAAATACGGATATAATATGTAACTTAAATGGAGTTACTACATAAAGTACAACCACTCCCAACAAAATCATATTATTTGTTTGATTTAAGAGCTTAAGAAACAAATATTTTTCACTTTCACTATGATTTCAAGTGTCTATGTTTTCTTAATAATCTAGTCCAAAGAATTAATAATGATGTATTCCTTAAGAATACTATTCTAATTCTCATCACTATCTATGGTCTGTAAAGAAAGATTGCACTATATTCATGAGGCTAAACTTATATATACTACCCAACTGAACTATTATGGAGAATGTCACACCCCGATTCTTGGTCAGACCCGAATGGCGGATCCAAACCAAGTCCGGGGTGCAAGACTATATACTAGGACTCTTTACTTGTTTTTTTTTTATATAACAGAATCAAAATATCATATACATATACAAAACCTATACTTTTACATTTATAAATTAAAGCGGGGAACCTACATGTAAAGGAACCCTACTAGTGTGGGCCGCCTGAAGATGCTAAGTTTTCTGACGCCTTCTCCTCTCGCGGCCTACACGGACAGTAACCCGTGCTGCTTTACGCCACCGTGGGAAACAAATCTTATAACTTATAATCGCACACATGCATTTATAGACCGAGTCACAACAAACATATAACAAAGAATGTGAGATATAAGAATCTTCATGAATTCATATAACACATTTTACATACATAATTATCCTTGTAACTAACTTATGCTTGTTCAAATCTCTCGTGATACAGATCGAACTTATACTTATAGCAATTTTATACTTACTTAACTTACACTTGGCGGCAGATTTATTCTTATTCCGATCTCCCGTAGGGACACGATTTTATACTTATCTCCCGTGAGGGACACATACTTATACTTATCTCCGTAGGACGATACTCATATAGATCGTACGCGACACGAGCCTTATACATATACTTATACTTATCTCCTGTGACACATACTTATGCTTATCTCTTAAAGGACAATATACTTGTTCGTATTTCTCAAAGGACATATGTATCTGACTTTATGCGTATATTTGTCTCGACTTATAATTATTCGTGATCTCCCAAAGGACATCTACTTGAACTCACGACTAATACTTATCCAAAAGATCTCTCGAGGATTTGATAAGAGTTTAGACCTTTATCGAGGTACATCTGTGAGGGTACTACGTGTAACGTATACTTATATTTATACTACGGAGCATATCCTTGTCTTACTGCCTATACTTGTACTGAGCTTATTCTTATATTTCCTTGATCTTATATTTGTATTACGGCTATACTTGTCTTAATTTAACTTATACTTGTATTACAAGAGCATATACTTCTCTCTTACGTATCTTATACTTGTGTTATAGAGTTTATTCTTGTATTTCTATCTTATACTTGTATTACTGATCTTATACTTGTCTATTGATCTTATATTTGTATTTCGGAGCTTATTCTTGTATTTTGATCTTATACTTGTTCAAATACTTTCGAATCATTTTCTTTTCTTTTTTTCGTGTTTCAAGCCAGGATTTCACATATGGCTATGGGTCGATATTCACTAGCGCATTCAGCTGTTGAATCTCGTCCCCGTTTGTCATTCAAAAGAGTGCAATGCGGATCTCACATTCACACAGAATTCACATATGGCTATGTGGTCGGCATTCACGCATGCATTCACTTGTTGAATCCCCGTCCTGCTTCATTCAAGAAGCAATGTGATCTCACATCTAATATCGCATCTCACATGTACATGGTTTAGCATTCACGACGCATTCATTTGTTGAATCCCATTCTGTTTGTCATCTCGCAGGCAATGTGATTTCGTGATGAAACAGACTTAACGTGCCTGCCCATGTAATGTATGTCATAAAGACTAGCATAAGTGCACCTATCTTAACGCGTACTCATTCATTCATGCATTGTATCATTCGCTATCTTTCCGGATTATATGTGATAATAATCGTATATAATCCTAAAACTTACATTACGTTGCTCACGACATATCGCTTTCATGCTCATGTTCATGTTTCCAATCTTATTATATTCTTATATCATATTCATGTTTCATGAACACATCTATACATATTGCATTTCCTATACTTTTCTTGTTTCATGTTTGTTGCATATGGCATTTCATATACTTGTACAATATGATACCTATGTATTCACACCTCATTCATGTATTCTTGTTCCTCTATGAATCTACTTTACTTAGAAATTGGAATCATTCCAATTGAATCATCCAAACTAAAGTTATGGCATTTTTATGCCAAACCAGTCAGTTTACCGATATTACACTAGGGACAGTTTGAAATACCCATTTTCAGGGGTCTTAACTCCATATTTGACACTGGTTCTTTTTACTCCATTGAAGCTAAGGTGCTAAGGATTCTTCCAACTGAATCACTCAAACGGAGTAATCAAACTCATGATATGTCCTAAACAATCGGACTACCTATGCGTTCAAAGCAACTTAAATTGGCTTGAACATGTACCTACCTTGGAGTGAATTCGGGGCCACATGATTCGAGATTTTGAAGGTGCCTATTTCAGGGTGTTTTGTTCTCCTTGAAGTCGAGTTTAACTTAAAACTTGAATCACTCAAATCAGATAAGAAAAGACTAAGTTATGGCCAAAATACGAACACTGGTCTAAAATAGAGCATCAGACCAATACCGTGCGGTACCGCCTGGGATTGCATCACTTATGGTAAATTCTGCCACTGCTTGCAGCCTGCATTCACTTCAAAATTCCTTAAAAGGCACTTTTTCCCATTTTTCCATATTTTGGTACCCAAATCAACTCAATAATCAATATACACATCAAAACCACTTCATATTCATCTTGTAACCTCTATTCTACTCAAATCATCTTTCAATACATATCTTTCTTCAAAAACCTTTCATGAATTACTCCTAAAACAACTCTAATATGGGTCATAAACCAAACACAAGGATTAGTTAGGGTTTGTTCTAACCCCAACTCCATTACTTGAAATTAAACCATGAATATAACCTCAAAGTGAGGATTCCACATTCTTCTTGTACCATTTAGGGTTTTACCAACCTTACTTTCAATAATTTTAGGGTTATGATGAAATCCTAACAAAACCCTAGGTTTGGGGACAAGCTACTAACCATCCAATAGCATGGAAATTCATACAAACTTTAAAATTCCATACTTAATGTTAGAGTCCATAATTTTATATCTCTTGCAAACACTTCTTCTTCTTTCTTCTTTTCTCTCTCTTCTTTCTTCTCTTCTCTCTCTTCTCTTCTTCTCCTCTCTTCTCTTACGTGGGAGCCCTACTCCCTTTTCAAAGTGAAAATCTCCTCTTAAGAGACCAATTTGATCTCATCTTATCCTAATTTCCTATGTCATGTTTGGAAAGCCATTTTGGCTTATTTTCCCATTTTTGCTATTTAGCCCTTCCATTCTTTTCTATTTGCATCACACTCATCCTATATTCTAATTTAGCCTATCAACTTTTAACTTTATGACCACTGATCCTTCTTTACAATTGACCTTACCTTTCCTTCCTCGTACTAATTCTACTTATCCTTCATATTAGCCCTAAATTTCTAATAAGACAAACTTAACTTATATTATACCCTAAATATGTCGAAAACGACTAGGGTATATTTCAGGGTGTTATAGAGAAACTATAAAACCCAGGTAAATTTGAACTTTTCCAAAAAAAATAAAATATAAAGGAACTTTCCGCACGTATACGTGCTGAAAACTTGAATTTTTTGTGATCTCGATGATGAAACTGACTTTCATCAAAAGGACTCGCTCACGTGAATCTAGCTTACCTGGTTTAATTTCATTAATTCAAAGATGCTAGAATTTCACGCCGAGGCAACTAGTAAGCCTGACACATGGCAAGCCATGTGTCACAAGACATGCAAAGGAAAATGCGTGCGTGACACATGGCAAGCCATGTGTCCACATATGCATGCCAATGGACATGCATATAAATAGGATATGTTCGTAGAAGAAAGAGGGGGGAGCTGGAAAGGAAAAGAGAAAGGGAGGAAAGAAGAGAAAGGGAAATAAGAAAAGAAAAAGAGAAATAAGAAGGAAAATGGAAAGCAACACAGGAGAAGAGAATGCAGAATAGGCTGCTCCGCCTTCATTGTTAACTCCTGATGTTGTAGAAAGTCCTCTGTTCAAGGAGTAAAGTCCGATTCAACGAGAGCTATGCTTTAATAGGTAGGGGATTTTCTCAATTTGATTTATTTCTAGCCTGGGCTATTGTTTTGGGCTGGATTTGGAACTGTTATGTCATGTTAATGGCATGGGGATGATTTAGGAAACGATTTAAAATACCGCCTGAGAGTGAATTGGGGCTGAAAAATTGCACTTACGGAGTTTCCAAAAGGCCTCCGTAACCCTCGTGCACGCTTATTGTACGGATTGGTGCAATAATGTGGCTCCTGGTGTACTCCAACTTCGGACGGCCATATATTTTTCCGAGCTCCAATTGGGCGCTTCGACTCATGAAAATCTATTCGAAGCTTAGACCCAAATCATATGCCGCTGATCGCATTCGTGCTCAAGCATCGCTGTTGAAATTTTTGATCATAACACCAAGTGTACTAATTGTATGGCATGACATGCTTGTTTGATGAAATGTTGATATGTGTATTAATATATTTATTACGTGACGACCAGGCTTTACTAGACGGTCGCATTTCGCAAGTCAGAGGCTATTTTGTGGACATGTTATGTCAGAATTTCTAGCCTGTGAGGATAAAGTGCTTCCACATTTGACTAAGTAATGATTTGTATGTGATATTGATATATATGCTTGTGTGATACATTGACATGAATGAGTTAATGTAGGGAAATTATATGCATGTTTGATATAATTGCCTAGGGATGCATTAAGATATGGTGTTTGATAAAATTTTCCATACAGCATTCATCATATGTGGGACATGGTACAAATAGCAAACGCGCATACAATCACATTGAATGGGTGTGGGGTGCATAGTGCTACCACATTAACCATCCTTGTGGTTGATGAGTGGGCTCGATACGTTGAACGAAGTTCAGCGGAGTTCCACTATTCGTAGAATATGAAATAGTGCCATCACACACCATCCTTGGTGGTTGATGAGTGGGCTCGATACGTTGAACGAAGTTCAGCGGAGTTCTATTGTTCGTAGAGCATGAAAACTTGTGTAGGGTAGGAGCAAGAAGGGATAGATACCCCCTCAGTATTTTTGGTTATACATATGTGTCCAACAGTGAAATCTCGTGAAAGTGTAGGAAGGTGTGCAAAGCTTGCAGTGAGACCCCGAAAATTCGCCTACCCATAAAAGACATGTGTTTTGTTAATAAAAAGATCATTGGAGGTACAATATCCAATGGGTTTTGATTTATAAAACAAAGAATTTTGTTTTGGAAAATGATCACTGGATGAGAACATCAATGATGGTTTATCACACACATCGACCGCGTGGCCAGTGTGAGGGGAGCTCATGAGACTCCCAGGGCATGGTGCATGATCAGCTCACATCTCATTTCATGGTGCGAGGATTCCATGGTAGAAATTACATTTACATGGAATGATTGTGGTGAGGTGCCACCATTACATGTGCACTTAGGTGGGAGCAGCCTCTGGTAGGAGTTATCCTCATCGGGCGTGCCTACCTTTATGGGAAAAAAATTTCGTGCACAGACGTATTATCGCGGGATGTGACTCATCCAGCTTTACTGTAAGGTGAAGGCCGGCATGTGTCTTGATATTACTCTTGTAAAATAGGCTTAGAACAAAGGGTTTAATATGATTTGCATAAGAGTGTTGTAATAAACTCTTAAGGACTATTATGACATAGTCATGGGTAATATTTTGAGTATGGTTGAAAGGGCCCGGTGGGGTTCGTTTTACTCATAAATGAGTCTCAGTGAATGTGACAAGATAGTGTGGAATTCAGGATATGTAATAATTTAAATGTATTTCGCAGTTGGCGGTTGGTCAACGGACTTCCCTCGCCTTGAGCCACGCCTTAGCATCTTAACTTAGGTATACGAACACCTGTGGCTTGAAGGTACGGGGTTTAGATCATGACATTTATGGTGCATTTCATGTTTGTGCCTAATATACTCATGATTGTGTGTTATAGAATTATATACATGGTAAAATGTATATAGGAAAAAGATGAACGCTAGGTTAGAGAACATAACTTAGTTCAAAAACAGTAAAACTAACAATGCAGGATGGATGTCATATGCACCACTAGTTAAACTAGAAAAAGGAATCTTAATTTGCTATTTGGACACATGGATTGGTGCTTCAAGAGGAAGTCGAGAATGGGACGCCAGGCAAATGAGCAACAACCCACAACCACGTGGCCTTTGACTAATAAGCCTCACAGGTTATTAGTGCTGTGGATCACTACTATTACATAAAGTAGTGCAATGGTTGCTACCATTGCACGTTAGTGCAACTAAGGCCGGTGGGGTTAAGTAACCTCCAAAGGTTCAAGGCACATCATCCTCCTACCTTTAGGGGAGGAGGAGACTCGATGATAGCTGATCATGGGTTCTAGGAAGTGGAAAAGATATTGGGGGCTATGAAGATCACCGATGCCACTCCGGATAAGACTAGCAATATTCCAAATAAAGGTGAGTCCTAAGTACGGGATCAAGCTAGAGCCTCGAGAAACTTGGAGGCGATGGCATGGGAAGAGTTTTGTGGGCTCTTAATGGAAAAGTATTTTCCGATGTCTTCTTGATAAGAAAAAGCTCAAGAGTTCATGGGGTTGAGACAAGGAACTATGACAGTGCTTGAATATATGGCTAAGTTTACTGAATTAGCTCGTTTCTCTGATGACTATGTAGCCACAAACATGGCCAAGGTGAGAAAGTTTGAGGATGGACTAAAACTATCTATCCAGGGAAAATTGTGGGACTTAAACTATAAGATATGGACCATGTCGATCAAGCAGTGGTCACGATGAGGCGGATGATGGCGAAACATCCGACGCGGGTGTCATAAAGAAAAGAAGATGGAGAGTCAACCTTCTTCTTCTAGCTCGGGAAAGAAGTAGAGGACTTCTATTCCGCGAGGGTTTCAAGGACAAGGTTGTGGCTATCAGTACAAGGCCAGTCGTGGCTCTGTGCCATACAAGATAGGATGTTCTTACTGCCATCAGCCCGACACCCCGAGGCGATTATCCCCGCAGGTAGGAATCCCAGAGTTAAGTGGACACCCTACCTCACCATCAGCACGCATACATGCAATTTGTTCCTTCTACTCCCAACGCCATGGGCTAGAGAGACAGATAAGTCACAAGGCTATTACTGTGGCCTACTACTGGCAACAAGCCAGATGGGCCAAGGCATGGGTCGAGGTCGAGGACAAGGCTTACAAGCCAGGACTTCAAGGACCCAGGGGTGTTTCTACGCCATTACACCACAAAGCAAGATTGCGCATCAGTTAGTGATTCAGTAATTTTTCTACTCTTCAACGGCGGAAAAGAGTATTGTTTGATTGTGGTGCATCTCATTCTTTTATTCATGCATCCTATGTGAAAGATTTAGGCTTAGAGGTTGGAACATTGGAAAATCCATCGATGGCCTCCCTGCGAATCCAAAGTAGGTGGATCTGATATGTCGCGGTTGTGAGTTAGATATCTCGTGATTCTACCACGGACCTTCTGCCATGGACATGTCGGAGTTTGATATCCTTTGCTCGGGCATGGTGCCCTAAAAGCATGTAATTTGTATTGCTTCATGAAAACAATTTCTATATTTCGATTATTTATACGTGTTTGATAATTTAGTAAATATCGTAAAATCCTAAGTTTATTAATGTAACTATAATCTTAAGATATACGCTTATATATGAGATGATCAAGATTATAGATAATAAACTAGATTGTCCGTAGTAAATCAAAGCAGGGATCTTGATCTATAATACTACTGGGCATTTTGCCCATTTAACATTAAGAATGCAGTAATCTTCATCTGGATTACTAGTGTAGTGACATTAAAATTGAGGTGCTTTATGTAATCCGACATAGATAGACTGAAAGACATTGATTAAACCTAAATAATATAATCGCTACACTGGGTAGTTTAAACCGTGTCACCGTGATGATCATATGCAAATTGATCTTAACCCGACTAACCATGGACTCGGTTTATTTCAATGTGTGGCCTTTGATTCATAAAGTTACAGTCAGTTCCTAAGACGTGCCCAATACTTATGTCTTGGAGGCCCATTGAGATAGGTGGTTGAGAACATGTCCTACGATATGGAACTAAACCCTTGAGGGAATGATGAATTGGTTCCTTAAGCTACATCTCGAACTGAACAAGCTGAGCGCCTAATTTATAAAAGGTTTATAAATTAACCTGCTCACTAGTGAATTAATGGAACTTAAGGATAAAGATATCACCAGAGGGGCAAAACAATAATTTCACCTAACTCTAATGATGGATCAATTTTGGAGGATTGAATCGCATCGTAATGATCATATCAAAGGATTTAAGCTGAGTACTACGAAATTATTCTTGTAATTACAAGAATTCGCTTTATTTTTGAAGGAATAATATCGGGAACTAATAAATTAGATTAATTGATTAAAGAGTTTGAATTAATTATCAAATTTATTGAGCTTGGAATTAAGGTCTGATAGTCTCCTGCCGCTTCAGAAACACTCCGTACAGATTAAATTAACAAAGAAATCTCTTAGAGGGCATACTGTAAAGAATGAGCCTATAAAGAACTATGTAGTAATTATCTGATATTCAAATGTTAATTAATTAATTATTGAATTAATTAATTAATAGTAATAATATATGAATGAAACGTGTTAATTTGAGAAATTAATAAGATTAATTAATTATTGAATTCAATTAATTACGTGAATTACTATATGGATGAAACTGCGTTAATTTGAGAAATTAACTTATTTATTTTTTTGTCACTTAATTTGAATTAATTTTAATTCAATATTTAAATAAGCCACTTGATCCAATGGTTGAGATCAATTCAAGACATATTATAAATAGAGGCAAAACCCTAGGCGTCAAGGGGTGTTAAAAAATTAGAGAAAAAAAAAAAGAGAAAGAGTTTCACTTTTTTTGCCTCCATCTAACTCTCTTGATCTCATGTGTTGAGAATATCAAGAGTTTTAAAATAAAACTTTGTTAATTCGTACACCCACACGCATTCTCGTAGGAAGAGAAACTACTTGGAAGATCGTGGTGCACAGAAAATAAAAATAAAAAATAAAAGGATTCGAGTTGTCAACCCTTAATTTACGAAAAATCTCTCCTTTAATTTTGATTTTGGAGGTAATTTTTATTGTTCATGATTAGTACATATACCATAGATTGTAAAAGAGTTTTTATTAATTTTAAAATTTACTGGACTAAAAATCTTTCCACGCAAACTTTGTTTTGAACTTCTAAAACCTACAATCGCACGTAGCTGCCTATGTGTATTTGCTTATTAATGTGTATGTGGGCATTCTTGCATTATTTGATAATCTGTGGATGTATAATTGTTATATATTGATGAATGTTTGAATGTATGAAATTTTTAAAGGGTCGTTAATTGTATGGTGTTTTGGGTTAAGATTTGTTGTTTTAGATCTTGTGTAAGCCATAATGGGGCATAAGTTTTTTTTTTTTTTGTAATTTATTTTTGTAAAAATTTGCACACAAGAAGATCATATCAAGATCTAGAGAGTGATCAACAGATGAATTGTAGCCACACCTCTTAGCTTTTTACACCTTCAAAAATCGTCTTATATGGACATCTAGAGAGAAAGTTATGCCTAAAATACATAAATATGTTCAGGGATAACAGGAAACAACTTCGTTTCCTATTCTTTTTGGCTCTTCATTACTTTATTTTCTCTCGCCCTATGACTTGTCGACCATGCTGGTGGCTGACCCAAGTCCAAAAGGTCTAAAAGTGTTTTAGGGTCTCATGGAGAAAAATTGGGCTAGGGTCTTGTCAATAAAGAGTTATTGAATTTTACCCAAAAGAAGTTTTGGATTATTGAATCAAGAGTTGTTGGATCGGGCTTGCACAAAGAATTGAAGCAGATAAGGGAGTAATGTAACTACAGAAGCCTAACTTTGTAATTTATTTATTTATTTATTTTATTTGCAAGGGTTGTAATTTTAGAAATACCCAAGACATCCAGCCCGCTTTTATTTATTTATTTTATTCTTTATCATATTGATATGATTTGATAACATGTCCATGCGTTAATTTAACATGGCATACATGAATGCCCACATTTAATATTTTTGCATACATATCATTTTTCCTAAAACATGATAATTAGATTGTCTCTATGCTTATCTTGTTCATCTTTGATGGAACAATTAATTAAATAATGTGCTTAGTTTAATTAGCTAAACTTGCAAAATTCACATAATTTAATTTGGTTTTGCGATCATCTTGAAAAGCCTAGATTTTTCCAACGCTAATAAAATAAAGATTTTATTGATTAATGGCAATTTGACTTAGGCCCAACTATTTTATATACTAGGTTTTACTCTAACAGTTGTACTCCACTCTAATTTTATGGATTAGATTGTCTAATTAACTTAGTACCCATGTGGATCGACTCATAATTGATTAGAGTTCACATCTTAGTAATTAATTATATAGATATACACTGGCTAGGATTATAGTAAGACATATGATGTTTTATAAATAGAAAAACACTTATTTCAAAAATAGTATGGAGAAGGTTTTATGACAATATACCCTACGGTCTCCATTATTACAACAATCGTGGAGATATAGATAGTGGCCTACTATGCTTAGATTTCTCGTCCCTTCCCTACTAAGGTTGCTATCTATATTAATATCAAGGTCACTTCCTTTAGAGATGGGATTGAGTGGATGTATTTCAGATTGTCCTACCCTTACGACTCAATTTTGAGTTAAGTCATTAAATCAAACAATGGTCACACTCACAAGGGTATGATTAAACCTGCCCATTATACTCCGACCAAATTTTAACGATGGTTAATAAGTAAAAGAAAATATGAGATATTTTGATTTTTGCTTATTAATTTGAGATAGTCTCAAAGTTGATTTGAAATTGGTATGATGGACCCTACGGCCCATATTAATTGTTGAATCAATTTATCGTGGATTAGTATAAGGTTTTATGTGTTTTACTTGTTGCATTCATGCATCACGTTTACTTTTCCAAAGCTTGTGATATTTATTTTCATTTATAGTAATTGCTCAGCTATTTGATTTCGCAATAATGTCATCAAACAACCCCATTATCGCTTTACTCACTAATGAAAAACTGAGTGGTGATAACTTCGTTAATGGAAGTCAAACATTAATATTGTGTTAATTTAGAGAACCAAGTCTGCTCACCGAGAATGTCCTCCAAAGCCCCCGCTAATGCTTCTTGTACCGTATTTATGAAAGATATGATAGTTGGATTCATTCCAACAACAAAGCCCGCTGTTACATGTTTGCCATCATGAACGATGTTCCTTAGGAAGAAGCATGAGACACGGAGGATTCAGATATGAGATATGGGAATCTCTCCAGCTATGTTCAAACTATCTGACACTAAATGCCATGAAGCTACTAGCTACATGAACGCTAAGATGAAAAAAAGGAGTTTCGCCGTGGAACATGTTTTGAACATGATCAACCCGATGCATGAGGCGAAGATACATAGCCACCATTGATGAGCGTGATCAAGCTGGGTATTATCTCGAGTCCTCCTCACACCGGCCGCAATTCACTTCCAACTATGTTATGAACAAGCCGCAAAGACAACACGACTAACTCCCGAATGAACTATTGCACTTTGAGGCCATGGTGACTAGGCCCAAAAGGGTGAAGCAAATGCTGCTAAGCATAAGCCATCTTCCTTCTTCTCGTAGCAAGAATAAAAAAGATAAGAACACATAAAAGCGGGCGCCGAGCACAACCCAAGAAAGGAACCAAAGGCAAGGGAAAGAAGAACAACCCCAAGGACAAGAAGCCTAAAGGAAAGTGTTTCCATTATTGGGTTGAAGGTCATTGGAAGAGAAACTGTAACAAGTATCTCTCCGAATTGAAGGACAAAAATAAAGGTAAATATGATTTACTGGTTTCAAAAGCCTACTTAATGGAAGATGATTTGTCACCCTGGATAGTTGATTCAGGAGCCACTAACCATGTTTGTTCTTCTTTGTAGATGCTTAGTTCTTCGAGGGAACTTTCACTGATGCGGACGTACTATGAGAGTTGGAAAGGAGAGGTCGCCCCAAGAAAGGCAGCCGAGTCGCCATTTCTTAAATTTTAGGAATAAATTTCTTGTTTTCAACAATGTATTTTTTATTCCCGGTTTGTGGAGAAATTTGATTGCTTTCTATGTCGCATGAACAATTATTTATATTTTTTATTAATAAAGAGATTTTTATTTCAAGAAATGGTTTAGATATCGGTCATGCAAACCCGAAATGGGTTGTGTGTCTTAAGGCCCAACTGAGAGATCATTAAATAATTCATAATTTGTTCAAAGTAGAACATCCTAAATCTAACAAATGTCAAACAGCCCTATTGATAATGTATCTTTGACATCCTCGCATTAGGACCACATTAACCTTGATAGAAGAAAACCTGCTGGTAAAGGATGGTCCTTTAAGAAAGCAAATGGTTGGCACTCTTCCCGTTTGTGAACCCGCTGTGGCTAAAATGACTAAGAGACCTTTCAACAAAGCGCGAGAGATCCAAAGAACCTCTTCAACTTGTACCACAGCGATCGCCCACATCCACTAAGTGTACAAGCTAGAGGTGGTTGAGTGAACATTGGCCACCTTCATTGACGATTATTCAAGATACCTGCTATGTTTACCTAATGCACAAGAAATCAGACTTTTGGAAAGTTTAAAGAATCTATGGCAAAGTTGAAAAGGCTAGGTAAATCACTACAAACTCTTCGATCAGATCGTGGAGGTGAATACCTTGATACGTAGTTCGAAGATCATTTGCCGAGCATGGAACTCACCTTAACTCACAAAGACTGGAACACCACCCGAATGGTGTTGCGTGGAGCGGAGAAACAGATCGCTACTAGATACGTTGGGATCAATGATGAGCTACTCCTCGTTACCAATCTCATTTTGGGGATATTCACTACAAACTACAGTCTATATTTTGAATGTAGTTCCATATAAGTCAATCCAAAAGACACCCTTAGAGTTGTGGAATGGACATAAACCTAGTTTATGTCACTTTTGCATATGAGGGTGTCCGACACACGCAATGAAAAGGAAAGACCGAAGCTGGAACCCCGCATAGAAGCTTGTATGTTCAGAGGGCTATCCAAAAGGCACAAGGAGGTTTGTCTCTATAGTCCTGATAAGAAAGTATTTGTATCGACAAATGCTAATTTCTTTATCAAAGATGACTATAAGGACAAACTTCAAACCTCACAAAGAAGTGTCAGGCTGTATAACCACGCTCTAATCGGGATCAAAATCACTATCAACCACTCGACGAACGACAAAGTCAAGAGACCACTATCTTGGTATCTCGTATCCCGGCACTGATGTAGGAGGGCAGATCACCATCCCGTTACTTCGACATGTTATGAGAAGTACACTTGTTAGTCATAACTATGATGATCCATCACATACCGCGATGCCATGGATGATTCCGATATGATAGATAGCAAGATGCTATGAACCAAGAAATGGAGTCCATGTACTCTAACTTTGTCTAGGAACTTGTAGATCCACCTGAGGATGTCAGGCCCATAGGATGTAAATGGATCTTCAAAAGAAAAAGAGGCATGTACCGGGAAAGTGGAGACTTTTAAAGCCAAAGCAATGCAAAGGGTTATACCCAAAAAGAGGAGCGGACTATGAAGAAACTTTCGCCGCAGCTATGCTTAAGTCTATTCGCATTCTTTTTATCCATAGTCGCTATTCGATTATGAGATATGGAAAATGGATGTCAAGACGGCTTTTCCGAACGGCTATCTGGAGGAAGCATCTGCATGACGCAACTGTGGTTTCGCAAGCAAAGGCCAAATGCCAGAAAAGTCTCGCAAGTTGCTTAGGTCCATTTATGGACTAAAGCAATCTCTCAAGGTCTCTGAATCGGCTTTGATGAAACTATCAAAACATATTGTTTTGATAAATGTTGATGAACCTTGTATACAGTACATCAAAGA
Organism: Tetrastigma voinierianum; assembly: GCA_016808115.1. Lineage (NCBI taxonomy): Eukaryota > Viridiplantae > Streptophyta > Magnoliopsida > Vitales > Vitaceae > Tetrastigma > Tetrastigma voinierianum. The sequence continues at coordinate 149,735 of JAEQBH010006819.1, forward strand.
AAAGCATGCGGTCTTCTCGGGGTCTTTATTTGTATTTATATTTCTAGCTCATCGGGAATGATGTAGAAACATTATCGAATGTAAAGAAATGTATTAGCCGAGCAATTTAAATGAAAGATTTGGGAGATAGTTTCTATATTCTTTGGATCCAAATTATAAGAGATCGTAAGAATGCTTTCTTTATATCGGTCTCAAGCATCTTATATCGATAAGTGTGCTACCGATTTTCGATGCAAGATTCCAAGAAAGGTCTATTATCGACCCGACATGGAATTATCCTTTTCAAGGAGTAGTGTCCTAAGACACCTCAAGGGGAAGAGGATATGAAACGACTCATGCCTACCGTATTAACCTCATGTATGCCATGTCAGGTAATGAGGCCCCGGAGCATATCCGTTATGCAAAGAGGATAGCCCACACACTAATCCAATCCTAGAACGGGTCAATGATGCTGGAAGCATATTCTCGGGCATCTTAGGAGTAACGAGAGATTATATGTTTCAGGTACTCGTGTGGAGACTCCGAACCCTATCGATATAATCGATTTTGATTTTCAATCGTATAAAGATAGCGTCGAAAGCCGACATTCTAAGTCAATATTCACTCTCAGCGGTGGAGTCGTAGTCTAGAGAAGTATCAAACAATCTGGGGCATCAGGATTCAACCATGGAAGTGTATCACATAGCGCCAGAAGCAAACCTAAAGAACTGGCTTATTCAAATGTTCTACACCGATCCGGAAAGAGTTCCAAACATGGAAAAACCACTCGCTTTATATACCGTGACAATAGTGGAGCGGCAAACTCCAAAGAACCAAGGAGTCACAAGAGAGGGAAGCATATGTAAAGGAAGTATCATCCGATACGAGAGATCATACATGTAGGACGAGTCAAGTATGAAGATAGCGCGTCGAACATAACCTTGCTGATCCGCTTAACAAGACTTACCTAAAAGGGTGTTCACAGGTCACTTAGAAGGACTAGGTTTAAGAGACATGTCTCACATGCTTTAGGGCAATTGGGAGATTGTTAGGCATGGTGCCCTAAAAGCATGTAATTTGTACTGCTTCATGAAAACAATTTTCTATATTTGATTATTTATACATGTGTTGTATAATTTTAGTAACATCGAAAACCCAAGTTTATTAACGAATTATAATCTTAGTATATAATAAATATATATGAGATGATCAAGATTATAGACAATAAACTAAATCGTCTGTGAGTAAATCAAAGTAGGGATCTTGATCAATAAAACTACTAGTACCTAGGGCCCTCCACCGAACATTAAGAATGCAAGAATTCGACCGGATTTATCATGTAGTGACATTAAATCGAGGGTGCTTTATGTAATTCGACACAGATGTTATTTCATACATGGATTAACTCTTAAATAATATACTGTTACAATTAAGAGTTTAAACCGTGTCACTAGATGATCATATGCAGATTGATCTTAATCCTGAGTAGCCATGGACTCCTATCTATTTCAATAGGGCCTTTTGATTCATAGGTTACGGTCTGTCCTAAGACAGACCCAATACTTATGTCTTGGAGGTGGCTGGGAACATGTCCTATAGATATGGAATCCAAACCCTTCTTGAGGAAAGCCAGATAATTGGTTCCCTTAAGCTGCTAATTCTGAATCAATGGGCCAGCATTTAATTTATAACAGTTTATAAATTAACTGCTCACTAGTGAATTAATGGAACTTAAGGGATAAAGTATCACTATAGGGGTAAAACGTAATTTCACTCTAGCTCTAATGATGGACCAATTTTGGAGGATTGAATTGTATGTAATGATCATATTCAACTGACTCGCTAAGTATCACTACCTAAATTATTCTCAGAATTACAAGAGTTCCGCCGATTTTAAAGGGAATAATACTGAACTAATAAATTAGATTAATTGATTAAAGAGTTTAATTAATTATTAAATTTATTGAGCTTGAATTACATGTGACCAGTCCCTGTGTCGCCAGAAAAACACTGCATAAGATTAAATTAACAAAGAAACTCTTCGAGGGCATACCGTGGAAAGAAATTGTTTCATAGCAACTGGTGTAGTAATTATTAGATAATTAATTAATTATTGAATTAATTAATTAATAGTAATTACTATATGGATGAAACTTTAATTTGAGAAATTAATCATATTTATTTTTGGTCACTTAATTTGAATTAATTTAATCAATATTTAAATATGTCGCTTTATCCAATGGTTGAGATCAATTCAAGGCATATTATAAATGAGGCAAAACCCTAAAGGCCATGGGTGATAAAAATTAGGGAAAAAAAAGAGAAAGAGTTTCACTTTTTTGCCTCCATCTAACCCTCGATCTCAAGGTGGAGTAATATTAATAGTTCTAAAAACAAACCTGTGGTTAATCTCAGACCCACACGCATTCAGAGCGTAAGAGGAAACAAACTGAAGATAGTGGAAAACAAGAAAAAAAATAAAAATAAATAAAAGGATCTTGAGTTGTCAACCCTACTTGCTAGAAAAATCTCCTTAATTTGATTGAGATAATTCTTCTTTATTGTTTATTGATTAGTATACATGTACCATAGGATCGTAAAAAGAGTTTTTATTAATTTTTAAAATTTACTGGACCAAAATCTTCCGTTGCAAACTTTGTTTTGAACTTTAAAACCTATAACTTTCGATGGATTAATACGGCCTATCGTGGTCGCCATCGACAGATCGTAGGAGAGTTATTGCCTACAGACATGATGGTATTCGTGTTATGTTTTAGGGGGATAAGAATGACGCTTTACCTCAGGCTGTGTACGACTCTAGGTGGCACATGCAATTGACGGATTGGTTGACAGGCCTTACCTTGGAGGACGAGGTGAGAAAGGATTTGAGTCTACCTCGGGTGCTTTGTGAGTATGAGGATGTTTTTTTCGACGAATTCACGGATTACCCGGTGATAGTGGATGACTTCACGATTGAGTTACACCCTGGTACGACACCTATTTCTATGACTCCGCATAGATTTGCGCCTGCTAAGTTGTAGGAACTGAAGGTCCAATTACAAGACTTATTGGATAGAGGATTTATTAAACCGAGCACTTCACCTCGGGTTCTAGGCATGTTTTGCCAAGAAGAAGTGACAAGACTCTTCACAGGCATCGACACGGCAAGAACTGCAATATCAAGAATAGGTACCTTTTGCCAAGGATTGACGATTTGTTTGATTAGTTGAGAGGGGCGCGAGTATATTCCAAGATAGATCTTCACACCGGTTACCATCAGTTGAGGGTCAGGGAGGCAGATATCCCTAAGACAACGTTTCGGACGCGGTATGGGCATTTAGAGTTCATAGTAATGCCTTTCGGATTGACGAATGCTCCTGCAGCATTTATGGATCTCATGCATAGGGTCTTCCAACTCTATCTAGATCAGTTTGTGGTAGTCTTGTCGACAACATCCCGGTCAACTCCCAAGTCTAAGGAGGATAATGGACTGCGCTGAGACATTCTCCGTGCCTCGAGAGAACATCGCTTGTATGACAAGTTCGCAAGTGTGAGTTCGCCATCAAGTAAGGTTCTTAGGGCACGTGATATCGACTTCAGGTGTATCAATTGACCTAGAGAAGGTGGAGGCAGTTATGAGTTAGGAGAGGCTAAGGTTTGTCTTCAAGATACACAATTTCTTGGGATTGGCAAGGTACTATAGGAGATTTGTTCAGGACTTCTCCCAACTAGCTGCACCTATGACAAGGTTGACCTGTATGAGGTTATTTGAGTGGGAATGACTCAGGCGAGAAGGCATTCCAAGAACGAAATTGGTGCTTACTTTGGCCCTATTCGATAGTCCCTGACAGGACAGGGTACACAATGTACTATGATGCCTTCCAAGGACTCCGACCGGGATGTGTTTCTATGCACCGAAGGGTCAGGGCTTATGGTTCTCGGCAGTTAAAGAATCACAAGTAGAATTATCCTACCCATGATATGGAGTTGGCAACCATTGTCTTTGCCTTAAAGATATGGCCCCACTATCTGTACGATGAGCAGTTCGAGGTGTTTCGGACCACAAAAGTTTGAAATACATCTTTATACAAAATGGACCCCAAATACGAGGCAACACAAAATGGACGGAGTACTGGAGGATTACGTATTTCACTTCGCACTACCACCCCAGAAGGAAAATGTGTCGCCGAGCGCGCCAGCCGGAAGTCACGAGGAGTCTTTGGGGCTAGCTCCTTCCCGAGTGGTGATGATCGACCGGACGCTCGTGATCACTGGCGACAAAGGATCGTGCTCAGGGACTTTAGGAGCTCAGCGGCTACGCTTCCTACCGAGTGCAGTGACTGAGGTACAGCGCAAGACACGTAGATCGCATCCATCAAGGACCGCACGATTAGGTACAGACGGCTACCGACCATTCATAGATGGTGGTCTCGGCAGGCGTGATTGTGGTTCCCTGGCCATGGATTTGAGAGAGGAGATCCTCATGAGTTCCACTACTCTCGCTATTGCACACCCGTGTGGCACGGCGATGTATCATGATCTCCGTCAGACATCGAGTTGAATGAAACAACAAGTTAGGGACTTTGTTCATCAGTGTCTCACGCGGTCGCTAGTGCCGCTAAACACCAAAGGTCGAATAGCAATTCCAAACATAGAGGTAGCGAAGTGGGAGTGGGAGCACATCACGACGGATTTGTGACCACTTACCACGACATCAAGGGAGGTGCCGACACGGTGGGTGATCAGGGACCGACTCACCAAGCTCCAAGATACTTTCTCTCAAGTTATGCTGAGACCTTCACTCTAGAGGCATTATACAGATAATATATACGAGAGATCATTCGATGACATGGAGTACCAATCTCTATCATATCAGACCAAGATCCCAAGTTTATAGCTCATTTTTTGGAGAGTTTCTAGCGAGCCATGGGGACACAATTGGTGATGAGCACCACTTTTCATCCCTAGGTGGATGGTAAATCGGAGAGGACCATCCAAACATTAGAGGACATGCTACGCGCATGCGTCTTGGATCTTAAGGGTAGCTGGGAAGAGCATTTACCCTTAGTGGTGTTCGCCTACAACAAAAGTTATTGATTCATGGTGCAAAGGTGGTCCGGAATCAACAAAATTTATAAACTCCACTCTTCTTTTTGTCGAAAGATGGCTATCAAGTAGATAAAGGGCTCTAGGGTCGAATCAATGATGGCCTTTTCAGACAAATGACTCGCAGTTGAGGTTCAAATTGGTGAATGGTTTCGATTCGTATTTTGCAAAAATAGTAATGAATGTTTGGAACTAAAAATGAAGAAATGAAAATAAAAGAAGTCTCCTCGCGTCGCTAACAATTTGGGTTCAAAGGTCATCGAGGTTCTCGGTCCATTTTCTCACTGGGAGGATGACTCAGTTACTCGAACCCATCTTCATGTGGCTATGAAAACTAACCCTAAATAAATATCTTTGAATTTTGGTATTTTCTTCCTATCAGGTCCTTGATGGTGAATAACATCACCTTGACTCACTTTCCAATAGTTAATAAATGATAACTAATGAATATCACTGTATCTAACAATAAGCATACAATGGACCCTAAAAGCTTACCAAGTACTAACCATTTAAGGTGAACCGAAGGGATCAAACCTAAAATTTAGAGAAAATAAAAACATCCTTGAATCGCCTTTCAATAACCCATAGATGATAACTAACGAATGTCAATGGATCTAGCAATAAGAATCCAATGAACCCAAAAGCTTATCAAATACTGATCATTCAAAGCAACCCGAAGGGATTAAAGTCGACGTTTGAATGAAACCATAAATGTAGAAAACCCTCAGTTTGCCTTATATCCCCTGCCTAGTAGCCTTCTTCTTCAAGGAGAAGGAGGTTCTAGCCACTCATCCTTCGAGTTATCATCCCTGAGTGGTAGTTCTTGGCTGAGGAAAGGAAAGAAAAAGAGAGAAAATGAGAACTGGGAGCTTGCGTTGCAAGCTTCCCAAACACCAAAAATTACAATAATGAAAATGAGTTCAAGTTCTTGTTTGGGGGCTTTATAAACAAACCCCAAATACAAAATACCAAAACTAAAAACAAAAAGCTATTACAGGACAAAAAAGGAAGAAACAAAAAGGACAAATAGTCAAAAGTCAAAGCAAGACAATAACAAGGTGTAGGAAAGGGCACTACAGTTACAAAAATTTCAAGATCAAGGTAAAATTCGCGAACCCGTGAAGTTTTGGCAAGTTGGGAAAAAATTTCATAGCCCTACCCTTTCTTCTGCTTCGTCTCTTTCTTTCTAGCTGATTTACAACTATGAGTTGAACTTAGATTCTCCATGGTTGAACAGAATCCCTATCTATGGTATAAAAAGCCTGCAAAAACAACAAAACTTGCCACAAAATTTGATTAGTAGCTTTGTTAGGTCCCGAATATGCTAATTGGTTAATTAGCGATTAGTACACAAAAAAGTTAAGCTCAAAACCTCGGGATTAATAAGGGTAAAATAGGCACTTTTTTGGTAGTAATCACACCACCCAACCGACACATTGCTAGTCTCAGCAATGAAAGAAGAGTGTGTGCTATGCAAAATCAAGTGTCAAACAAAGGTCAATCATGAGAATCCAACCTAACATCTTTCCACAAAAACCCAAGTGTTAACTTGATTAGTTTTCAAAATAATCACAAATTGTTCTCTCCCAAACTCTAGCTCTTGTCTAAACCCAGCGCACTAACCAACCTCAATAAATCGTGACCCACTCCTTTTATTCCACAACTCCTTTTTTTGATGTAGGGGTGCAATGCTGAGGGTATCTAACTCACAAATGTCCATGTAACAGGGGTCCACTGATGACTCCCAACCAATTAAGGCTTAGGGCATCAAATCATAAGGATCTCTCAACCACTAACTCTTCAGGTTTCGCCCCAGACTTTAATAAGCTAGAAACTCCAGCACCTACAATTTGTTAAACTCTACCTATTCACCCATGTAATGCCACAAAGTCGTTGCTCCAACTACTGCTTACTAAGACTGTGTGTTTTAAAGGCTTCACATATACCCTCTGACCGTGTTTCCTGGGTTTCAAGACAAAGCTCACAATTTTTTCTTTTCTTTTCTTAATTTTTTTTAAAAGACTCATTGGTCTTTTATTTAGTCCCACCTATTAAAGGTGGTCAGTTGTACTAGGCCTACTTTTGCAAGGCTTAAGGCAAGATGCTTTTTAGTTTATAAATGAAATCTAATGTGCACAATGTGTGGTTAGTTCAATGTGGAAGAAAAAAGGTTGAATACCATAAGAATTTCAACATGTTGTCAACTCAACTAAGCATAACACCATTCTAACATCAACAACATTGGAACAAAATTTCAATTTCTCATACTGCAAGCTGGGCATTACAAAAAAAAAAAAAAAAAAAAATTCTGAAAATCAGAAACTGAAAGCATGAACTAGAAACTAAAAAAAAAAAAACATGCATTATATTGTAAAAACTAACAAGCCAATCAACTAAACAAAAAGACTAGCTTAAAAACATAAAACAACACTTCCTTCATTAACTCTCCCCCTAACCAAATTCAACATTGTCCTCAATGTGGCTGAAATGGAAATTTAAGGGAGGAAGTGATACCTCCTTGATGAAATGTACCTGTTTTTGGATAGGAGATTTTTCAAGCTTTCCACCAAGACCTTATTCACTCCATTTCAGCTTCGCCGAACAAGCTGGAAGAAGAAAAGAGAGGAAAAGACTACTGGAGAATTTGAAAATTACACTCTTTATCATAATTCAAAATGTTATTTAGGTTATATTTAGATTCTACACTCTAATATTTCCAACTATACCAAGATTCGCCCAAAACCTGAGTTTAGATGAAAAGTTATGGTCAAAACAAAATAAAAGGTAGTGCCACATTTAAAAGGTTGCGAAAATTGCAATCGAATTTCTTTTTTAAATATATATATATATATATATATATATATATATAAATAAATATTTTTTAAATAATAATAAAAATAAATAATAAAATAAAAGGAAAGTATTATGCGCTTATTAAAGGTGGTTATGAATTCTCGCGAATCCGAAATTGTCAGGGTGTTGCGAAATCTCCCTAGGCAACCCTACAAAATTTTCCGGGCTCTTTCTTCAACTCCCATCTCCCTACTGCACCGACACAACTAAAAATAAGACAGAAACACTGCTCGCGCCCTTCCTCTGCCCTTTCCTTCTTTTTTCTACTAAAAATGCAAAATGACAAATAAGCTTAGAAACAAAGATTAAACTTAAAATTGCAGAAAATCTAAAGAGAAAAAATTGAATAAAGAAAAATAAATAAAATCAAAATCAAATAGTGTGAGGAACTCGCGCTCGTGGAAGACCGAAATCCACTCAAACCACCCTCATGCCTTTGTCCTGTGGCGCCGGAGGAACGAGCGGAGCCGGTGGAATCATTGAGGTCCGGGACTCCAAACTGAATCTAATGGTGAAGAGCTATCCATCAGGTTATGCAAGATGGTACCGCCACTTTCTTTGATGTAGTGGCAAAGCCTTGAACATAGGCCACTAACTTTCTAAAAGTATCGAGCAGGGCGGCGCGCGTGACGGGATGACCTTAGTAAGTAGTGTTCAGCAGGCCGCAAAGCAGCAGGATGCACTGGTCGAGCGGTGTTGCCGGGAAGTTACCGGCTGCGGCTTAGTAAATGTGATCAGATTCAATTTTGTGGAAATGTTTAAGAGTAGCTGAGGCTCTTCCTCCGCTTCCTTTCCACTCCGCTTCCTCAATCAACAATGGGGAAATTTACCCATTTTGTCAGTTTATAATGCTCCTCCACTATGGTGTCAATCAGGCACTCTTCCTCCGGACTTTCCATCGTAGAACATTCTAATTGATCGTGAGCCTGAAAATGGAGTATTGCAAGATGTCAATTTTCGATCAAGGTCACTGGGTCCATCACCCCTTCACAACATTAGCTTTCTGTGAGTGTCAATTCTGACTTAATCGAAAGCATTGATTGCCTTTTGCTTTTCCACAAAGTCACCTTAACAAATAAGGTTCGTAATGGTTTGCTCAACTGGAGAGGTTGGACTGTGGTGGTCGAGGTCAGAGGAAGAAGCATACCGGTGAATGTGCGTGGAGGTTCATACTATGGAGGCCCTAGTTTCCATGAGAAATTTAGGTGGTTCCCCTAAACTATGGTTGTCGGTGATCGCCATATGGTCATTAGTCGAGGTGTCTATAACCCTCATGAATTCCATATGCATTAGGTCTTCTCCACAGATACTAATTTTATTGCTTCACTAGATGTTCCATCAAGGTATTCAAATTTAGAAATTGCCTCAGAACATCGATTTTTGATCAACCTGCCTTCTGGATTTCTAATCCACTGGAACATGCACTCCTGCAGCAAGAACAAGGCAAGCACAAGACAACAAAGAAACAATCCTACTTTTTTTTCTTTTTTTAATTTTAAAAAAAAATAGTGAAATGAACTAAAAAAACCTGATAGTAAAATGATAAAAGAAAATACCTGTGAACTTGTGATGAGACTGCCAAGTGTTCACAATACTGCCTGGTGACTAGGCACCATCCTATTAAATCTGCCATTTGATTCAGGGTGCAAAGGTAGTCCAGAATCAACAAAATTTATAAACCCACTCCTCCTACTTCGTCAGAGTACTGCACGCAAAGATAGTGGCTCTGTGGTCAAACACAGGATGGCTTTCTTTGCACAAATGACTTATGCGGAGGTTCAAATTGGTGAATTTGCCTGATTCGTAAGGTGAAAAATAGTGGGCGAATGTTTGGAACTAAAAATGGAATTGAAATAAAATGTGTAAAAGAAGTCTCCTCAAGTGTCACTACTAGATTTGGGTTCTAAAGGTCATCGAGGGTTCTCGTGTCCATTTTCCTCTGGGAGATTGACCATAGCCATTTCCCGAACCAGATCATCATGTGGCTATAAAAACTGAACCCTAAATAAATATCTTTGAAAATTTGGTATTTGCTTCCTATTGGTGGTCTCGGATAGTGAATAACATTACCTTGACTCACTTTCCAACAGTTAATAAATGATAACTAATGAATATCATTGTATCTAACAATAAACATACAAGGGACCCTAAAAGCTTACCAAGTACTGACCATTTAAGGTGAACCGAAAGGATCAAACCTAAAATTTGGAAAAAATAAAAACATCCTTGAATCGTCTTTCAATAACCCATAGATGATAACTAACGAATGTCAATGGATCGCAATGAAGAACTTAAATGAACCCAAAAAACTTATCAAACACCGATCATTCAAAGCAACCGGCGGGATTGTGCCGGCGTTTGAATGAAACCATAAATGGTAGAAAATAATTGTTAAACATGGAAAACCCCGCCTTCCTTTATATTCCCTACCCAAAGAGCCTTCTTCAAGGATAAAGAGGTTCAGCCACTCATCCTCTCGAGTCATTATCCTCAAAGGGTGCTCTCTCTCGCTAGTGAGGAAAGGGAAAGAAAATGAGAGAAAATGAGAATCGGGAGCTTGCGCTGCAAGCTTCCCAAAAACCAAAAATTACAATAATGAAAAGCTTACAAAATCTTGTCTAGGCTTTATAGCCAAAACCACAAATACAAATACCAAAAACCAAAAGCAAAAGCTATTGTGGACAAAATGGGAAGAAAACTAAAAAGGGCAAAGGAAGTCAAAAGTCAAAAGCGTGACAAGTGAATGGGCATTGCGAAAGGGCACTCAAGAAGCTGTAATTTTCAGACCAAGGCAATCACACGCTGCGAAAATTCTCAAGAACCTCGCTTCTTTTTCTTATTCTTTGCTTCTCTTTTCTTTGGTTTTGATTTGTAACTATGAGTTGAACTCGATCTCCATGGTTGAGCGTAATCCCTATCATGGTGATATAAAAGCCTACAAAAAAACAACAAAACTTGCCACAAAATTTGATTAGTAGCTTTGCTAGGTCCTTAACATGCCAATTGGGTTAATTAGGTTGATTAGTACACAAAAAGTACTCAAAACCTATATTAATATGGGTGTAAAATAGCACTTTTTTGGTAGTAATCAGTTATCAGGCAAGTATACAAATGACACCCTATGAGGCAATTATAATGGGAGGCTATTTCAATCTCAATTGGCTGACGAAGGTGGGAGAGATTAGCTATAAGTCCGTATTTGCAAGGGACACCTCTGAAAAGGTGGACTTGATATTTAAGTATCTTCTCACTCTACCGTAGCCTACAGTAAGGGCTACGCTTTACAACGGCGCGGACTCTCCGTGAGTTCGAGGTAGGTGATCATGTCTTCAAGGTGATGCCTAATAGGTGATGGTCGACGGCGCGGAAGCTATCGTCGAGGTATATCGGACCCTTCAAGGTACTGAGGGTGGGTATAATTACGCATCATTGGCGTTACCGCAAGGCTTATCTGCATTCATGCAGATTCCATGTCTTCATGTTCGAAGAACACTCCGCATTCGACCATGCAAAGGATCGCCCCACCTCATTGTCATGCAGATGTGACCTTTGAGGAGGGACCTATGCGTATTATGGATAGCTGGGATCAGGTTTTGAGACGCAAAAGACGCTTATACAGAAAGCGCAAGTATAAGATAATCGATAAATTCGGCATTACCACGAACGCCGATGACACGACGCGCTAATTTATCCTTCTTATTCGGAGATTTAAGGCACGCTGGGTCATTTGAAAAAATGATCAGAGCATATGCATGTGATTGTATGTATATGTGCAATGTGAATTTCTAATAAAATTCTTTTGGCAAGTGGGCACGTAAAACTCGGAAAATTTGAATTTTTCCAAAAAAAAATAAAGTAAACACTATGAACTCGGGCTGGCTACGATACAAGTTGAAAACTTATAATTTTTCTAGATCTCGAATGAAGAAATGGACCTCACCGTTGACTTTGTCTCTCGGAATTTAGTTACCCATACGAATTTAATGGAATTCCGAGATAATTAGAATTTCACGTTTTTTGAGCCAACGAGTAGCCTGGGGCATGACATGGCAAGTCATGTGTCATGCTACGGCAAGGCCAATGTAATGTTCAAATACACCCTCAGTCGCTTTTAAACATAATTAGGTATATTATAAGTGCATTTTAAATTTTTTTGTAATTATTATTTTGCTAAGTGAGAAAATTCAACCCTAATTTATATTAAGATACAAGGGTAAATTTGTAATTATTAAGATTCGACACAAAAGTCATAAGATAAGAAGGTTATAGTTAAAGCTGAATATTTATAATTTGACTATAAATAAATGACTTTGAGGATCTAAGTGCAAATAAAAGGAAAATTAAGTATGGGGTAGAATAAAGCACTAAAATATCCCATTTTTGGTCTAAGGAAGAGAGCTCATATGGGTAGGAGAAAAAGAGGAGAAGAGAAGAAGAAGAGGAAGAAGAGAAGAAATCCAAGAAAGGTATGGATTTTTTTACACTAGTATGGATGCTATGGTTTGTATGGAACTTGTATGGAAAAATCAAACCATAAACCCATTTTTTGATGAATTTTGGTTCAAAGAACCTCGTACTTAGTATATCGGGTGGTGCTCGCAGCTTTTGTGACCAGATTCGAGTTATTTGCTCGCTTCAGGGTTGATCTGGGGGTCAGATGGAAACTAAGCATGGACTCCCCAAATTTCGAGACTTAGGAAACTCTCCTAACCCATTAATCTGTGCAGATAAAAAGCTTTAGCAAACCATGTCTTCCTATATGTGTTTCTTGGGGAATTGTCTGGGTCGTGGTTTCGACTGTCAAGCTTGATTGTTATCCCCAATCGAGAATATCTGTATTAAGGTAATATTAGGCTTTAGGGGAGATGTCACAAATTTCTCCATACTGTTTTTGTCTTGGTCATAAATTCTTCGTCCGACTCCTCCGCTTTCGATGTTCTCGGGACTCTATGGAAAGCCCTCGAAACAGAATCCATCCATATATATTCATGAAATTTGAACCTCATATTAGTCCATAAATCATGAAATGCGAGATCTTACCGGTTATGCCTCAGAAGTCATTGTTCATAGGAAGCCTTTAACTTCGAATGGTCATAATTTCTTCTCGTCTAAATTTGTTTTTGGATGTTCTTAGACTCCCTATGAAAGCCCTTTTGAGTCCGTAATCCATACATATATAGCTTAATGAAATTGAATGATAGTAAATAAATTATAAGCATACTATGAAACTATAGTTATTCATGCATATAATGAAATATGAAAAATGCAAAGATACATATAAATGATTGAAAATATCGCATATGATTACAAGATGACAATAATTATTCGGTAATATGAGATATGTACTGAACATAAAATACACATGGATTGTCTGCATAGAACCTGATAGAGGGATAGATGGGCATGTTTATTGATTGCTCAAAAGTGCTTTTTAACCCTATTTATTATGTTTTAATGCTTTTGCGTACTAACTATTCTTAATTAACCCGACGGTACATTAAGTGTCCCTACTATTCTACTAATTGCATTTTGTGGAAAAATTTATAGCTTTTATGAAAGACCTGCCAAAAATGTCGAGTCGATCCAAACATGAAGAATTCGAGTTAAACCCAGCATCGTAGATCAGAGACCAAGAGGAAAGAAGAGCAGAAAACATAAGAAAATGAAGCACAGCAAATTTTGGTCACAACCTGCGAAATTGCTCCTGCCTGCCACTATTCATCCTGCGCTATTCACATTTCAACACTATTCACCTGCATTTCACGCTTTTGTTGTTTTTGTTGCAATTTTTTGTTTCTTCCCATTTTGTCCTTGTGGCTGCTTACTTTCGCTTTTTTGTAATTTACTCGCTCCAGCAATATATAAGCTTTTGAAATAAGGTCCTGTAAGAATCACTTCACTTTTTGGCAATAAACAAGGCTGCACTTGCCCGCTGCCTCTTTCTCCATTTTCTTTCATTTTCTTTCCCCTTTCTCGGAGGATGCCAAACACCCTCTGAGGATGACAACTCGATGATGAGCAAGCAAAGCCCTTTTCCTTGGAGTGGGAAGGCTATCATGTGGATCGTGAGGCAATCGGGAGGGTTTTTCCATGTTTTGAATCTGAGGTATTTTCTACCATTTATGGTTTCAGTTGAATGTAGGCTTTAATCCATTCGTTGCTTTGAATGATCAATATTCGATAAGTTGGGTTCCTTGATGTTTATCGTTAGATCCATCACACCCGTTAGTTACCATCTATGGGTTATTGAAAGGCTTATCTGGCTGATATTTTTATTTTCCAAATTTTAGGTTTGATCCCTTCTGATCAGAACGACTAGTACTTGGTGTTTTAGGGTTCATTGTATACTTGTTGTTAGATACAAGGATATCTATTAGCTATCATTTATTAGCCAGTTTGAAGTGAGTCAAGGTGATGTTATTCATCAGTCCGAGACCATCAATGGGAGGCAAATACCAATTTTTCAAAGATAGTTATTTAGTCGCTTACAAGAAGCAATGAAGAACTGATTTGGGAGATGACTATATGTCATCCTCCCCAACGCGAAAAGACTCCCGAGAACCTCGCCTTGCCCCAGACCCCGTACTCCAATGACCTAACACTACAAGGAATTCTATTTTACAATTCTTAACTTGTTTTTATTTTCGCTTTAAACCCAAAACCTCACCGCTTACCAAACCTGAAAATCCAAATTTAATCTACCAAATCGAACCTCACCGTTAGTCATTTGTGCAAAGAAAACCCATCCCCGAGTTCGACCTATAAGTATATCGGCAAGAGTTTTTAAGTACAAAGAAGAGGGAGGAATTTAGGATATAAATTCTGCTGATTCCGATCACCCTACTATGGCAAGAATCAAACTGCAGACCGGCCGGGGGATGGTGCCTCTAAGTGCATTCGACGAAAGTCGCAACACTCAGGTCCTCATCACAAGTATTGGTGAATTTCTTTTATATTATTGTCATTTATTTTTTTAATTTCATTTCACTGTAAAAAATTTGCTGCAGAATTTTTTTTTTTTTTTTTTTTTTTTTGTGTAGCCCGTGTTGCCCCGTTTTGTTATGCAAAAGAATCCATGTTCCAAAGGCTTGAACCGTGATCAAAATGGAACACTTGTGGGAGAACAAGATAGTGAGTACCATGTTGCACCTCTAGTTTTTACTAAGTATTGTCCATAAGGGATTACGTAAAACCACCATGGCAAAGTCAAGAACCCATGGAGAGGAACTCTAATACATAGCCCAATGAGTAATTATAGAAACCAATGGATCGGTGCACTTCACTGCCAAAGGTTTCCCAACTAACGCGACCATTCGACAATACTTACAACCCTAGTCGGAACCACACAAACTCCTCATGGGAACCAAGACCTCCACAAAGATGCACCTCCTCCACATCCACAAGATGCCTCTTCATCTCAAATTTCTCAACCAATTACACCAATCTCCTCACTGAGCAAGCACCTGGGACCTTACCAAGCTACAGACTTCATGGAAGAGCAAGATATCTAATGCCAAAATAAGCCAAATAATCTATACCGTGAGAACTCTGGACTAGAAATTAGATGGTCAGTGAACTGATCATGTGTCTGACAATCCTGCAGACATCAATTTGGGCTTGCTCAGCAACATGTTCATCAAGAGGAGGAGAATCCGAGAAGAGGCTGGGTGAACCGACTCAAATGCAACCTCGTGGGGAATTGACGAGGAACCATTAGAGGTTTCAGAACTACCAAAGAAGGGAAGCTGTGGGAGGGAAGGAAAGGGAGCAGTGGGAAGAGCCCAAAGGTCACCCTTCACTTAATCCCCATAAATTTGGGATCCAAGCACCGCCCAACCTAAACAACTCCATCAAGCAACCAACATCCTTCCTACACCTGCACCACATGCAACACCTGAAACAACTACAGCAAAGGCCATCACATTTACACTACCTGCCCTACAAAACCTCAAGAAGTTAGTGGCCACGACAGTTTCCATGCCACTACATCAAAGACATTAGCAATCGCTTATGCCAGATGGCATGTTGGATGGTTCTGTGTGTCGTCTGGATTGAGCACTCGAACCCTGCATTTCTAAGCTCCACTGGGCCCAACAAATTCTTCAAAGGCCTGTGGCTGGTTTGGGGGAGCACGCCTCCCCACTTTTTATTTTGATTTTTCTTATTTATTTGTTTTATTTTAGTTTATTTCGATTTCTTAATTTTTCTTTTTTAGATTTTCTAATTTTTAAGTTAATCTTTGTTCTAACTTGTTTTTCACTTTTCTGCAATTTTTCTTAATTTTCTTGTATTAATTTTTCTGAGTGAAAATTTTGAAGCAGAATGAAGATCGTAGTGCAAGTAAAAGAGAGGACCACATAGTAGCTTAAATTTCGCTTATAGCTAATTTTCTACTACAGAATGACTGGCTTATGTAGCTTAATTTTCGCTATGTAGCGAATTTTCGCCTCCCTCTCCCCCCGTTACTTCCCGATTTTGTTTTGAGCACAACTTTTTCATATGATATCAGTGATTTTCATCTCTGGAAATATTGCAGAGTGTAGAATCCTAACATATCCAGAAAATAGTTTTGAAATTATTATGAAGGTGTAATTTTAAAATGTCTAACCGGTCACTTTTTTCCTCTCTTTCTTCTCCTAACTTGTTTCATCTTGGGCCCAAAATGGAGTGAATAAGGCCCTCCGAAAGCTTCTTCGCGACGCTCCTATCCAAACCAGCACATTTCATCATGAGGGCACTTCCTTCTAACTTTCCAATCCAAGCCCTATCATGGACAATGCGACATTTGCTGAGGGGAGAGTTGAATAAGGAAGGGCATTTATTTATGTTTTTGTTTTTATTTTAAGCAAACCCATTTTGTGATGTTCTTATGGGTTTGTCGGTTTTCCTTTTTGTGAAGCCGTTTATACTATACGCTTTTACTTTTTCAAAAATTGAATCCATTTTGTATCCAATTTTTTTGTTTACTAACCTCGTAGTTTGAAAATCAAGTGACTATCCACCCTATCGATGTTAGATTGGTTCCATGCCTAGCTGAGTGGATGATCATTGAACTCTTGTTGCTTTCTTTGACGCCTTTCCACCTTTAGCTATCCACACCGTGTCAAGCTGCCATGTGCAGTAATATCCAATCCGGCTTGAACATAAATGCAAATGACTTAAAACTTTTATCCCTTAACCCACCAAGGATCAAGCATGCTTTCATAAAACTCGGCGAAGGGTAAACGAAACTTACCTTCAGAGATCGATTCATCAAGCCTTCAAAGTCCGTGTCTTGGTTTATTCTGACTAAAGGTGTCGCTTTCCGAAAAGCGACCACCCTACAAGTATCCACACACCAACAAATAACGAACGATCTCATTAATGTTACTCAGTTCGTCTTCTCAAACGTAAATTAGTGGTCTCTCTGCTTTTGGTTTTTCTGTGAGTAAAAGACAATCACACGAAAAATATATATAAACTTATATATATATATATATATATATATATATATATATATATATATATATATATATATATATATATATATCTATATAAGTCTCTCAGTATTTTTATTAAAAACGAATTTTGATATTATTATATATTTAAAACTCTTTTTAAATAATAAATAATTTAAATTAAATCATTATCGTATAAGTGAAACGAATTTATATTATTATATATTTGAAAATTCTCACAATAACAATTTAAATTCAAATCCTTACGATAAGGAAACTAATTTATTTATATTAATATATATTTAAAACTCTTTAAATAATAACAATTTAAATTCAAATCTCATCGATAAGGAAACGAATTTATATTATATATTTAAAACTCTTTAAATAATAACAATTTAAATTCAAATCCTTACTCGATAAGGAAATGAATTTATTTATATTAATATATATTTAAACCTTTTAAAAACCTTTACAGATTATTTCTTATCCAATATGAAAATATAACAAATTAATTATTTGTTATGAGAAATCACGAATTTAAACTTTCTCAAATTAAATTAATTTAAATAACAACTAATTGTTGTTTGTAATTTTAAAATAATCTCATCATTTTAAATTACGTAGAGTGAAAACCATAACTAAGTATTATTCGCTCTAATGTGCGACTCTATAGGTTCACTCATTGGCGAGGGCCTAAATCACATTTTGATCCTACAAGTCATAAGTGGCCTCTAGCAAGACATTATGACTACCCAAGTTAAAATGAAAGCTCATGATCCGAGACAACCTTAATATAAATTTGAATGATATAACTTTTCGTCTTCATGATATCTTGATAGAATATAAGGCATGGACAAAGTCAACCTTATATCGTTTCCTATCTTTTGATTATTCAAAACCTAATTAAATTAACTAAACAAATGACATTGATCTCCATCAATTCATTCCAGCACCGCCATGCATTTCTCTCGCCTCAACGTTTAGGACTTGTAGATATCTCTCTTATAATAAAGAGGGACAAATTCCATCTTTAATCTCTCATATCTCACTACATAATTCTTATTATGTTCAAGTAAAATTTTATAGTCATCCGATTAAAGACAACGCTTGATTATATCAAAACACAATATCTTTATGTTGATGAACTATAGCGATCTCTCGTGTCAAAGGATTTAATGACACAACTATTAGAGATTAAATCCTATGACTTTGATCCATGTATTAACTTCAAGATCTGTCCATTCAATATTTGTTCTCAACAAATAGATATAAATTTGATTTGTATTCATATACATATTCATCCATGAATGTCAATCAAACTTTATACTATCTTTTTTAATTATCGTTATTCTACAATAATAACCGATTAGGGACATTTAGAATAATTAATAATATTATTCAAGGACATTATATAATAAACATGCACCATCATAATAATAAATTCTCATAAATAGTCAAAATACCATGTCCATACACAGGCCTAGAGCACCATTACTAACATGTGCACATCAAAGTTTCTTCAATAAGCCGAAAAGCTACTTGACCTCCTAAACTTTGCAATAACCTACCCTAGTTTCATTGACCACCTTTAATAGGTTAAGGACCCCCATGAATAGAAGGCTCATGTGTCTTCCAAAATAATAAGAAGTGAAAAAGAAAAAGAAAAAGAAAAGAAAAAGATAAAGAAAAAGAAGAAAATCGCAATGTTGGTCTCAAACCCGAAAGTACGGCCCGAGGGGTATGGCAAAAAAGCCTCAAAGCCCAGCCCTAAGCCAACTGGCCTGGGAGCCACCGACTTGTTCAAGCACGTGGATGGGTGAAGTTTAGCGAGTTGTAGGTGCTGGAGTCTCGAAATCATCTTGAGTCCCGGTGAAACCCAAGAGTCAGGGTTGAAAATCCTTATGGCTCGTGCCCTAAACCTTAACCTGTCGGGAGACACCGCGACCCCCCGCTATACGGACTTTGTGAAGTCGATTCTCAAGATTGCACACCTCACAACACAAAAAAGAATTGTGAATAAGAGGTGGGTCCCGGATTCATTTAGGCTGTTAGCATACTAGGTTGTGACAAGAATAGGTCAGGGAGAGGCCACAGCTTTATCAAGTGAGAACTCGATCAAACAAAACACTTAGATTTTAGTGGAAGTTTCGCTGATCCACCGAGACGGAGGCCTCTTTGATACTCAATTTTGTGGCTGGCATTCATCTCTCTCAAGATAGTTATTGGGCAAGGGTTCGAAGGATTCTTACTAGTGGTTGTAGGCATTACTCATCTCACAACCTTTGAACAGCAATTTGTGAACATAATTTGTTATTTGGTTGTATGCTCTCTCTTTCTCTTTCATTACAACTGACTAGCAATGTGTAGGTTGGGGTGTGGGATTAGTTCTAAAAAGTGCTATTTTTTGAACCCTATTTATTATAGGTTTTGAGTGCTTTTGTGTACTAATCATTCTAATTAACCCGATTTGGCACATTGCTGTCCCTACTATTCTACTAATCGTATTTTATGGGCAATCTTGCGCTACAGCTAATCATGCCAAAATTGTCAGTTGATCCAAGCATGAAGAATTGAAATAAACTCAAGATCATGTATCGTAGACCAAGAAGAAAGAAGAAAGGTAAAACATAAGAAATGAAGACATAAAATTTTGGTCACAACCTACGAAATTGCTCCTGCCCGCCACTATTCATCTCGCTAATCGTTCACATTTCCCCAAAGACCGTTTCACCCGCATTTCACGCTTTGTTGTTTTTGTTGCAATTTTTTGTTTCTTCCCATTTTGTCCTCAGAATAGCTTTTAGTTTCGCTTTTTTTTTTGTAATTTACTCAAGCCTGAGCAATATATAAGTCGAGCATATCCGTAAGAATCACTTCACTGGGTAATAACAAATGGCGGCAATATTCGTTTCCCCTTTCTCCATTTTCTTTCATTTTCTTTCCTTTTCTACCGCCAAACACCCTTCGAAGACAACTAAGGATGAGCCGCTAAAGCCCTTTTTCCTCGGGAGCGGGAAGGTTATCGCTGTGGATCGAAGGTAACTCGAGGGTTTCCATGTTTTAACTGGGAGGTATTTTCTACCATTTATGGCTCTGGCTTGAACGTAGGCTTTAATCCCTTCGCTGCTTTGAATGATCATTATTTGATAAGCTTTGGGTTCCTTGGATGTTTATCAAGATCCATTGACACCCGTTAGTTACCATCTACGGTTAACAAAAGGCGATTCAAGGATATTTTTATTTTCTCCAAATTTTAGGTTCGATCCCTCTGATCACCGTAAACGGCCGCACTGTGTTTTAGGTTCATTGTATACTTATTGTTAGATACAAGACATTCATTAGTTATCATTTATTAGTCAGCTTCTGAAGTGAGTCAAGGTGATGTTATTCACTGTCCGAGACCACTCAATGGAGTGGGCTACCACCTTTTCAAAGATAGTTATTTAGGGTCAGTTTTTACAGTTAAATGAAGAATCGGTTTGGGAGATGACTATATGTCATCCTCCCCAACGCGAGGAAAAGACCCTGGAGAACCTCAGTTGCCCTAGGACCCCAGCCCCAATGACCTAACACTACAAGGAATCTTATTTATGTTGGTTTTATCTCAGCTTTATTTTCAGCTTTAACCCCAAAACCTCACTGCTTTTTACCAAACCTCGAAAATCCAAATTTAATTCACCAAATCGAACTCACTATTAGTCATTTCAGGTAAAGAAACCCATCCCCGAGTTCGACCTTCTAGACCGCTTATATCGCAGTAGCTCGGTTACTGCAGCAGAGGAATTTAGGATATAATTTTTTGTTGACTCGATCACCCTATCAGGGCGTGAATCACCTATTGGTGGAAAAACAAGTCCGCAAAGATGTCGACCGCCGGCCCCATTTTGTCATTACGTTGTCTTCGGCCTTATAGTGAAACCTCAGAAAACCTTAATTTTTTCAAAATGGCGAATGGTACTTTACCACAACTGGATTTTTTATGTATCTGGACGAAACCCGACTTCACCGTCGAATTGTCTCGCTAAATTTGGGGCATTTACCATGTCAATTTCGTCGACCGAGACATTTGAATTTCACGCTTCATGCACGCAGGCGAAAGACGGACACTCTGCACTTCATGAGTGGCTCAAGAGGCACCATGTGTCAAGTCAGGCAAGTCAAACATCGAGCTCTGGCGTAGCCCATGAGTGACAAATGGCACTCATAGCGATGGAAATCTGCTGATGGATACGGATAGGTAATCCTAAGAGCTAATGGGAAAGTGACACTTGGCATGAGAGACAAGTCACTCATTCCAATATAGTCGGGATCCAAGCTCTCCCCAACCGATTCGGGGAGAAGCAAACAGAGAGAGAAAAAAGGAAAGCAGAGAAAAGGGTGGGATTTTTGGGAGGAGAGAAGTTTCACCTTCTCACTCCCTACGACGGACCGTCGGTTTCTAGTGAGGCAAGAAGAAAAGTTGCTCCCCACGGCAAGGGCTACACGTGGGTACCGATTTTGTGGAGTTTCGACAAACTCCAAGAGGTAGGGGTTTTCTCCTACTTGGTTTATTTTTTATTTAAGTGTTTTGTTAATGGCTCGTTGATTTTTGAGGTCGTGAGGTCGTTTTGATCGGTCCCAAATCTCAATCGGCGGAAATTGAGCCCGTTTTTGGATAGTCCATGGACTGCTCAGTAACTTGGTGATAATTTATGCATTAAATTATGTTTTTGGTGTGTAATGAGGCCTGAATGGTTATGGGATTTTGGTTCCACAGTTTTAACCGGACAAGCATGAGCCAAGCTCCTGGCGACAACCCATCGTTTCCTTTAGTGGATCGTTGCATGTCCAGGTTGTTGGTTGGACCGAAATTCTGTCCGTGTGTTTTAAGCAAAATATCGCTTGAATTTGTGTAGAAATTAATATGTTAATGCATGGAAACTGGGATGTGTTAACATGATGTGGTGATTTAATTCTATGTTAATATATGCATGAGTGATATATTGAAGTAATGTGTCACTGTTCGCGTGGCCATTACATGAGCACTTAGCGGAGTAATCCATGGTGAAGATTCCACTCATCGGGCGCTTGCTCACCCCTACGAGGGAAAACTATTTCAAAATCGAAGGCACACCTGGGACGGACGCATCCGAGGCCTTGGGGAGTAGGAAGCAAATGGCCTAATGGCCTTATCTCAGGATTTTGTAAAATTCGGGCAAGAGACCCGCTGATAACATGAAACAACCAATATAAAGAACAAAATACTGTGACCGAACTGTCTCTCGTGAGAAACGAAAACTATCAAAGAATTACAATGAAATAGCCAATCTTACACGAAAGCACATTGCTCGTTTTAATGATGGATCCGGATTTGTCAAAGATTGCCTAAATGTTGCATTCGATTTCCATATTCACTCGGTTAGCCCTTGCTTCTCTCGAAGTCAAGATCAACCGCCATTTGTATTTCGATCTTCTCGCATCCGGGTATTTTCTTTCAATACTTCACACCCATTTCTGATGACCCAGATCTTTGCTTTCCTTCGTGATTTTGCAAAAGTTCTACCACTTAATTGGTGGCTCATCCTTCAGATATTGTTCTTCCTTTCCGATTAGATCTCAAATTTAACATGTGGTCGGGAGCTTCCCTTGGGGACGAGGTGAACTCTCCGATTATTTATATTGTTAAATACTCCCCCTCCAAACTTCAATTATGAGAGAATGGGGATTATCAAAATGAACTGTGAGCTCAGCCCATCAATGGTAGTCTAACATACCATAAGGAATGCTCTCGCCCGTGAATCCCAACTCTGTGTCACGCAGAGGGCATCCTGGAAATCAGAGCAAGATACACTCTTTAAACTGGTATTAGGTACTACCATTGGGAACTTAAAGATTCAAAAACAACACCTAGTAAATAAATCACAACCTAAATAATTCTCTCCAGATTTTTGCAGAAAAGACTGTGAATTCAATTCAGAATCGAATCCAAATTCTCGAAAGGTTTCAATTATCGTATCAATTAATCAATGGAGCATCGATCAAGTACATCCAATCAAATCGCAATTGTCGAAGAAATGAATTTCTAGAAATTTGTCTAGATTTACAATTTTCAGTAGTAATTTTAAGAAGAAAATAACATAAATAAAAATTCACTAATCGCTTCGAACAAGCCAAGCGATCTGCATCCGTAAAAGAAAATAAAATAAAGAAAAGAAAAGAAAAGAAAGAAAAGAAAATCTACTCTAAACTATACAATGAACTCCTTCTTTCTCTCCCGCCTGGGTGTCGAGAGGAAAAGTTAGGAGGTTACTTTACTATTCTAACACTGCCTATTTATATCCGCCGTTAGAAAACGTCGAAAGTGCAATAAAGATCCGTAGAATTCCCAGAAGAAAGCCTGTGACATTGTTCTCGTGTCGCGAATTCTGCTGATGTCGCGACCTAGATTCCTTTATCTCGCCTCCAATTCAGCTGCGACCAGGTTTCTCGCAGCTCGTTAGTGGTCGCGACTTCACCAGGTCGCTAATTCTTCGCTCGCCTTAGGTTCTCAAGAATTGATGTCGCTATCTAGTCTCACGTCGCAACCTCGTTGCCCCTTCTCGCTACAATTTCGAGTCACGACCAATTTTAGTTGCAACCTCCTTTAGTTGTCACCACTTTTGGGCCTCGAGTCGACTTCCTTTCCTTTGCCAGACCGCACGCCGCGAATTCGCCAGTTATGTAATTACTTCTATTTCTCTTTACCGCCTCTACCTCGTGCTCGTGACTTCTTCAAGTTGCAACTTCCTTTTCGGGTCTTCGCCTCGATATGTTCAAAATTCCCAGTCGTGGACCTCAATAATCGTCGCTGACGCTTGATAGCCCCTGCCTTTAAATCGGCCGTGGACTCAATATGACGCCGCGACCATCAAGCATTCTTTCTCTGCTGCGTGTCAGTTTTGACCGGCTTTAAACATAATTGCAACCTCGGATGTCGATGCTCATGTGTATTTAGGTCGCGACTCCTTTGAGGTTCTTGATTGATTAAGTGGTCGTAACTTCCATTCGCTGTATGACTGGGCCATGATGTTTCATAGCTTCCGTCGCAACCCGATATTAGGTTGCGACCTCATTTTTTATTCTCCAACTCTCAGAAGCTGCAACCTCGCATCTCCTTGTCAGTGACTTAATTCAGCTCCAGCGTCGTGACTCCGAAATACACGCCGCGACCTATAATAAGGTTTTCATCAAGCACTAGTCAAGAACCTCATTTCTACAGAAACTTCCTTTATGGCTTCATCAATGATCAAAGTCGCGGACTCTCGTGATTACGCCGCGACCTCGCTTCGCTTTGAATAATTTCTTCATATCAACCACTTTCTTTTGTTGCAACTTCATTAACTATTCGTGATGTTGTGACTTGGAAATAACTGAACAAACGAGCTCCGTCAGCGACTTCCATTTTCAAGTCACACCTCCTTCGCTCGCCAATTCTTTCCAATTTTTGTCGATTTTCGTCATTGTATTTTTCTACAAAATTAAATTTAAATAAATTACCCAGGTTTCTGCATATGAATCAACAATTATCTTGTAATATACTCAGAAAATGGATTAAAAATCAAATGAGTTTTTATACTCATCATCGACGTCGTACATCAGCATAGACCTCTCGTCGCTCCGAGCCGTGAGAAGATGTTATCAGATCAAGCCTCACCTTCTCGTAGGTGTCTATAATCAAATCAGACTTTGACGAGCTCTCTCCCACTCCTGGCCCAATATAACGGTGATCTCGCATGGCCTCCCATACAATGCCTCATGGTGCCATCCGTATAATCGCCCGATAACCGTTGTTGTGAGAATTCACTCAAGGGCAAAATGCTCTTCCCAAACTAATCTTATGATCCGTGACGATGCTCATAGCATGTCCTCTAACACCTATATAGTCCTCTCTAACTGACCATCCGTCTATGGGTGGAAAGTTGTACTCATGGTCAGCCGTGTGCCCATGGCCATTTGGAAACTCTTCCAAAAGTGCGCCGTAAACCTCAAGTCTCTATCCGACACCTGGTGGATACCGGTACCAGCCGCACCATCTCTCGACCGTACACCCACCTCTCCAATGTGAAGGTCATCCCACGGCCAGAAAAATGCGCCAACTTCCGTGAGTCAGTCCACTATCACCCATACCGCATCATGTCTCTCGCAGCGTGTCTCGTGGCAAGTGGGCCTTCTCCACAAATCCATCACGACGCGGTTCTGACTTCCACCCACCTACTTCCAATGGTCAGTTACCCCGCCGCTTCCTCGTGCTCGGGCCTAACTCCGGGCCGACATGTGAGAGATCGCCGAGCAAAGTCCCCACGTGTTCTTCATCCGCTTAGCAAGATCGGGCGATTTAAGATCCCGTACATCTCATGCCACCTGATGCACAAAGCAAACGAGCAATGAAACTCTCGAAATCTCCTCTCAAATCTACCAATCGGGAAACTCACTACCCATCCTCTATACGTATGACTACCATCCCGTGACGTGATTCATCCAAATTCTCACATGTACCTAATCGTTCTCGCCCCTCGATGGACACTTCACTCCGCCCG
This sequence comes from Tetrastigma voinierianum, assembly GCA_016808115.1. NCBI lineage: Eukaryota > Viridiplantae > Streptophyta > Magnoliopsida > Vitales > Vitaceae > Tetrastigma > Tetrastigma voinierianum. The sequence goes on from JAEQBH010006819.1 coordinate 175,668, forward strand.
CCTCGACTCGACCACCGCTTCAACAGAGACTAGAAGCTACTAAACTCCCCAACGCACTGAGCCCGTCAGGATACCGGCAGCCCAAACTATCCCATAGTCTCAAGCATCCACCACTCCCAGGAAGGCATACTAGTCAATGCTCCCCGTGACTTCCGACTGAGTGCATCTGCCACCACATTTGCCTTACCAGGATGGTAATGCAAAGTGAAGTCATAATCCTCTAAGAACTCCATCCATCTGTGTTACCTCAAGGTCGAGGTCCCGCCGCGTGAAGATATACTTCGTAATTTTGTGGTCCGAGACACCCTCGAACTCGCTCATATAAGTAGTGGCGCCTGCATCTTCAAGGCGAAGACTACGCCGCCAACTCTTGTCGTGGTGTGGGGTAATTCTCGCCATGATTCTTCAATCGACGGAACCATAAGCTACTACCTCCGAATCGCATCAAAACACATCCCAGTCCTGCCCTCGAGGCATCACAATACATCATGTACCCCTGTCTCCTTGTCCGGGACTATCAAGATAGGAGCCGTAGTGTTCCTTCAACTCCCGAAATGCCTTCTCGCACTTACTATCCCAATCAAACTCACCTCCTTCCCGGTCAATCTCGCCAGTGCCGCTAATCGTGAGAAATTCTCAATGAATCTCCCAGAAAATTCCACCAATCCCAAGAAACTACGATCTCGAAGATCGACTTCGCCTCTCCCTAACTCATCACGCCTCGACCTTCTCGTATTCATCGACACGCCCGATGTCGACACCATGTGTCCTAAAATCTCACCTCAAGAAGCCAAAACTCATACTTACTAAATCTCAAGGAGGCCGATGATCTCTCACAGAACTGTAAATGATCCTCAAGTGATACCATGTCCCACTGACCAGAGCAGATCAAAATGTCATCCACGAAGACTGGCGACAAACCGATCTAAATAGGGCTGGAATACCCATGCATGAGGTCCATGAGTCACGCTGGCGCATTCACAATCCAAAGTAGGCATTATCAGAACTCAAAGTGCCCATAACGCAACCTAAATGTTGTCTTGTGGATATCCGTCTCCTAACCCTTAACCGATGTGGTAACTAGTGCTAAGGTTCATTCGAGTAGACTCGCGCTCCTCTCAACCGATCAAACAAATTATCAATCTCTAAGAATGCGGGTACCGATTTCGATCGGTGAACCCCGTTCAACTACTCGTAATCACGCACAATCGAAGGGCTCCATCTCGCAAATAAATGGAGCACCCTATGGTGAAGTGCTCGGGTCTAATGAACCCCTTATCCGCAGCTCCTGTGGGGCCGGGACTCCTCGGGAAGTTCCCGCAACTCAACCGGTGCCATCCTATGAGTCATGTAGACGGGCGGGCACCGTGGTGTAACTCGATACCGAAGTCTACAACCCTCTACGGAGGCAATCCCATTAGCTCATCAGGAAAAACATCCTCATACTCGTAAACTAGTCGAGGTAGATTTAAGTCCGGTCTCACCTCGTCCTCTAAAGTAAGGCTTGCTAACCAACTCGCTAACCGTCTCGACACTCGACTCGCACACCGCCTGCAACCATCATGTTTCGTCTCCGAAATACAACACGAAAATCACGATCCCGCTCAGACGTGAACCTCCTACGCCTCACAATCGATAACGAACCCGTGTCGCCACCCAATCCATCCTCAGGATGACGTCGAACTCTGACATGTCCATGATCCTCAAGTCCACTATGAGTAGAGTCCCCGAGATCTCTAACTCACAACCACGACATATCATCCCTATCCTCGCCCTAATCCCTAAGGGAGAACTCACATACAAGGGCTCCTCCAAGGCCTTAACCTCTAAGCCCAACTCTATCACAACTAATGCAACGATAAATGAATGCGACGCACCATAATCAAATAACACTCTTGCCCCTAGGCGAGATAGCAAAACGTACCGTGTATAACTCGGGTCGATCTCACTGACTCACGGCAGGCGATGGCGTAGACACGCCCGAACCCCCGACGTCTCCCGCCCCGGTGGGCCTCGTCCTCCGGCTTCTACCCATGGGTCCGGGCCCCTCCGGCCCGCCCATGTAATGGGAGCCTCAGGCAAACCCCAAGACCGAAACTGGGGCCGGGTCTGCACGGTCAGCGGAGGAATATATCAGATCCCCTCCTATTCTATCGCTGGATCGGGATCGTGTCGCCCCAAACCCCGGGATCCTTGTCTCTGTGAGGCAATCCCTCCCGATATGTCCGGCTCGGGCCGGGTAATGGTGAAGACACCATCTACCCAAATTTACCGGGCAACTCGATCCGTCCCTGACGGATGGTCGCCACCTTGAACCCACGTGAACTGTAGCCTCGGCTTCTTTCTCCGAACTAGAAGAAGACTACCTCTCCTTCCTCTTGCTACTAACACCCACATCCCTGCTGCTCCCGGCATCCTCGATCTCTCTCTCTCTACAGGTCGGGTCAGTTTTAACCATAAAGCCCATGTCTCAGAGGCGAAGTCCTACTAACTCACCAACGATAACTTTAGCCCATTCTCAAATCTTCGACTCGCCATGTCCGTGGCCACGTGAGTCGTCAAGAAACGCCAGCTCCGCGACCCAGCCACATACTCTATCACCGCTATAGTCCCCCGTCACCTCTAGAAACTCCCCGAGCCTTCGCATGACGAGCAAGACCGGAAAATACTTGCCCACAGTGCATCACGGAACTCGCCCATGCCACGCTATAGGATCTCAGAGGTCTTCATCAGCCCACCATACTTGTGCCCTCACCTCTAGTCGGGAATGCAGCTAGTCTCGATCCTCGGGTCGTGGTCGAGGTAACTCATAGCCTTCCAACACCTTTTCGACCGCGATGAACCAATGGTCTGCCACCACTCCGGACTTCCCTCCTCAGGAATGCCCATGATGATGTCTCACCCGAGGTTACTCTGACTGCCACCAAGCACTAGCCGTGCAATGCCAGCAAACGTAATCCCTACAGCCCCAACAAAGGCTCCTGAACAAATAATCGTGGTGCCCGACCAGACCCGTGGACGCCCTACGCCCTTCACTCGACTAGCCATCTACACATGTCAAATGGCAAGTTAAATTCTAATGCGATTCTGCTGCTTAATCACAAATTCGAGACAATTATTCATATACGTAAAAATACTCATAAACTATGTCCATGCATTCATAGGTAATGCAAGACAATAATTCAATATATTAATCATATGCAACAAAATTTTATTTAGAAAATTTCATTTAAAAGATTTTATTCGATTGATTTGATTTGATTTTTTATTATTATTTTTTATTTTTTTTAAACCTCGTGAATTGTGTTGTTCATAAACAAAGGTCCCAAACAAAGGACTCAAACAAAGGTAATCAGTCAAAATCAATGGTGCACCATGCACACCCGAACTCCAGTCAGATGATCGCATTCCGTGCCGACGTGTCGCTGCCATGTCAGGGCCTCGTGTTTCACGTGATCGTGGCTTATGGTCTGGCCGTGTCGCAGTTCGCCACTGCGGTCGCAGCCCCAAAGCCAGATTCGCCGCACCGCGGGCCATGTCGCGCAAAGATCAGATCGTGAGCCCCGAGCATCAGACACGATCGCCGCCCGCCTCCCGCCATGATAAGGCCAAAGGATTGTATCGCGACACGCCTCCCGGTCGCCATCAAGGCCACAGACGCCGCGCAGTCGGCCAGATCAGAGCCATTGTCTGGCCAGATCGCAGCCTCCCGGCAAAGGTCGCGGCCCGTCCCGCCAGCATCGCGGCCGAAGTCCCCCACGCCCCGTGCCGCCCTCAGCCGCGTCACGACACAACCATCAGACGCGGACTCAAATGGGTAGTAGCCCATCGTTGCCTTTCGAGCGCATTTTTTTCACCATTTTTCTCATTCCGTAGCTTACTAGAAAACCACTAAAATATATATATATATATATATATATATATATATATATATATATATATATATATATATATTTTTTTTTTTTTTTTTTTTTTTTTTTTTTTTTCATTTTCCATTAGAACCAAAAATATTTATTTAAAATTTTTTTTTTCCTGTTTTACACACTGTAAAACCTCAAAAAAAAAAAAAAAATTCCTCCTCAACACACCATTTTTTTTTTTTCATTTAATTCTGGACTCTTTGCCCAAAATTCCTCAAACAACTTGTTCTCACACTAACCCTAGTGTTCAACATTTTTCCTATGTGCTATTTACCAAGCACACAATTCACATAATTCCAAATCCACACAAATGTTCATGTTCACACATAAAACACAATGCATGCAAAAGATTCTTAATCCCGTCCCATGATCGCTCTTAGGTAATCACATACCTAAACTCTAACATCGAGACACACCAAGTTGTGGTACTCTCACTCCTTAATGACCATGGCCTAAGTCCAAGTCCCTCAAGCCCTAGGTATTCATATACCTAAGCTATGATACCAAGCTGTGAAGATGGTATCAGGACTAAACTTATGGATACCCAAACCCGAGCTCCCTAGGTAATCGTATACCTGAGCTATGATACCAAGCTGTGTGTTTGTCCCTTTTTATATAAACTAAAAACCCCTTAAATTCACATAGTTGTAAGAGCCTTACATTTCACTAGCATCCATGTCACTTTGGATAAATTTGCTTTATAAAATATTTCTTTTTAAGGTTCATGATTTAAAAATGGGGTGGTTTAGTCTATGATAATCGCAAGTGCACAGTCATACAAGTAGTAAAACTGAATGTAAGTCAAGGTATCATTCCACATAGATCAAAGAACTCTAAACATCAACTACCCCAACTACTAAACTTCCATATTCGACTAAAGACTCAAAATAGAAGTTGTATCAGAAAAATAAAGGTTCTGTATCATTAACTACCGTTTAACTAAGCTAAAAAAATTAAATGACTAAAAATAAATCGTAACTAAAATATCGATCAATCGCTTCCGTGGAGAAACGAAACTATCAATGAATTACAATTAAACAATAATTCCTACACTAAATACATTGCTATGTTTTGTGTATGATCCGATTTGTCCAAGATTTCCTAAATTTGGAATTGGATTTCCTCCATATTCACCTACTTGATACCCTTGCTTCTCTCAAGACAAAATCAAACCACTACTTTGTATTCCCAATCCCCTGCAAGATCTAAGATTTTCTTCAATACTTCACACTCATTTCTTGGCCGACACAGATCTTTTCGTGATTTCCTTCCTCAGGATTTTCGAAAAGTTTCTACCATTTACAAGGTGGCTCAACCTCCGTATCTATCGGGTCGTTTCTTTCCTCGATTAGATCTCGCCACTCAGGTTAAGAACTTGCCTAGATTAAGGTGAATCCTCTAATCATTTATATTGTTAAATACTTCCCTCCAACTTCAATTATGAGCGAACGGGGATTTATCAAAACGAACGCCTCAAAGCCCAAAGAGTCTGTCAATGGTAGTCTACATATACCCAGAAAAGAATGCTCTCGCCAGAATCTCCGTCTCTGCGGTCATGCAGGGCATCCCGGATATCGAGCAAGATACATTCCTCAATCGGTATTCTAAGACTACTATTAGGAACTTATCAATTCAAAACGACACTAAATAAGTAAATCCAACCCAAATAAGTTTCCAACTTATGTGAAAGATCAGAATTAAATGTAAATCAAACTAACAGAGTCAAGGCCCGACATCAGACATTTAATTAAGAAATGGAGTACCGATCATGGCCAACCACTATAATTGCAATAAAATCGGTAAGAAATTAATCTTAAATTTGTCTAGATTTCATAAATTTTAAGGCAGTAATTTTAAGAAGAAAATAACATAAATAAAACTACAGCCTCCACTGCTTTCGCACGTCAGAGATTCAAATACGTAAAAGAAATTAACTAAAAATAATAATCTACTTAAACTATACATCGAGTTCCTCCTCCTTTCCCCTTTTTCGGTAAAGGAAGACTAAGGCTACTTTACTATTCTAAAACCGGCCTATTTATACCGTCAAAAGAAATTGGGCCAATCCCCAAAAGCTCCAAGTGGAATCCTAAAAAGAAGGCCCAACATCGTCCCATGTTATGACTCAAGTTGATGTCGCGACATGAATTTCCTTGTTTGCTCCGGCTCGCCATTTAATTTTGTTACTTCAAGGCGTACCGCTTTTCTTAACCGCCGATCAATGGTCGCCATTGCTCAGAAATGCGACCTTTATTTGTTCTCGCGTTTCTCCGCAGTTGATGTCGCTAATTACGCTTCATGTCGCTAAGCATCGCAATATCTCTTCTTCGGGCGCTTCGACGGCGATACGCTTTATGTCATGACCACCTTCGTTTGTAGGATGACTTCATGTTATGACATTTGATTTCTTGGTCGCGATTGTGTTGGGGGTCTTCTGCCTTCACAGGTTTCAATTTTATGTCGCGACCTCAATTTCTTCTACTCGGCTCGTGTCGACCTAAGTGGAGTGGTCGCTGGCATCGCTTCGTGGTCCTCGACAATAAATGGTCGAACTTCGCCTTCCCTGCTGAGACTCCGGGGCCCCGCTTTTATGTCGCGGATTTGAATCGTATGTCACACCTCAAATGGTGCCTTTCATTTAAAAAAACTAGTCAGAATCTCGTTTTCTCGCAAAGACTCCTCTTGTGGCTTCATCGATGGATCCACATCGCGACATCGGGATCGACGCCGCGACTCGCCATATCTGACCGGGCGTCATGACATCAAAGTGGTGTCGCGACATGCGATTCTTCTTGAATATTTCCTTTAGTCTCGACTCATTACTTCGTCGCGAACTTTCTTCAAGTCACACTTCACTCGTTAAGGCCTTTATTTCTTCCTCAAAGTTGATTTTGGTGATGTAGACTTGAAATGATCAGACAACTAAGCTTCTTATCGCGACCCGATTTTCAATTGCACTTCACTCGCGTAAGTCGGGTTCTTCCTCGGTTTATACGAGATTTTAGCATCCGTCAGATTTTCCGCAAATTAAATTTGAGTAAAATATCCACATTTCTCGCATACAAATCAACATTTATATTGTAATATGCTCAAAATGGATTAAAAATCTAATGAGTTTTTTTGACTCATCAAATTCCCCAAACTAAGATTTTGTTTGTCCCTGCTAAAGAAAAGAAAGAACCGTTTGTCCTCAAACAAATAAGATTAAAATTTTTAAGGACATTTTTCTTATTCATACCACAGTCTTTCTCATTCCACCTTCTAACTGGAAATAAGAGATACTAGCATTTTAAATTTCGCTCGATTCAAGAATAAGAAATATACACTTCTATCACAAATTTCTTGATGAAATAATGTATTTAAATAAATTATTCAATGTCTTGAAAAGTGTGTGCGCTGCTAGGTCTTCAACTTCTTTTCATCTTCATGTTGAATTTAGCTTAATCTTCTGGAGTTTTCTCGACTCGTTAGTCAAAGTCCCATAGGCTTGTTTTCATTGATCTCACTAATGTAGTAGAATTCAACCTTCAAGATCAAGCATGTCTTTCAGGCTTGTAATGTTGGGCTTAGGTAATTGGGTAGATAATGGGAAAATTTAAGTTGCAAATCACCTAGTTTCCACCTTTTCTTTGTACTTGTTGTCTTCATTTTCACCCTTCTTTTGTACTGTTGATTCTCCTCAATCTTGGCCTGATTCATCTTTGAATTCTTTTATGGAATTTAAATTTCCATATGCACTTTATTCAAAGCAATTCCTCGGTTTCTGTAACTCTTGCTTTTGTTTTTCTAAGGTTGGGAATAGTAATGTCTGGTTTTCAGTTTCTATCACTCTTAGAGAACTTTGGGCTAGCAACTCCCATACCGGTTGGTATTAGGGTACTAGGTGTTAAAACACCCCTACGAGCTTAATTGTTCAAGGGAAATAGGCCACAAGACAAAACTTTTTCTCTTTTTCATTAATTTATGCTTCTTTACTTCTTCACCTCATACCTCGTAACAATTGGAAATATTTTTCCCCCAAACTTGTTTCTTCCTTTAC
>JAEQBH010006820.1:0-148826 GCA_016808115.1 Tetrastigma voinierianum
ACATTGTTCGTGAACTTGGCTCATGAACACTGCTCATCAAAAAAATCTAAAAAAAAATTTATTAAATTAAATTTAAAATAAAATCAAATCAAATCAAATCAAATCAAATTAGACAAAATTTCGAAAATAAAATTTTCAAAAATGAAATTTTGCTGAAAAATGTTTTAAATGTGAGACTGATTGCCTCGCATTACTCAGAAATGCAAGGATAATGTGTATACATTGATTTATGTGTTCAATAGTGTCTTTATCGTGTGTTTATTTCTGTAGATAATGTATTGAGATTTAACTTGTTATCAACCGTACGTATGGCTAGTCGAGGGCGAGGACGTAGAGGCGCCCACGTATTGGTCGTGCACCACTGTTTGATCGCTGTGCTTTTACCGAGGTCAGAGGGTATTACAAAGAATTCTGCCATCGCACAGCCGGTATGGCGTGCACAGAAGGTCCTAGTAACCTCCAGAGGTTAGGGCCCATCATCCTCCGACATTCACAGGGGGAGGAGATTCGATGGTGGCAGACCATTGGTTTATGCAGATCGAGAAGGTGTTAGAGGCCATGGAAATTTCCTTTGACACTACCAGGATTAGACTAGCTGCATTCCAGCTAGAGAGTTAGGCTAAAATATGGTGGAAATGGGCAAGGACCTCTAGAGACCTTGGAGGAGCCTATGTATGTGAGCCCTCCCTAGGATTAGGGCGAGAATAGGGGATGATAGGTCATGGCTATGAAATGGAGATCTCTGTGGACTCTACTCACAGTGGACCTCAGGATCATGGACATGTCAGAGTTCGATGTCATCCCCGGGATGGATCACCGACAGCCTTTACGGTGGTCAAGTATCGATCAGGAGCGTAGGAGGTTACCCCGCTCACAATGCCAGGACTCTCCGCACTGTGGTATTCTCGTGGGGACAAGCATGACATTTTGCCCCATATAGTATACGAGTCCGTGTGTCAGTGATTAGCTAGCGGGTCAAGAAGGAGCCTTACCTGTGCAGGATCTGGTGAGACTTCGTAATTTAGATCTACCCCTCGGTAAATCATGAGCATGTAGATGTTTTTCCGCATGAGCTTACCCGGACTACTCCATATAGAGGGTTGTAGACTTCAGACGGTTACACTCGGTACTTCACCCCATCTCTATGACTCGTGATAGGATGACACCAAATTTGAGTCACAGGAACTCGTAGTTCAGCCATGTATTACCTGACAAGGTTCATTAGATCGAGCACTTCACCATGGTGCGCCTCTCTTGCCTGCTTGCGAAAAGAAGGACAAGACCCTTCGACCGTGTATTGATTACGCATACTGAAACGCATATGATCAAGAACCCAGATCCACTGCCGGCGATCGATGATTTGTTCGATCAATCGAGAGGAGCGAAGTCTACCCAAGATGCACCTTCACACCGGTTACCATCACCTGAGGGTTGTGGAGCACGTATATCCCTAAGACGCGCTAGACTCGTTATGGGCACTTGAGTTACTGTGATGCCCTTTTGATCGATTTAACGCACCAAATAAGATTCATGGATCTCATGCATAGGTAGTCAACCCTATCTAGATCACTTTGTCGAAGTTCGTGGATGACATTTGATCTACTCCCAAATGAGCGGGAGCATGAGTATCACTGGGAGGATTGTGTTACAACACGAGAGACCATCAGACGCTGCCCAAGAGTTACAGTTTTAGCTACTCGAGGGAGATTGGGACACGTGGTGTCGCACCAGAGGTCACGACCAAGAGAAGGTTGAGGCAAAGGATGGTTGGGAGAGACTTAACGCCAATCTTTCTAGATATGTAGTTTCTCGATCACCGGGTATTATAGGAAATTCGAACGTGGGCTAGTTGTTCATTCTGTAAGGATCGTAAGATTTCGCCATCGACATGGACTCATGGTAGAATTTATGACCATAGAGAGAGAGATCGAGATACTGAGCACTCGGGATGCGTGTCGGGTAGCAAGAGGAGGATCAACCTTCTTCTGGGCCTGGACGATAGAAGATTTGGCTTCACACGTAGTTTCACAGGACTGTGGCCAGGATTGAGCATGTGATGTGGATTGCCCTAAAGACGTGGATCCTAGCGTTTGGACAACAAGTACCCTGGCTAGTTGTAGAACAAGAGAGGAGACGGCTTCATTCCTCCACACCCCAAGACGGTCGAGGAACCAGCTTAGTTTTCGGGGTGCTATACAAGCACTTCCAAAGAACACATAAAGCGAGGGGCCGTGAGTGTGGGTCAAGTCATGACAGACGTAGTTAAGAACGGAAGCCGCAGACCTTAGGGTGGTAGACCTATTGGTTAAGTTGATGCTGTGCTTGACATACGGATGAGTTGGATGTTCATCTGGATTAGAAAGTGTACTGACCTTAGCCTGGGTCAAAATAATCTGACATGGCCTTGGATTCAAGCTTAGAGTTAAGGCCTTAGGAGAAGCCGTGTGATAGATGTGTTCTTCCTAGGATGTAGGGGTGAAAGTTTAACCCGATAGGTCGGAATTATGAGTGAGAGATCTCCCAGATTCTCATCAGGGACCCTGATAGTGTGCCACAAAGATGGCATTATCAAGGCGAAAAGCATAGTAATGATCGTTGTCGAGCCTGGGTGGGTACTCCATTACCTGCCATTCACCACTCTCGTGAGCGTGGTTGAGTTTGTCTTAAGGACTACGTCCAATAAAGACTCATAGTTCGATTCAGTAAATGAAGAGTAATTGTGAGTGTGTCAAGAAAACAAAAAAGGGGGTCAAAGATCCTGGCCACTGTAATCTCAGCGGTGGTGTAAGAGACCTCGAGACATCCCTAAATTTCGTGTGAATGTAAGAGGCTCAGTAAGTCAAGAGCTTAAGTTAATCAAGATGAAAACACGCTTGTCGTTATCGTAGACTTAGAGTTGAGTGATATGAGCCTGAGTGACTCGAGATTCGATACCTTCGAAATCGCACGGTGTTGCCGGTACTTCAGAAGGGCTCTGCAGATATGGATGTCATACGCGACATGAATCCAGGGCTGACAAATTCATTGATTGTCGTACGATTGTGACTCTTGGAAGGTCACACACAAAGTAAGGGTTGTGTAGGGTTACACGCTAGTGATTTATATATTAGTAAGTTGAGACACGTCGCAGCATACGTCTTCGGTCATAAGGGTAGAGGAGCATTTCGCTCTCTATGGGAATTCTCGCCTACAACAATAGTTATCGTGCGAGTATACAAATGGCACCATACGAGGTATCAGATGGGAGGCCATAGATTACTCCTATGATTGGACCGAGATGGAAGAGAGTGCCATCACAAGTCCTGATCTGATTAGTGATACCTCTGAGAAGCCAGAGTTTGGCATGCCACCGCTCTCTCACCGCCGTAGCCGACAAAAGAGCTATGCGTATGTACGAAGTCGACCTCTTAGAGTTCGAGAGGTCGGGATCACGTTTTCGACGATGCCTAAGAGAGGAGTGGTCGTTCGGCAGTCGCAGGTTTCCATCGCCGGTGCTCATGCATTTCAGATACTTATGCAGATCGTAATACACTGCCGTGCCAAGTATCGCCAAAGACATTTAATGTGTGTCCACGAGGTATTTCACGTCTCCATGCTCCGGAAGTATACTCCGCATCCGGGCCATGGTGGATCGGGGACAACAGAGTGTTGACACTGATGGGACCTTCGATGAGGACCATCAGGCATTTTAGATAGTCGCGGACGTTCGCGCCAAGACCGTGGAGGCTGCAGCGCACTACGGGAGTGGAGGAGTCAACGGGAGCACGAGGACACGATGCGGGCCACATATCCCTTCTTGTTTAGGGATGAAGGTACGTGGTTTAGTCGTTTAATAATTAAATGACGAGTTTACATGCATGGTAGAGTGCACGTTGCATATGCATGTTAGTGATGTGATTGTCCTGAATTTCGGGACGAAATTCCTTTTAAGGAGGGGAGAATGTAAGACCCGAGAAATTCCAATTTCTGAAAAAATGGCAAAATCGTAATTTCGGTTACAAAATTGTAATTTCAATTAAAAATCCAAAATTTATTCTCTGGATCTTGGATGACAAAACGGATTTCACCGTTGGAATCATCTCGCGAAATCTAGCTAGCACGTTGAATTTTGTAGAATTCCGAGATAGTCGGAGTTGGCATCGCTCGAGGCATCGCAATGTACCATAAAACAAATTTCGATGGTGATGAAAGTCACATATACAAGTACTATGTGCTATAAGTGGTATGAATAGAGATATGATGAAATGGACGATCGAGATAGCGAATGTCAAAACTAGAAGTATGACAAAATGGTCATTTTGGAAATGATAAATGAGAATAAGACGAAACACTAAATAGTGCTTGTCTTCTTCAAATATCAAAGGAAAACGTGGGAAACCAAAATGTATGCAAGGCTATGGGGTTTTTGAGTTTAGAGAGAGAAGTGTGACTTCTCTCTAGAAATATCGGGCAATCCGACCGTCTAAGTCTTGAAGAAGAATAAAGCCGCTCTACGCGGGAGAGGCTCACGTGGACACCCGCTTTACGCTGCGGGACACCGGTTTTGAAGTTTTCGACAACCCCGAGATGGTGGTTTCTCCTCACTGGGTTTGTATTCCTTCAAGACTTGTCGATGCTCGAGCCGAATGAGGCCGTGAGGGGTCGTTGATCATCCCAAAACTCAGAATCAACATAAATTTTGAAACCTGTCGGTGAAATGGATCGTCCACGGCTGATTTGCTGTTAAATGGTGCATTTATGTGATAAATCATGTCTTGATTTGAATGAGGCTGGAAATGGCCATGAAATTCGGGTTCACAAAGTGAATCGACGATTGGCGATTTTCCGGGAATAGTAACCAAGAGTTTCACTATTCCCGAGAATAGTGTTCACAAAATAAATTTTATGTGAAAATGTGTTTGGTTGAGTGATTCTAGTCGAATTGCTCGTGTTTGATCGTTAGCCCACGTGAGCTAATTTTGATGTGATGAAATGAGAAATTACATAACATGATTGTGTGATTTAATTTTTATGTGAATATATGCATGTTTATATATTTGCATGTGATATAGACTGTATTGGAATTGGCATCATGCATTCCATATGCACCGAACACCCGCGACGATAGGAGGAGTGCAGCTGAGGTGAGTCTAGAGAAAATGGTTCGGAGAGTGTCTAAAAATGTTAATTATCGGAGGGTTGTCTAAAACTAAAATATCAATCGTCGGAGACGGCCCAATTGATATACATCGGAGGGTAGTCCATAATAATATCAATCGTCGGAGATGGCCCAATTGATATATACACATCGGAGGGTTGTCCACAAACAAAATAACATAATAATTCTCATACAAGGCTTAGGCAGTGAGGAGTCTAGTGAGGACTCGCACGAGATGATCGCTAGACATTCAAGTAGATCATGCATTTGCTTGAATGTGTGTTTATTTTGGAGCATTGCATTGCACTTAGGTGGAGAGTATCCCACTTAAGGTGATTCCACTACTGAGCATTAGCTTACCCTGTCGAGGGATACTATTTTATAGGTACAGGGATCGTGCGAGGGGAAGGCTCGTCCTAGAGACTGAGGTTTAGAAGAAAGCCGGAATGTGGCTTTGGTGGTTTTACATGTATTTGAATTTTTAGAATTTTAATATATGTGTTGTATAAGAGTAGATCATTAACTCTTGTAACTATGATATATAGTTGGTTTGTTTTATGAGTATCGCGATACACAAGTGGCCGTTTACTCATGCAATGATTATATCGATATGATATATGTTGTGAGTATAAATGCAGGGGCCCAAGAGGTCATTTTTACCCAGTATAGTTGTATATGAGATCCTATGTGGATTAGTACCAAAAGTGCTATTTTGAACCCTATTTATTATAGGTTTTGAGTGCTATACTAATCATTCTAATTAACCCGACACACATTGCTGTCCCTACTATTCTACTCGACGATTTTGTGGCAAATTTGCGCTTGCAGCTACAATCTATGCCAACATTATTGAGCTGATCCAAACATGAAGAATTCGAGTCAAACTCAACATCATAGATCGAGACCAAGAGGAAAGAAGAGCAAAATGGAAGAAAATGAAGTTGGTGAGCAATGGAACAAGAGCCGTGATGAACAATGCTGAATAAAGGCAACCGCTATGTTTGGACTTTTCGCTATCATAGTTAAATTGAGCCAGGCATAGCGAAAATTTCACTCGCTATACACGCTATTTTCTATGATAGCCAAATTTTCGTTTATCATAGCGACTTCAAGATAGCTAAAAATCACCTGCTCATAGCTTAAAAATTTTGCTTCCTGCTTTTGTGTTCAAACGACTGCTTTGGTTTTTCCTTTCTACCCTTGTAATAACTTATGTTTTGGTTTGTTTGTAATTTCCTTTGCTCTACACTATATAAGCTAGAGTCAAGGTTTGTAAACATCAATCAACATCATAATAATTCTGGGGAGAAGCTTCAGCCTCCCTGCTTCGCTCTCGTTTCCTTTTTCTTATTTTCGCATCTTTTCTTGGCAGCCAAACACCCTCTATGATGACAACTTGGAGGATGGTTGGCTAAAACCCTTCCCTCTTTGAAGTAGAAGGCTGCTGGGTGCAGGATCTAGGCCGCCGAGGTTCCTCTGCTTCTTCACGCTGTATCCACCGCCACGTGTTCCCCTTTCTAACTTTAGGTTTTTATCTCCTTGAATCTCCTTGAATGGCTATTATTTGGTAAGCTTTTAGGGTTTAGTGGATGCTTAATGTTAGATCCACTGATATTCATTAAGTTACTCCTATGACCATTGAAAGGAGTCCAGAGACTTTTTCTTCATCATTTGGTGACTACCGATGGCCAAGAGATGCCATTTTTCAAAAGGATAAATATTTTCGCAGGTTTTATAGCTAAATGAAGATCCGGTTCGGGGAGATGACTATATATCATCCCCTCCCCAACACGAGGAAATGACCCCGAGGACCTCGCTGCCCTAGAATCCTGCCCAAGATCCCGATACTTCAAGGAGACTTCTTTACATTTTATTTTATTTGTACTTCAGTTTACCAACCAACCCCGTTTTTATCACCACCTTAAAATCCAAAACCAAATTCACCATTTTTACTTCACTTAAATCATTTGTACGAAGAAAACTCCATCCCCGTGTTCGACCTTAGATCGCTATATCAAGCAAAGAGCTTGACTACTACAGCAGAGGAAAAATAGGGAAACAAATTTTGTTGATTCCGCTAACCCTACCGTGGCACGAATCAAAATGCATGCCGCTGTTTCAGGATGGTGCCTAAGTGCATTCGAGAAGTCAGGGAACCCTTGTGATCCTCATCACAAGTATTGGTGAATTTCTTTATACTCTCATTGTCATTTTTTCATTTTATTTTCATTTCAAAAAAAAAAAAAAAAACATTTATTGCTAGATTATTTTTGTGTTATCTCGGGGTTGCCTCATTTCACAAGTAGGTTCGTATTCTTAGTGGGTTAGAGATTGTAAATCAAGATCACTCGGGGACCCAATGGAACAGTGTGACGCCTGTCAAGATGTGGGCAAGGGTAGCCCTAGTGCATATATATATCTATGAGGATTGCAGAACCGGGCCATGGCAAAGTCAGCAACCTGTGGAGAGGAATCCAAATGAATATAGGTCCATGAGGGACTATAGAAACCAATGGATGAGTTCACCATATGGTAGCTCTTACCACCATAGTTGGGAGAGTCACACAAATTCCTCATGGGAGCCAAGACCTCCAATAAAGATGCACCTCCCGAACTCTCCATATTATGCCCCCACTTCCCAAAGAAGAATAAACTCACCACTCCTTATCCCCGTTGAACAAGCCATCCCGAATTTGGAGCAAACAAGTGGACAATTTCATAGAGGATAATAGTAAGGTGGAATGTTCAAAGTTAATAGGAAATTCGAGACAAAGGAAGAGCTCCTGAACAAGGAATCGATGGGTTCCAAAGCCTAAATTGACCAAAATCGATCCCCGCAGAATCCATCTCAAAGCTCAATCGCCTTTGTTCATCAAGAGGAGGAGATTCCTCCGAGGAAGAGTGCCTGGATCGACACTATCAGGCGAACACTCAATTGTACTGGGGAATTGAAAGAGGAACCAAGAAGATCCTCCCCGACAACCACAGAGCCCTACAATTATGTGTAGAATATGGGCCATGGAAAAGGGAAGAAGAAACCTCCCCAATGCTGACTGAGGATGGGTAATGGAAAGGGAGAGATGGAAGAGCCTCTATCGCCCACCGCCAGCCACCAACAACATCGCTGCCAAACATCCCCCGACTCCGCCTTCATATCGCCCATGCCCCGCAAAGACAACCAAACCGTGAAACACCCACCATAAAGGCCACCCTATCACTGCCTGCCCTGCAAAACTTTAGAAAGTTAGTGGCCACTGTACATAATTTTGCCACTACCTCAAAGAAGATGGCAACTGCACATACCGCATGGCATACTGGTCTGGTGCTGCCTCCATTTAGAGCACCCGAACCCCCAAGATTTCTAAGCTTCGCTAGCTCCAATGTACCTCAAAAGGCCTAAGAAGTGGTCTTGTATACGCTCCCCACTCTTGTTTTAATTTTCTCGTCTTATTTATTTATCGTATTTTATTTCGACATTAATTTTTCTTCTTGCATTTTCTCTAATTTTTATTAATTATTGTTTTTAAGACACTTTTTACTTTTCCTCAAGTAAATTTTTTAAATTTTCTTGTGTTGACTCGATTTGATGTAAATTTCAAGTGCCGGGAATTCTAGTTGTTTGCAAGCAGTGAGGAGCAGAAATTTTCTAACTATAGCTTAAAATTTTTCAAGAATCCCAGCGAAATGAATTTTCGCTATGATAAATTTCGCTGCTTCATTAAAAAACTGTAGCTTCCACTAAAGGACAAAACAGCTAACAGTGTTTTTATTTTATTTTATTTTTATTTATTTTTATTATTATAAAAAAAACGTTTATTATTATTATTATTTATTTTGTTTAAAAATTTTTTTTTTTTTATTTTTTTATTTACTTATATAAAAAATTTCTATAAAAAAATCGTTATATATATATATATATATATATTAAAAAATGTTTATTTTATTTTATTTTTTATTATTATTTTTATTTTTATTTATTTTATTTTGTTTTTTAAAAAACGTTATTATTATTATTATTATTTATTTTGTTTTTAAAAAACTTTATTTTTTATTTACTTATATAAAAATTTAAAAAAAAATTTTCGTTTATATATATATATATATTTATTAAAAAAATGTTTTATTTTATTTTATTTTATTTTATTTTATTATTATTATTTTTTTATTTATTAATTATTTTATTTTGTTTTTCAAAAGCAAGACATTTAAAGAGCTGCTGTCATTTAAAAATTCAGCATAGCGAAAACTCACTAACTTGGGCCGAAAATTTCGCCATGTGGGCCCCACTTTGACCTCCACCTGCTTCTCGCTTCCATACTTTTTCTATCCGAACTCCGTTTATTGTTTTTTGCAATCGCCGGAAGCTGTAGAGCGTAATCCAACATGGCTAAAGAATAATTTGAAATTATGATGAAGGTGTAATTTTAAAAATGCTTCAACTGGTCACTTTTTTCCTCTCTTTTCTTCTCCTAACTTGTTTGTTTGAAGCCCAAACGGAGTGAATGAGGTGTCGATGGAAAGCTTGCGAAGTCTCCTATCCAGAAATGATCACATCTCATCAAGGAGGTAACACTTCCTAAATTTTCAATCCGAGCCCCATTTTATTGACCGAGATGTTCGGGGCTTCGGGGGAGAGTTAGCGAAGGAAGTGACTTTTATTCATGCTTTTGTTACTATTTCTTGAGCAAGCCCATTTTTTGTTATGTTCAGTGTCTTGCTGGGTTCCTTTCTATAAAGTTATTGTTATAACATACAATCCATTTCTTTTTTTCAAAATTGGACCCATTTGCAACCAAAATCTGTGGTTTTGCCTAACCCCGCAAGTTGGATAATCAAACTATTCACCCTATTGATGTTAGATTGGTTCCATGCCCAGTTGAGTGAATGATTAGTTGAATTCTTTTGATTGACTTTTTTCTTCCACCTTTAGCTAACCACACCGAGCAATAATAGTTTCAAATGATAGGCCTAAAAACTCACACCTCCTTTTACTTTGCATAACCTACCCAGCCACGGACTCTTAATAGTTAAGACCCATGGAAAGAAGACCAATATGTCTCAAAAGAAAAGAAAAAGAAAAAGAAAAGAAAAAGAACAAAAGAGAAAGAAAAAGAATAAAATTGCAACGCTTTGTCAAAACCCAGCACCTGGGCCCGAGGGGTATATGATGAAGTTTTCTGAAGCCTCTGTGCCCTAAACCTTCATTGGTTTGGAGTCAATCGACTTAGTTCGTTACATGGGTGGATGGGTGGAGCTTATGTTGTAGGTGCTGGAGTCTCAAATCACCTAAGCCCCAAAAAGAACTCCAAGAGCCAAGGTCGAAAGACTTACACTTGGTGCCCTAAGCCTAACGTCGGGAGCCATTCCAGAGATCCCCTGCTACATGGATCTGTGAGGTCGACTCTCAAAGATTGCACCTTTCTACAAACACAAAAGAATTGTGAATAAGAGGTGGGTCCCGATCTATTTAGGGTTGGTTAGCATACTAGGGTCAGGCAAGAGCTGTGCTGTGTGGAGTACACTTGAATAGCCTTTATCAAGTTGAGAACCGATCAAAGAAACACTTAGATTTTCGTGGGAAGCTTCGTTGATTCACCGAGATGGAGACTCTTGGTGATACTCAATTTTATATGGACACGACATTGATAATTCTACTTAAATAGCACATCATTCACAACTCAAAATATAAATTTTTGTGAACATTATTTTTGCTATCGTTGTATGCTCTTTTCTTTCTCTTTTTCATTGCTAAGGACTATAATGTGTAGGTTGAGGGTGTGATTAGTGCCCAAAAGTGCTATTTTGAACCCTATTTATTATAGGTTTTGAGTGCCAGATACTAATCATTCCTAATTAACCCGATTTGCACATTAAGGTCCCTAATATTCTACTGATCGCATTTTGTGGCAAATTTTGCAGTTTTTGAGCTAATCATGCCAACATTGTTGAGTCGATCCAAACATGAAGAATTCGAGTCAAACTCAACATCATAGATCAGAGACCAAGAGGAAAGAAGAGCAGAAAATGGAAGAAAAATGAAGCAGGAGCAATGGAACAGTAGCCAGGAGGAACAAAGCCACGAACAAAGGCAATTGCTATGTCGAATTTTCGCTATCATAGCGGGATCATCGCGGCATAGTGAAAATTTACCAAGTATGTGAGCAAAGTTATTTTCGCTATGATAGCGAAAATCACTGTTCATAGCGAAAAATTTTGCTTCCTGTTTTTGTGTTCAACCCACTCCTCGCTTGGTTTTTCTCCTACCTCGGCAGAATAACTTATGTTTTGGTTTGTTTTTGTAATTTCCCTTGCTCTGCACACTATATAAGCTAGAGTCAAGGTTTGTAAACATCAATCAACATCATAATAAATTTTTGGGGAGAAGCTTTCAACTCTCTCCCCGCTTCGCTTCTTCTCTCAGCTTCCTTTTCTTATTTTCGCACTTTTTTACGGGCAGCCAAACACCCTCCATGATGACAACTCGAGGATGGTCGGGCTAAAACCCTTCCCTTTGAAGTGTGGCGCTGCTGCAGGACGGCCGAGGTTCCCCGTTTCTTCACGCAGTATCCACCGTCGCCACTGTGAATTCCTTTTCTAACTTTAGGTTTTTATCTCCTTGAATCTCCTTTGGAATGGCCATTATTTGGTAAGCTTTTAGGTTCAAGTGATGCTTAAATGTTAGATCCATTGATATTCATTATTACCTCATGACCCATTGAAAGGAGTCCATGAGACTTTTTTCACTGCCAATGACCACGATGGCCGAGATGCCATTTTTCAAAAGGATAAATATTTTGGTTAGGTTTTATAGTTAAATGAAGATCCTGCTCTCGAGATGACTATATGTCATCCTCCCTAACGCGAGGAAATGACCCCGAGGACCCCCGCGTCTAATCCTAAGCCCAATATCCCGATACTTCAAGGAGACTTCTTTACATTTTGTTTATTTGCAAAATTTCAGCTTACCAACCAAACCCCCGGCTTATCACCACCTTAAAATCCAAACCAAATTCAATTATTTTTTACTACTTAAATCATTTGTACGAAGAAAACTCATCCCCGTGTTCGACCTTTAGATCGCTTATACCGCAGAGCTTGACTACAAAGAAGAGGAGGAAAATAGGAAACAAATTTTTTGCTGATTCCTGATCACCCTACCGTGGGCACCTAACTTCATTGTGGTCATGATATTGATGTTTGGGACAGTTATACGTAGTTTTTTATCTGGGGTATAGCCCCCGCACAAAGGAGACTCCCGCCCGATTGCGGAAAATCGTTTCGTCACCCGACATTAACGAGTATTCCGCGGGTTGACGGGTAGTCAACGGACCCTCGGGTTTGGGGCGTCACACAATTTTCTCCTGGTCCCTTCTATACATTTATAGCCCTATCTCTTATGGTTCTTTACCAATTATAATCACTTCATTTGGATGATTATAACTTAATCTATGTACTAAACAAAGTTAACAAGGGTTTCGACAAAATTTGATAAAGATTTTGAAACCCAACATTTTCCGTTTCTACAAACACCTTCAAACCAATCCAAAAACCAATCCCAACCAAAAATACAAAAAACCTCTCAAACTGAACTAAAACCATCCAAGAACACTTTGCTGCAAGTTGTGTGATGTTTTTCTCCAAACCCAAACACAAGAAAGTTAAGGTTTAGGGTTTGCTTACCTCAAATCTGATTCTTCAACAAGGTTCCTTCTTGTTCTCGATCACCAAATTTTTGTTCACATGGAGAAATCACTCAATTTTTCTCCTCAACACTCAACCGGATGATGCCCTAGCTCTCCCACACAAAATGCCCAAATAAGAGTTTTGTCTCTCAAAGATAAAAATGTGGCCTTAAATCCCCATGTCTCATAATGCCTTGTTTGGCTACACACAAATCCCCATTTCTCATTTTTCTCACTTTAACACTTCATTTCAATTTCATTTTCATTTCATTTCCTTTCATTTACATTTTAACACTTACACTTCTCATTTAGGACCATTGGATCCCCATTTGACATTTTTACTAAATTCATTTGACTCTTGTAAAATTTCTCTGGTTGTATATTTTTTTGTTCGAGCATTTAAATTATGGAAAATTTCATTTAATTTATTTTATACCCTAAACATATAATAAAAATATTATATGTAAAAAAATACTAGTGGTATTTTTTTGGGCTACACCAAATGTGTTCTAGACAAATTTCTACGTCTATTAGTTAGTTGTTAAATATACTATATAGGATTTGATGGGTTGCTACTATTAACAACAATCGAGCTGGTACGAGCTTGTCAATGGTTAATATCAAGATGCAATGTTCCAGCTACCATCGTATTAACAAAGTGCGTGCTTCGGCCAGGTGGATAAGACATTATGGATGCCAGGTTGCTATGGGAATCCATGTGATGACCTTGTTCTCCCAATTCATCCAAATCGGGTCGTTAGGGGCGCGACATATACAATTGGATTTTTATAGTCCTAGCTTGTTTCTTTGCCTTTTGGTGAAGAATTTATTAAGATTTTCTTAATAATCACGTTTGCCACCATTTTGTCACCAAACAAAGAAATTAGAGGGTACGAGGACTCTAAGATTACATATGGGATTATAGATGCCCCAATCCTTAGAAATTAGAAAATTCATGCTCGACATTCCCGATGATGGCATACTTAATCTGTGTCAAGCAAAGGAAGATATGTGTAGGATGTTTGTTATTCCGTACATTAATTTCGTACATCGCTTATCAATTAATGTCTTGTAATGCTCCATGCTATTTATTCTAATGAGTTAAGTTACTATTATTCAAATTTTCTATCTCATAAAAACGCATATTACTAGCAAATGTGGAAGCTGAAACCATAGGTACCATGGTACTTCGCTGGCTCGATCAACCGTCAACACCTACTACACGAGATTAGCATCTTGTGGTTCCATGATCGGGTTGAGGTAATGATGATATATTGGAAATGTACAAGTTTTTCATTTAATGTGTATATTGTGTTTTGGGTTTAATGTATTCATTGTTTGTTTATTTGATGACACGATTTACAAATTTAAGGCCCATCCTACCAACTGAAGCCCCTGAAGTTCAAGAGGAGGACAATGAAATAGATGACTCACCTTGTGATGAAGTGCGACATAATATAACTTTACCATCCAGTGACATGTACAGTGAGGTAAGGTTTTCATTTACTGTCACATTATTCGACCCATAAAGTTTATGTTAGTTTATGTTAAGTATCTAATTACCACACTTAAATTTTCTATTAGGTCATTGCAGCCATCAGGTCTGTGCAAAGAAGATGTCGAGGGTGTCCCAAAGAGTACTTCAAAGATGTTGACAACCACGACGTATGAAATA
The DNA here is from genome assembly GCA_016808115.1 of Tetrastigma voinierianum. Taxonomy (NCBI): domain Eukaryota; kingdom Viridiplantae; phylum Streptophyta; class Magnoliopsida; order Vitales; family Vitaceae; genus Tetrastigma; species Tetrastigma voinierianum. The sequence continues at coordinate 14,495 of JAEQBH010006820.1, forward strand.
GGGTCGAGACAGAAATGAAGAAAAAGGTAGACAATGCAATGACACCCTGCTCCCCGTAGCCCCTCAATCACCATGAGGGTGTGAATGTTGATCATCGTGAGTATCATGGCTCACGAGATGAGATAGCTGGGGATGCTAATGTGTTGCCATCGACACCAACACATGTTTCTGACTTTTCATCAACCCCCAAAGAAGCAACAACCCCCAAGAAATCACTAACGGCTTAAAAAGAACCAAGATTGAAGAAAATGGTGAAAAGGCTAGTTGTTTACATACATATACAAGACGCCATTTGTTGATGCATGCACTAACAATTCAATAAAATTCAACATTCAACAAATAATAGCCGACTATGTGTTTACGAAGATTTTCGATCAAAGGTATTGGAGATAATATTTTTTGTTAAGATGTTTCATTATGACTATACGCTTTTTCTAATGACGAATAATTGCATTTAACAGAGGGATACTTGTTTCTATGTTTAAGTCCTACATAACCCGCATGGAAATGCAAAGTATTAAAGATTAAGAGGGTGAATAGTGTGGTAATGTATCTATCCCCTACAAATATGTGGCATGTATATAATATGTTTCTCTTTCTTTTTTTTAAACTAACATGTGTATGCACTTAATGTATAGTCATTGGCATGGTATGTCATGTCCTAAATTTTGAGTGAGGGGTAAATTTCAAATCACATTATTTTGATCCACATTTTGTGGTATGATAATGCTCAAACTAACTTAATTTTCTTAGTTGATTTTCTTACTCCTAAATGATAATGCACAAGTCAACTAATGACTACTTTACCTGTTGTTATAGCTGCATTGGTGTTACTATTCAAAAATGGGAATCCAACAAAATCATTAATAATGGATCGGACGACATTATTTATGGAGAACAAGCAGGTGCAACTTGATCTACAAAACTATGAAACGGTATACCGATCAACCTTGATCCATATGTTAGTATGAATATATGGCTATTAAGTGACTATAGGTATTCTAATGATTATGCATTAATATTGTAGTTATATATACCGTATGTGAAAATGATCATCGGGCATCTTTACATTGTGAACATTAATACAAAGTGTTGAGTTTGGAGTTGTCTATGACATTTGGTCGTGGGAACAAAGTACCCCAAGGATTACTAAACTAATCCAAATATATATGGTGGTGCTCAAAGCTTAAGGTCCTAAATATGAGGTCCAATTCATAAGCTTGATCATGTTTGTGTTAATGTACCGCAACCAACTAATGGGAAAAATATTCACCTCTTCCATCAATACAAAATTTGCACTTCTTATTCCACCAAAATTGTTCTTACATTTGTTTATAGAAATGATTGTGGTGTATTTGCTTATTCTATAGATCCTAAGATGTTATATATCAAAAGTGCTTAATCTATATGCATTAATTCTAGTTGAATTGGTTTAGTAATCTATTGTTTTCATTTCAATCTCAAATGCAATACCATTGGTTAGCATGTTCCACCTTTGATCATGCATAAAGCAATGAAGAATACAGTTTTATTCTTAAGCTACAAAGCAAGATCATTTAGTTGATATCGATGTACTCACATTTTTCGTGTCAAGTTCAAATTGCATGTACAGTAATAAATGCTGCATTACACCACAATTTTATGTAATGGTGCCTAGATTTCATAAATGTAACTACCTTTTATGTTCTTCTTGTACAATTCATCCCTTATTGCATTTGGTATCATCATTAGGGATACTACTAGAACATAGTGGTTGTTGTACAATCAATGATTTTTTCATATGTTTGTAATATGGTGGTTGGTACTACTATAATAATAGGTGTTCCAACAAGTTTTAATCACTAATTACCATCAGCTTTATAATGGTACTACCATAACATAGTGGGAGTACTACCATAATAAACTGGGAGTACTACCTAGTACTACCATAATGTAGGAACCAGAAACAAACAAATACCGTACAATATTTTCATATGTTCGTAATATGGTAGTACTAACACACAATAGATGTTCCAACAAGATTAGTTCACTAATTACCATCAACTTTGTGTAATGGTACTACCATAAAATACTGGGAGTACTACCATAACACATTGAGGGTACTACCCACTACTACCATAATCTAGGTGTAACGCCCTGAAAATACCCTAACAGTTTTATAACATGTTTAGGGTATAAAATAAATTAAATTGCATTTTTCCGGTGTTTAAATTGCTAAAAAACAAAAATGAAAAACCCGGTGATTTACAGAGTTAGATGATTTGCAAAATGTCAAATGAGGACCCAAGGGTCATAAATGAAAAGAATAAATGCCAAAGTGAGAATATTAAGAAGTGGAATGTCAAAGAGGGAGAATAGAAGGTCTTAATGCAAAATGAGAGAAGATGATTAAAATGTGCTAGGACAACATGTCCTTATTAATATAAATGGATAAAACCAAAATTGGTCTAGAAGGAGCTCATTTTGGGTATTCACATTTGAGAGCTAGGGCTCTCAATGCTTTGAGAAGGAGAAACTTTAAGGTTGAATGTCCCCATTTGGTCTAAGGTTTTGCAAGTAAAGTGAAGAAATAAGAGAACGTAATAAGAAGAGAAGGCAAATGGGAGCTAGTTTCAAGTTGTAAGAGACCTCAAGGTTAGAACTCTACCTAATTCCATATTTGTTTGTTTTAGGTTTTATTGGGTTAGCTTAAGGTGTATTGTGGTTTGGATTGGTGTTGAGGAATTTTGTATAAAGGAAATGTCAGTTTGGGGAGATGTCACAAAATTTTCCAAAACCCATGTTTTTGTTTTAGCCATAACATGGCCATCACTCATCAAAATTAAGTGATTCAAATATCTAGGTAAACAAGACTTCTAGGAGAACAAATCTCCTTGAAATAAGTGTACTTAAATTTAGATTCCATTGACCTTAAATTGCCAAAGTGAAGCTCTATTTTCGGGCAAATTCTGGTTATGTTTTGAAAATAGAGTATTCTTGGTTGTTTTGAACATATCTTGGGTTTGAGGGCTCTGAATTGGATGATTCCAATTTTTGAATAAAATAGATTTATAGGGGAACAATGGACTTGAAGGAAGTTGGGTAAAAAACAACCCTAACTAGAAACCTAAATAAGACAAATCAATATTGTTTCTCTAATTGCATGATTAGGGTTGGGTGACTTATAGTTCACTCCAAGAATCCAGATTCCAAGGATAGGAATCGAGGGACGACAACATTTTTAAGTTTGTTCTCCATACCTCTTTCTTATTTCCAAGTTTTGTGATTGTTGGCTGAAATGATTTTCAAGAAAACGCATATGATTTGTTTTAAGCATTTGGGGAAAATTAATTTCAAAATGCATTTATTACAAAAATTGCATGAGCATCAAAATGTATTATTTGGGTATAAATGTATATACAATATTGTAAATTACTATGACTGAGTTTTAATGCCCTTAATAGAATGTTATCCATCATATTTGAGTTAAGGATAGATTGGTATACCAATAAGGGTCAAACTAGCAAGATCGAACTTTAAATAAAATATAGTGGCATACCGACCAGAGCCTAGTGGACAATATCAGAGGTACACATAATGATTTTTTTAACAATCACACAGCCTCGAGACGTGATCGTGTTATTAAATGTTTTTATTCCCACTTATCGTCAAATAGATCGTGGTCGATGATTTTGTTATCCTAGGCACCGAAAGAAATGGTTAAATTCATTTAAGGGCAAAATTATAAGTAAATGTGTGAAATGCATGATTTGAGTTTCGAATGAAATATTGCATATAAAATTGTATACTTTGAAGTGATCAAATGATTTGCAAATGAAAGTATGTGAAATAAGCACATATATATAATGTATATTGCATGGACTATTGAAATTATGCCAAAACATTGTTTCGTAAGTTTCAGATATTTGTGTTTAATTGAAATGAAGAGCAATTAGATAGAACCACTAAGCATGAAAATGCTTAGCGTGTTGTTTTTATCATCGCACAGGTACCGAGTGACTAGGGACAAGAGCAAAGACCTCATAATTCAGAGTCATCGTCGAATCGTGCGAAGTATAAGTAAACGTTCCGCCTCATGCATACATTTCATCCCATGACATTATTTGATCCTTTTTGTAATGAAACCAAAAATGTATAAGTTTTCATGGGAAGAATATATTTGATTTATTTGTGGAGATGAGCTCTGATAATGTTTTGTAAATGATAATGTTGAAAGGGCATACATGCCATATAGAATGAAAGTGTTAATTGAAAAAACGGTGGGCCCTCTTTAACCGAAATGATTATACGACATTTATTTCTATAGTATTTATAAGATGTATATATAGTAAAACTAGTCCACGTCCCTCGGATCCTGGCTCACCTCTCCGAGCCTGCCTGACGGCGTCGACATATTCACGTATCGCAGCTCAGGTTTAGAGCGTCTCTATAAATGATTTTTGAAATTGTTTGTGACATCCATTGCATTTTCATATAAAGGATGACGTGACTCTGATGCGGATCTTGTCGGTCTTAATAGGTTAAGCATGGATAGTTCAAGCCACCATAGGGTCAGAGGTGACTCAGGAAGTCGCCCAACAAGCCCCATTAGTGTGGATGGTGGGAAAGTGTCCAATGCTCCATTGATACATGAGCAAGGTCAAGCAGTAGGAGGTACTATCGATATCCTCTAGCAAATAGCTCAAGCACTACAAAGAGCAGCACAACCAGCTGCAATTGCTCCTAAGCGATCAGCCATAGAGAGAATGGAAAAAGATAATTCGACCCATAGATTTTCGAAAAAGAAGATTTATGAGCCTTCCATGACAAAAAAACTGGCTTGAAAGAACTGAGAGAATATTTTGACAAATGCACTGCACACCAGAGGAAAATTTATAGTGTGCGATCTCACTGCTTCAGGATGTCGCTTACTAGTGGTGGGTGTCCATGACTAAGACCGCACCACCGGAAAGTATTACATGGGATTTTTTCATAGAAGAATTCAGGAAGCAATACGTGGGTTGTATTTACCTTAGCAATATGAGAAGAGAGTTCCATAATTTGAAGCAAAGGCAGATGAGTGTGACAGAGTATTAGAGGGATTTTCACCTTGCTGAGCAAGTATGCTCCGTAGATGCTAGTTACTACAGGAGAAGTTCTCAAGTTCGAGGATGGTCTCAATGACTATATTCAGGCTTATGTCACAAGATTCGGCCATGATGACTTCTCTAAGATTGTGACATGTGTGTTGAATGTTGAAAGGGTAAAGAAAAAAGAGTGTGATAGAAAAGAAAGAAGATGGGGTAAGAAAAACCCCAGTCAGTCAAGTTCTTATCAACACCAGAATAAGAAATTTAGAGGACCATAGGGTTCTAATTAGCGACACCAGTGACCGCCTCGACTACCCAAGAGCAAGGCTACTTCCACCAAGACCATTAGTTGCTAGTGCACCGTAGAGGTTCATCGAGAGGACCAGCCTCCTCTATTGCACACATCGAGGAAACATAAAGGAGAGTGTCGAGATTGACAAAGTTGTTTGGCTCAGGATCCAATGAGCACACAAAGTGAAAGATTGTCCTAGAGCTGCTTCTTTCACAAGACCCGATCAGTACAGGCCAAAGCAGTGATAGAAGAACAAGGACAACAAGAGTATTACATCACCGAGTATGCCAAGACAAGCAAAACATATCATATGAAGACAGGATGCCCATGCTCCACTCATCATTTATCTCTTAATTCCCCCAAACTTAAAATTTTGCTTGTCCCCAAGCAAAGAAGAGAAAGAATTGTTTGTCCTCAAACAAATAAGCTTAGAAAATTTTTAAGGACATTTTTCTGATTCGTACTACGCCTTTTCTCATTCTTTTCAACTCGAATTAAGATAACAACATTATTTTAAATTTCGCTTTGATGCAAGAACAGATAGTATACTTCTATCACAAAATTCTTGATAACTAATGTATTTAAACAGTTTATTTTACAAGTCTTGTTCTGTGTGTGTGTGCAGGTCATCAATCTTTTTCATCTTCATGTTGAATTTAGTTAATCTTCTGGGAGTTTTCTTAGATTGTTTGTCAAAGTCCCATAGGCTTGTTTTTCATATTGATCTCCATTAATGTAGGTAAATTCAACCTTCAAAATCAATGAGGTATTTCAGGCTTGTAATGTTGGGCTTAGGTAATTGGGTAGATAATGGAAAATTTTAGGTTGTAAATTACCCAGTTTCCATCTTTTCTCTACACTTGTTGCCTCCAACTCTCACCTTTTTTCTTCTTTGTTCTTACTGATTCTCCTCAATCTTAGCCTGATTCATCTTTTTGAATTTTTTTCATGGAATTTCAATTTCCATATATACTTGATTCAGGCATATTCCTTTGTTCTTTAACTCATTTGCTTTTATTTTTCTAAGATTTGGAATAGTGCAATGTTTTGTCTTCTTAGGCTTTCTATTACTCTTAGAGAACTTTGGGCTAACAACTCCCATACCAAATAAGTATTAGGGTGTTAGTGTTAAAACACCCTACGAGCTTAATTGTTCAAGTGGAAATAGGCCACAAGACAAAAACTTATTCCTTTATTTCACTAACTTCATTTTCTTTACTTTTCAACTCCTTCATTGTCAAAATTTGGAAATATTGTTCCCCAAACTTGTTTCTTCCTTTATACTAAACTTTTCCCCTTAACTGGAAACTTGATATCTGGGCCTTTTTGCCAAGTGTTTATTGCAAGGAAGGGAATTTCTTTGCCTAATTGCTGTTTATTGAAGAAATAAGGCTTATTTTGGCTCAAATCAAGGAACTAGAGAATATGCTACATATTTTGAGTGGCAGGTTTAGAAAGCTCAAGCCGCTGGGCGATGGCCTCTATCATTTCTTGTTGGTCGTTTTACCTAGATTTCGCCCCCAATCAATAATCAAACAAGTTCGTGACTATGGACTCTAAATCCTCAATCTCCTAGAAGATGTTCCAATTCCCGTCATAAGTTTTGTTGACCGATGTGTATTATTTCTTCAAGACTTGTATTTATTTACTGTTTACTTACATTATTTAAACCAAGTATTTTGCAAACTAAACTGAATTTAAACAAAACAGTAAATACTCCTAATTTCCAGTTTTAATTATTCATGCCCTGATTCTTTCCAAATTTATGTTCTTGATAAAGAACAAAATTATTTATTTGATTCCTAAAAATAAATGACACAGAACACAATTCGTAGATCATTAACATCAATCAAATAACATCTATTTATCCACAATCCACCCTTTCATTCAACAAGTGAGAAACCATCTAACAAGCAAAAAAGAATACTTATGAATGAGTAGTCAATCAAACAAGGGACATGTAGGGCAAACTAAATCAGTTTCATTAACATTTTGGGAATGTATATATTTATAACATGCTAAAACCCTTCATTTCCCTTTCTTCTCAGATGCCCTTGTGGTATTATGTTTAGAGGGTCTACATCAAAACCGGCTTCACTAGATCAAACTTGGGAATTTTATTTCAGCTTTTTGCTTTTCTAAAGGTAAGAAAATTCCTTGCTCCTTTGCAGAGTCATTACTTATTTGCACTGCACCTAATAAGCGATCTTGCCTCTCCCCACTTGATTGGATCGTTTCCTTCTACTTCAGATACATTCAAGCAAATTTTGATAAATTCCGTTGATTAAGTCCATACTTTCCCCATGTTTTCCTTCTATACTCATCATCATTTCCAGCTACTGATCTCTTCTTTCATTATCTTCAAACTCTTTGAACAAGCCTCCTTATATATGTGTTTCAACCTTACTGATCTTTTCTGAAGATGTTATTTTCATTCTTCTCCTCTTCCTTCATGTTTATAAATTCAAGATCTCTTTTGAACTGGATTATTGTAGAAAGCTTGCATGCATGTCCGTATCTCTCATTCCATCAACTTCTTCTTGTCTTTTCAACTCTTCTTGTGTTCTTCTTCTCTTATTCTCCAATTTTCTTCCATATTTGTTCCTTCCTTCGTCAGAAATTTCCACGCACTCCTTTTCTTCGATCCTTTGTTGATGTTCCCATTTTAGTTCTCTTCTCCATTTCCTTTTCATTGTTTTCACATTTTATTATCTCAAGATTTCCTTCTATGCCCTCGAGGTTTCGTCGAACCGGTACTGCCCCGCATTTCCCGAGATAAAGGGATATGTCGGGCTTATTCTAGAGGTTCTTCCTCTCGCTTCCTTGAAGGATAATGCTTACATCACCTCCACTTCTTCTATCGGCCTGTATCTATCTCCATTTTTCTTCTTCTAATACCATCACTTCTTTCTCGCTCTTCCCTTGTGCCCCCTTGTCACCCCGCAAGGGCTATGAGGGACCCGAGGACATCTTTCTTCTTCCTCCCGCCTCTTCACCCTTGCTCGAAACAGTCTAGTAATAGTATGTGCGAGGAATTAGTCCTCTTTATTACATGATGGTACTTTATTGACTTCTTCAATTAAAGATTCCCATGTTTATTTTGTATCCTTCAAAAAAAAGGCATACAAAGGATAGCCTCCCTGCTTCCTCTGGATCGTGCAAAGGTGTCTGGTAGGTACTATCACATAACATATAAAATAAAACCAAACCTTTGCCTCTTCTGTGAGAGCTCCCCTTTTGATGGCATGATGGGGATTCTTCTTCGTCACTTCCCACTTTCCTTCTCCTCCAAATAATTGTGTTCACTATTTTTTTATAATTTAGTCTCTCCAATAATTTCTTGTATTTCGACCTATGCTTGTAATCTCTCAGTTTAAACACTTCATTTATGCTTCTATCGTCGAAGGGCACCCAAACACCTCTCACGAAAACAAAATCATCCTTCATTCCTACCATGTTTACATAGAATTCCCTTGGAAGAGCTGAAAACCCTGGTGCTTTGTGTTCGCAAAAGAACTCCCAACCTCTTTTTGTTATTACTTCGAAAAATGGGGAAATTACTTTGCCAAAACCTCTTTCGCAAATAAAGTCTTTATCAAACATCACCTTGTTCCACAATTCTTTGGCCGTGAAAATGAAGTCTTTTTCTTCTTCTCGTTTTCTACTCTCTCAAAGCGTTCTCCTCCTCCGCTGGTTTCCTTTTTTTCAAAGATTTACTTCTTCTTTCAAAGTTGAAATTGACCGAGCTTATCGCTTTCGACATTATCGCACATGATTTCGTCGATCATTTTGTTGAGCTCGTTGACTTCATCTCTGCTTGTCGCCATGATTGAAGGCTTCGGGGAATTGTCAACTTCCTCAGTTCTGTGTGGTTTCAAAATTCCAAAAGATGGATGTGGAATCGAAAGGTCAGTTGAATCATAGCCATCAAATTTGAATTGAATAGACGCCGTTTACTGTCATGACAAGTGTTCTCGGGAGTCAAGACATTAACTATCTACTAAATTAATGATTGCCAATGACCTTTTTTTTTTTTTTAATCGCCGACGCCCAAAATTGGGAGGTTTTACTCTTTCTCAGCTTTTTCTGTCACGACTTCAGGCCTCATGTCGTGGACTCAAAAAATTTAGGTCATGACAAAGGGAAAATTGTGTTGCAACATAAAAATGTTCTTTTCCCTCCTTTATTTCAAGCCAGGACTTTAATTTCATTATTTTGACTTTCTCTTTTCCACTTTTTATTCTTCACATCCATGACTCTGCCGCTAACCCTTTTGAATTAATGTTGCAACCCAAAACATAAACACTCAATTTCCTCATAGCAATTTCAATTCTATTTACTTCCATTCAAAACAACTACAACTCAACTCATCTCAGATTATGCAAAAATTCAACAACTTCATTATGCATCACATTCAACAATTACATCAAAATAAGATAAAAAATTCCCCAAATTTTCAATCATGCTATATCAAAGACAAATTTAAAATTCAAATCAAGAAGAAGAAGAAAACTCGCTCTTTGGTCTCTCTTATGCCGACAAGCTTGATTGCAGATGTTTCCTTCCTTTTTTTTCAGATAATCTTCATCAGTCTCAAACAGAAATTATTTAACTATTATTCAATCACTAATGAATACAATTACAAGAATCTATTAAAAATTTTAAACACTGAAACTGTAAAATGAAACAAGAAAATTTAAAAACAACCTGTGATCGCTTCCACAAAGTCGCCCATTTTTAGTCTTTAGTCGACTTTCGCCGCCATTGTTTCGCTTTCTTCAATTTTTTTCATTCGTAACTAAGGGCTTTTATCTTTCCAATTGCTTTTTTCCCAAGATAATGCTTTAATTGACCATTAACTTTGAACTCCTCATGATTGTTGGTTCTAAGTGTTTCACTCGCCTAAATTGTGTGCTTGATACCACCGTAAATGGTCCACCCATTCTCGACTCCCCGCTTCCTCGGAAAGAGTCTTAACTGAGTTGAATAACAAGACTGATCTCCGCTCTTGAATTCCCTCCTCAAAATTGATCATGCCATTTTTTGTTTTTGTCTCAGAGATTCCGCACTATCATAGGCTTCATTTCTCAACTCTTCCAATTCATTGAATCGATAACCTATCTTCTTTAGCAGCCTTTGAATCAAAATTAAGCTTTTACGGCCCACATAGCCTTATATTCTAGCTCAAGAGGTGACAAGGTTTTCCAAAGACAAGTCTCGTATGGGGAATTCCACTGGAGTTTTAAAGCATCCCGTATGCCCATAAGGCATCATCAAGCTTCAAAGGCCAATCTTCCTCGCTAGAACTTACAAATTTTTTCCACTTTTATTTCGTTGGAAATTTCCTCTATCTTGCCCATTTGTTTGAGGATGATAAGCCAAGCTCATAATGTGCTTGATACCATATTCGCCATGAGTTTGTCAAACACCTATTTGCAAATGGTTTCCTCCATCACTAATTATAGTTCTTCGGTGTCCCAAATCACAGAATATTTCTCAGAAAAACCCCACAAACTCGTATTAAGTACTATTCTTTGACATACGTTTTTCTACCCATTTGATACATAATCCACACTTAGGAGTATGTATATATTTCCTAATGAAAACTCGAAAAGGCCCCATAAAATCCATTCCCCATACATCAAACAACCGCACCACTAGATACTCAAGTAGGCATCTCTATGCCTTTGCCGATATTTCCCATTCTTACATCGATCACACAATTTACCCATTCAAACAATCCTTAAAATCATAGGTCAAGAGAACTCCGACCGGAGATTTTATGATGGGCTGTTTTATCTCTGAGAAGTGTCCTCAGGTGATACATGACATTCTTTTAAAATCTTGCTTTACTCACCTTAAGTACATCTCCTTATAATCAGATCAGCTCCTCTTTTAAACAATAATGGATCATCCCAGATGTAGTACCTGCTGTCAGTCCTTAGCTTTTTTCTCTGCTGGTAGCTGAATTCTGGTGGCATAATTCCACAAGCTAAGAAATTCACAATATCGACATACGGGGTGATTGGAGTGGCCAATTTGAGAATGGCGCTCATCTGAAGAATTTTTAACTATTTCTCTTCCTTCTTCTTGTCGGTGGGTTTCTCTACTCTTAACAAGTGATCAGCTATCACATTGTCACTACCCTTCTTGTCATTTATTTCAAAATCAAATTCCTGCAATAATAGTACCCACCTGATCAGTCTTGGCTTTGCTTCTTTCTTTGCCATTAGATATTTAATTGCTGCATGATCAGTGTGTATGTTACATGGGACCCCAAAATGTATGGCCTTAATTTTTCACATCTGAGCTCTTATTACCGGCATCTCCTTTTCGATATTAGAGTAATTTTCTTGTATGCATTAAAGGTTTTAGCATAGTAGATGGCCTTGAACGCACTTTTTCATCTTTACGTCCCGATACGACTCCATTGCAAAATCAACATCACACATGATTTCAAATTCTACTGTTCAATACGGTTTTTCCATGATGGGAGCTTGACTAGTCTGGTTGATTTCTTGAATGCTTTACAGCGGGATTCATGAAATAGAACTTAGTATCTTTCCCGGCCAATGCGCATAGTGGTACATGATTTTTGAAATCTCGATAAATCTTCTATAAAATCCGGCATGTCTAAGAAGCCTGATTCCCTTAGCGTAGTGGGTGGCATTAGGTTTATAATTGGCTTTGCGGTCTACCTCGAAGCCTACTTTGCGAAATCATGTGCCCAGGTGTTCATACGTAACCATAAAATGGCACTTTTCCCAATTGACGATTCTTGTCTTTTGCACCTTTGAGAAGTACTATCCCAGATTATCTGAGCATTGTTCTTGGATCCATACAACGTAAAATCATCAGCGAAGATCTGTAACCCAGCACGCTGGAATCAGAAAATATAGACATCATGCATCTTTGGAAGGTATCGAGGAGCATTACACAAGCTAAATGGCATTCTCTAAGCAGTACCAAATGGGCATGCAAAGTGGTTTCTCGATCTTCGGTGCGATAGCAATTTAATTTATATCCAGTATCATCGAAAAGCAAAAAATGAGAATTGTCATGACTGTCCGACATCGATCGATGAAAGGTAGTGGAAAATGATCCTTTTACGGATTCTGATATTCAATTTTACGTAGTCAATACACCCTCCATCATCCACAGATTCTTGTAGGAATCAGTTCATTCTTTTCATTTACGATTGAAATTAGATCCACCCTTTTTAGGAACCCACATGCCTTAGGCTTACCAGGCTATCTGATATAGCATATATAAAACTGCATTTAACCATTTGGAACTTCTTTTCGACAACTTCTTTCATCAGGTTGACCTCCTTTGATGTTCAATAAGTTTTGCATTATCTTCAATGATATTTTGTGCATACAAATGGAGGGGTTGATACCTTGAATCTTGATTGACCAGCCCGATTGCTTCCTTGTATTTTCTCGGAAATTACCGTGACTTACGTTTTCGACCCGATCCAATCTGCGGTGATATAATATTGGTACTCTCTTTTCGGTTCTAAAAACTCATATTTTTTAAATGGTAGGCAATTCTTTGATGTTGGCCCATACCGCCTTGGTTTCTGTGATGAGCTTCTTTGTTTACGGATGGTTATTTCATCTGGAAATTTGTTTTCATTTATAATCGAGAATTTGTTTCCTTGTTGTTAAACACATTTGAAGGCAGTACTTCACAATCAAAGCTCTCAAGGTACTGAAAATTCATCTCAATTTCATTGTTAGAGTGTTGAATGATACAATCAGAATTCAATTCATCTTTGAGAAGGCTATTGTTTCTTACGGCCATACTACTGTCTGCCTCTACATTAGGATGTTCCAGACTCCTATTAATATTAAAATGCAGCACCTCATCCCGACTCTAAGTGTCAGTTCTACCACCTTTACGTACGTCGATCAGGCGACTCACATTTGCTAGAAAGGCCTTCCCGACCCAACAAGGAACTTGGGTTATCTTATCCGTATGCATGATAACAAAATCCCTTTGGGGAGAAAATGAATTTCCCTGACAGCAATTACATCTTCGAATGCCCTATGGTTGTGCCATTGATCTATCAGCCATCTGCTGATGTAATTCTTTGTTGGGAGTAAGAATCCCCCGAACTTAGTCTACGCACTCACGATAGAGGCATCGAGTATACTGGCGCGAATCACATAAAGCTTTCTTGAATTCATATTTCCACATGGACGGGGAATGGTAAGCTGCCGAGAGTCTTTCATCTTTCTTGGGGAGCTTACTTCAGACAACCCTTCTGATAGCGGTCGAGTTAACTATACCCTCCTCAGCTATCTTTCTTTTCTTGCTCAGTATCTCCTTCAGAAATTTTGCATAAAGAGGCATTTGGCTTATCACCTTTGCAAATGGGATATTTATTTCTATTTTCTTGAAAATATCCAAGAATTTAGAAAATTGTTCTTCTCTTCTTAGCAAGTCTCTGTGGGAATGGCAACTAACAGTGTATCTGTTTAGTACTCCTTCCTTCTTTTTACAGTCATTACTTCCTTTAATTTGTTCAATCACATTTATTCTTCTCTTCTTTCTTTTCAGTCTCTTCTTTCTCTTGCCTCTCAATCCTTCTTTCTCTTCTGTCTTTTTGTTGTTGCTCAAATCCTTCCCACTTCTTAAGCGGTGCCATGCGGTCTTGTAGGTTCTTACCTTGCGTGTCCTTTAGGAATGTACCCTTGCTCTGATTTGGCATATTCAGGGCTAGTTGCCCTACTTGTGTCTCTAAATTTTTCAGTGAGGCACTAGCATTTTTCTGAAACATGTGAGTATCAGACTTAAAAGCTTCCAAGTCAGATAGTTTCTGTTCATGGAATTATAATAGCCTCTTGTTATCCCCATTGAACTTCTGACATTTGTTCTTGAATGGTTGGAGTTCTCCTCGACCACTGATATTCATTTATACCTTCGCCTCCTTGATGTTCTTTGCTGGAACCTTGGTGGGCTCTTGATATCTGATTAAGGATGTTGTCCACACGCCTTGGGGCGTGTAGTACCCCTCGCCCATATGAAATTCTCCTTAGTTCCTCGATCTTTGGATTGCAGTGTGTGGGCAGGTTGATTTGGCTTGAAATATTAACTTCTTTGCTGTTCACGTACTTAACCTCCTCGGCTTCATAAGAATCTTCTTACATTGGCACGTCGGCGCCTTCTCATCGAGTTCTCTTTCAGCTGCTCTATTTCGCGGGTAATGTGCATCTCTCTCTTGTTGTCCATCCTGCCATTATGGCATCTGCTTTCTTCCATAGGTGTCATCTTGCTCGTCGTTCTCCTTTTCCTCTCTTTGCTTCCTCTTGGCTTCCGGATGGAGCTTTCATATTGCATTTTGCTAAATCTTCTATCAGATCTCTCGCCTCTTCAGCACTTTTTCGTTTGAATGCTCCACAGCATGAAGCATCGATAATGCCCTTGGATGTATCATTTAAAGCATGATACACTATGTCCATCTGGGTCTTCAAATCTATTCCATGCATCGGGCACCTCTTTGACCTCTTGAATCTTTCCCGAGCTACCGTGATATATCTTCCCTTGTTGGAATACTATTATCTCTCTTTGTCTGAAGTGAGAGATGGGGAAAGAATACGCAGTGAGCTACGACTCCTCCCAGTATTAACATAACCATAAGGTAATGATTCATACCATGTCAGTGCTATGTCTCTCAAAGAAAATGGAAGAGATCTGACTTTATCACCTCTGGTCTCACACCATTCGACTTCATTGTATTCGCCATTATGAAATCTTCCCGGGTGCTTGTTTGGGTCTTGGTGGGATGACCCGATGGCGATGTTCTTTGGAACCATTATAAAATTAAAGCTTTGTTCGAAATTATTTGCATCCACGGTAGGGCATACGATTACGGGGAATATTCTTCTGATAATAGGCCTCTAGAAATCCTCCATTATGTCAATAATGGGGGGCCTTCTGGCTACTGTCCTCTGTTCCTCTGTTTGGTCATTCTCTCATATGCCATAGATGCGTTCTCTGCTCTTTTTGTCTTTCTTAGCTCACAGTGTTCTCTCGATTCGGTGTTTCTTGGAATCGGGTCAGAATCCTGTTTTCCTATGCATTAAAGGTTTTCTGTAATCAAAACACACTTTCAGTTAATGAGGATTAGTCAAACTTAAACAATTATGTCCAACATGGCTTGTTAAAATTAGTGGCTGATGCTTGGCCTTTGGCAGCAACTATTTTGTTCTTTTCTTAAAAATGTCCAAATTAGTATTTCCTTCTTTTGTCGGATATTGATCTAATTAATTCTCTTTCAATCCTGGCGGCGCGCCATAAAAACTTGTTAGCCTTTTCTATATAGACTAAAAGCCCCTCAATTAACATGACATAAGAGCCTTACGATTCTACGATACCCGTGTCACTTTGGATAATTTGGCTGCTAAAATAATTTTCTGTTAATGTTGGGATTAAAAATAAGGGTTCGATCATGACAACTGCAATTCTGGTCATCCCTGATAGTAAATGCGAATGTAAGTCGGGTATCATTCCCACGAGATTGATAGCGTATTATAGTTCAAACTACTGACTCTTCAGAATTTCATACTATTTGGACTCAAAAATCATAGTGAATGTTTTTATCAAACGACCAAAAATTAAAATCGTATACTATTGGATATGTTCTAATTAAGCGAGACAAAGTTAATGACTAAAAATAAATTGTACATAAAAGAATGGATTGGTCAGTTCTTGTGAGAAACGAAAACTATCAATGAAGTCTGATAGACGATCCAGTTCCAGCGCTATATTGATTACTTTGTTCTATGTATGGATCTGATTTTTGTTCAAGATTTCTTAATTATTGGAATTAGATCTCTCACGTTTTCCAGCAGATTTAATATCCTTGCTTCTCTCGAAGAGACAGATCAAACCCGACTACAGTATTCCACATTTTCTTACGAGATGCGGGTATTTTCTTTCTCGATACTTCACACCCAGTTTCTGATGGCAATGGAACTTTTGCTTCACCTCCTCAGGATTTTAGCTAAGTTTCTACTACTTAATTGGTGACTCAACCTCCAGATCTATAGGTTTATCCCTTTCCCTTGATTAGATCTAAGCTAACACGGGGATCGGAACGTACCTGTAGATTAAGGTGAACTCTACGATTATTGATATTGTTAAATACACCTCGACTTCAATTATGGCGAATGGGGATTTATGAAATGAACTCTCGAGCTCGGCGATTCGTCAATGGTATTCGAACATACCCGAAAGAATGCTCTCAACTCACCAAGGAATCTCCGTCTCTACGTGTCAGCCAGAGGGCATCCTGGATATCGGGTAAGATACATTCCCTCACGACTGGTACTAGAGTGCTACTATTGGGAACTTATCCATTAAAAGCGACAGATTAAGTAAAAACTAAACCCGGTAATTCTCACATGGGGTAATGCGGGAAAAGCATAACTAAATGTAAATCAAATCCGGTGTTTGCGCTTTGATTCTTGCATTCTGAGCTCAATGGAGTCTTAGATCTCGCACGACCAACTGTAATTAAATAATCACGAAAAGAAATTAATTCGAGAAATTTGTCTAAGATTTCATAAATTTCGAGCGATATGCGAAGAAAAATAACATAACTAGCAATCATTTCTGCTAGCCTGCAGTTAGCGGATTCAAAACCAGAAAATAAAACTAAAAAAAATAAAAATCTATTCTAAAATATACACTGAGTTCCTCTTCTTTTCCCTTTGCTGGGTAGTGAAGAAGGAGAAAACTACTTTACTATTCGAAAGCTTTCTATTTATCTTTGTAAAAGAATGCAGTAGAATCCCCAATGCTCAGTGGAAATCGAAGAAAAGCCCGACTCAGCGTGCATGTTGCGACCTCGGATTGATGTCGCGACATAAACTGTCTTGATTACTCATGATCGATCGCGACCTCTTTTGCTTTCGGTGTTCCCTCACGATTATTTGTGTCGCGACCTCATTTGATGTCGCCACATCGTGTCTTCTGATGCTTCCGACCACGTCTTTGCGACATTGGATTTTAGGTTCTGATTTCTTTCTTCCCATTGTTTTCAGTCGCGACATCAAAGTGATGTCGCGGCTCTGTACGCTTTCGGCTCTTCTTAAGGTTGCGACTGAATGAGTGGTCGCGACATCAGGTTTTCTTATGAAGACTTAGGTTCCTATTTTTTCATGTAGCGACCGATTATAGCATGTGACCCGATTTCAACCCTTTAATTAAAACAAGTTGCGACTTCTTTACTTGAGGACCTCTTGTGGCTTCATAGGCGGATCCTTATGCGTGACCTCGAGTTATGTCACGACATCATTTATCTCAACACAAGCGTCGCGATCATCAGTGTTGCGGCGTGAATCTATCTTCATTTATTTGTTTCCTTTAGTCTCGACCTGGCGTCTTCTTTGCCATGACCTCATTAATAGTAGTCGCGACTTCATTTGTTCTAAAGTTTTACATTTCTTCTTTGAAGCTGAATTTGTTGATGTCGTGACTGGAATGGTAGCGATAAGCTTTTCTGTCGCGACCCTAACTTTCGGTCGTGACTTGATTATCTTCTTGGTGATTTCTTCGATTTTGCTAAAATTTGAGTTTCTGCGTATTTTCTGCAAAAATGAAATTTGGAGTCAATTATACTTTCTTGAAACGATTCATCATTTATCTCATAATAAAGTCGAGAAAAATGGATTAAAACCCTATTGGAGTTTCTAAGCTTTACCCGTATCACTTTGGATAATTTGGCTACTAAATAATTTTCTCTTAATGTTAAGGTTAAAAATAAGGGTTGGTCATGACAACTGCGAGTGCATAGGTCATACAAAGTAGTAAATGTCTGAGATGTAAGTCGGGTATCGTTCACGAGGAGATTGATGGCGGTGCAGTTCCAACTACTGACTACTAGAATTTCATACTATTTGGACTCGAAAATCATAGTGAATGTTTTATCAAAGCGGCAAAATTAAAAATGTTATACTGTGGATATGTTCTAATTAGCGAACAAAGAAGTTAATGACTAAAAAATAAATTGTACATAAAAGAATGGATTGAATCGGTTTCTTGTGAGAAGCGAAAACTATCGATGAGATCTGATAGACGGTCATTTCCGGCATTATATCAGATTACTTTGTTCTATGTATGAATATGATTTTTGTTGAATTTCTTAATTATTGGAATTGGATCTCTAAGTTTTTCATGATTTAATATCCTTGCTTCTCTCGAACAAGATCAAACCCATTCACCGTATTCCACATTTTCTTGCAAGATGCAGGTATTTTTCTTTCTCAATACTTAGTTTCACATTGACCAATGAAAACTTTTATTCACCTCCCTCGGGATTTTAGTTAAGTTTCTACTACTTAATTGGTGGCTGACCTCGGATCTATGGGTTTATCCTTTCCGCTTGATTAGATCTAAGCTAACACGGGGATGAGCATTACACACAGTAGATTAAGTGGAACTCTACGATTATTGATATTGGCCAAATACACCCTCGACTTCAGTGCAGAGATGGGTTTATCGAAATGAACTCTCGAGGCTCGCGGTTCGTCAATGGTAGTCGAACATGCCCACGGAAGAATGCTCTCAACTCTCGGGGAATCTCAATTCTGCATGTCAACGGGCATCCTGGATCTTGAGTAAGATACACCCTGTTGGTACTAGGTACTCTTGTAGAGACATCATTAAAAGCATTTCAGATTAAGTAAAAACTAAACCCAATTAATTCTACGTAGGTAATGCGGAAAGAATTTATAACTAAATGTAAATCAAATCCAGTGAAACAACGCTTTGATTCTTGCATTCTGAATCGAAATGGAGTCTGGAATGCGCAAAACCCTTTGTAGTCTGCAATAAATCGAAAAGAAATGAATTCGAGAAATTTATCTAGATTTCATAAATTTCGAACTTAATATCTTGAAGAAAAATAACATAACTAACAATCAGCTCTACTCGCCTCTGCCGCAGTTGGCGATTAGCAATAAAACTAAAAAATAAAAATCTATTCTAAAATATACGAGTTCCTCTTCTTTCCCTTTCTTTGGGTAGTGAAGGAAAACTTCACTTTACTATTCGAAGCTTTCTATTTATCTTTGTAAAAGAATCGGTAGAGATCACGAAATGCTCGGGTGGAAATCGAAGAAAGAAAAATGACTCAACTGTCTATGTTTGCGACCTCGAGTTGATG
This sequence comes from Tetrastigma voinierianum, assembly GCA_016808115.1. Classification (NCBI taxonomy): domain Eukaryota; kingdom Viridiplantae; phylum Streptophyta; class Magnoliopsida; order Vitales; family Vitaceae; genus Tetrastigma; species Tetrastigma voinierianum. The sequence continues at coordinate 34,032 of JAEQBH010006820.1, forward strand.
TCGCGACATAAACTGTGTGATTGCTCATGATCAGTCAGGCCTCTTTTGCTCGGTGTTCTACGGTGTTGTATGCGACCTCATTTTGATGTCGCCCATCTGTCTAATCTTCTATTCTTCCGACACGTCGCTGCGACATTAGTTTTAGGTTGCAGTAGTTTCTTTCTTCGACTATTTTCCAGTCGCGACATGAAGTGATGTCGCGACATCCCTCTTACGCCGACTCTTCTTAGGTTGCGACTGAATGAGTGAATTAGCGACGCCAGTTTTCTCAAAGCTTAGTTCACATTTTTTCATGTACAGCGACCCGGTATAGCATGTAAAGACTTGATTAAACCCTTTAATTAAAAACAAGTTGCGACTTCTTTTACTTGCGAGGACCTCTTGTGGCTTCATAGGCGGATCCTTAGCCGTGACCTCGAGTTATGTCCGCGACATCATTTTATCTCCTTTTAGCGTCAGCGACGCCAGTGATGTTGCGGCGTAGATTCTTCATTTGACTGTTTCCTTTAGTCACCGACCCGTCTTCTTTGTCGCAGCCTCCTTATTTCAAGTCGCGACTTGCTGTTTGTTCAAGTTTTACATTTCTTCTTTGAAGCTGAATTTGTTGATGTCGTGACCTGGAATGGCTGGCAACTAAACTACCATCGCGACCTAACTTTCGGTCGTGACTGATTATCTTCTGGTGATTTCTTCGATTTTGCTAAAATTTGGAGTTTTCTGCGTATTTTCTATGAAAATGAAATTTGAGTCAATTATCCACTTTTCTTGAACAATTCATCATTTATCTCATAATAAAATTCGAAAAATGATTAAAAACCTAATGAGTTTCTAAACATACTGTATCACTTTGGAATGAATTTGGCTACTAAAATAATTTTCTCTTAATGTTGGGATTAAAATAAGGGTTCGATCTATGACACTTTGCAAGTCATAGGTCATACAAAATAGTAAATCTGAATGTAAGTCCGGGTATCATTCCCACGAGATTGATAGCAATTCACAGTTCAACTACCCCAAACTCTTAGAATTTCATACTATTTGGACTCAAAATCATAGTGAATGTTTTATCAAAAGCAGCCAAAAAATTAAAAATCGTATACTATTGGATATATTTCTAATTAAACGAACAAAGTTAATGACTAAAAATAAATTGTACATAAAAGAATGGATTGAATCGGTTTAACGTGAGAAAGCGAAACTATCAATGAGATCTGATGAGCAGTCGATTCCGGCGTTATATCCAGTTACTTTGTTCTATGTGAATATGATTTTTGTTCCAATTTCTTAATTATTAGATTGGATCTCTCGGGTTTTTCAACGGTTATCCTTGCTTCTCTCGAACAAGATCAAACCCGACTACAGTATTCCACACATTTCTTGAGATCTGAGGTATTTTTTCTTTCTCGATACTTCCGCGTTTCTGTTGTGACAAAACTTTTTAGCCTTCACCTCCTCAGGATTTTAGTTAAGTTTCTACTACTTAATTGGTGGCTCAACCTCCAGATCTATGGGTTTATCCCTTTCCCTTGATTAGATCTAAGCTAACACGGGGATCGGAACGTACCTGTAGATTAAGGTGAACTCTCTGATTATTGATATTGTTAAATACACCCCTCAGGCTTCAAATTATAGGCGAATGGGGATTTATCGAAATGAACTCTCGAGCTCGAGCGGTTCGTCAATGGTAGTCGAACATACCCGAGAAAGAATGCTCGACTCTCGGAATCTCCGTCTCTGTGTCACGCAGAGGGCATCCTGGATATCAGAGTAAGATATATTCCCTCAACTGGTACTAGTTACTACTATTGGGAACTTATCCATTAAAAACGACACCGATTAAGTAAAAACTAAACCCAAATTAATTCTCCATAAATTGTGCAAGAAAGACTGTAACTAAATGTAAATCAAATCCGGTGAGGCTGCGCTTTGATTCTTGCATTCTTAATCCGAGAAATGGAGTCTTAGATCTACGCCACGACCACGTAATTCATGATAAATACGAAGAAATGAATTCAAATTTGTCTATTTCATAGAATTTCCAGCTGATATCTGAAAAATAACATAACCTTAACAATCCCGGCTCTGCTCGCCTCTTGCACGATTTGCGGTCAAAACCGAGAAAATAAAACTAAAAAATAAAAATCTACTCTAAAATATACAACGAGAGTTATCTTCTTTTCCACTTTCTTCAGGTAGTGAAGAAGGAGAAAACTACTTTACTATTCGAAAGCTTTCTATTTATACTGTAAAAAGAATATGGGCCGAATCCCAAAATGCTCCAGGTGGAAATCGAAGAAAAGCCATTTCATTTGTCTGTCTCGACCTCAAGTTGATGTCGCGACATAAACTTGTCTTGATTGCTCATGATCAGTCACGACCTCTTTTGCTTAGTGTTCCTACAGTATTTATGCCGGCGACTACCAGTTTGATGTGGCGACATCATTTATCTTCCTATTCTTCCCAGCGTGCGTAACTGCGACATCAGTTTTAGGTGCGGCCCGATTTCTTTCTTCCAACTATTTTCCGAAATTAGGTATCAAAGTGATGTCGCGACATCACCTATTACCTTTCGGCTCTTCTTAAGGTTGCGACTGAATGAGTGAGTCGCGACATCATTTCTTGTCAAGACTTGATTCTTGTTTTCATGTCGCGACCGAGCATGTCGCGACTTGGTCTGACCCTTTAATTAAAAGCGATTCGCGACTTCTTTTACTTGCGAGGACCTCTCTTGTGGCTTCATAGGCGGATCCTTGTCGCAACCTGCCAGTTATGTCGCAGCATCATTTATCTCGCTTTTGGCGTCGCGAACGCATCGAAATGATGTCGCGACATGAATTTCTTCATTTGATTGTTTCCTTTAGTCTCGACCACGTCTTCTTTGTCTCAACCTCCTTGATCGCGACTTCATTTGTTCAGAAGTTTACATTTCTTCTTGAAGCCGAATTTTTGATATGCGTGACACGGAATGGGTGGCAAGTGAGCTTTACGCCATGACCTAACTTTCCGGTCGTAACTTCAGTGCAACTCACGAATTTGATTTCTTGATTTTGCTAAAAATTTGAGTTTACTGGCGTATTTTCACGCAAAATGAAATTTGAGTCAATTATCCACTTTTCTTCAAACAATTCATCATTTATCTCATAATAAAGTCAGAAAAATGGATTAAAAACCTAATGAGTTTTTAGACTCATCAGTATGCAATGAAGGTTGTTGAAGATAAAGATTCCCCGGATGTGATAGTTGGTAATTTCCATATCTTGAAGACTATTGTGCATGCATTGATAGATTCAGGATTAACCCATTCCTATGTTTGTACTTCCATTCCGAGTTTGGGTAGTTTACCAAAGAGTGAAACCGAGTATGATATCTTGGTGACAAATTCGCTAAGGCATAGTGTCATTATGAGTAGAGTTTACAGAGATTGTCCCATCATAATATGAGAGTATGAGTTTCCGAGATACTTAATCAAGTTATCATTCAGAGAGTTCGATGTGATATTAGGGATGGATTGGTTGCCCTGACACGAAGTGGTAGTGGATTGTAGACTGAAACGAGTGACCTTAAGGACACCAAGTAGCGAGGAAGTGACTTTTATCAATGAGAGGTCGAACTACCTCTCTAATGTGATATCGCGCCCGCTAGCTGGAGCGATGGTTCGTGGGTGCAGAGCTACTTAGCATATGTGATTGATACGAAAAAGGAAAAGCCTAGTTTATCAAACATCCCTAAAGTTTGTGATTATCCAGACATGTTTCCGGAGGAGTTGCCAGGATTACCTCCACAAAGAGAGATTGAGTTTGCAATCGACGTTGTTCCAGGTGCCACTCCAGCATCCATTACACCGTAAACAATGGCTCCGATGGAGTTAAAAGAGTTGAAGCTCCAGTTGCAGAATTATTAGAAGGATTTATTCATCGAGTGTATCACCATGGGAGCTCCGGTGCTCTTTGTTAGAAAAGATGGTACGCTTGATTTGTCGTTGATTATAGGCAAGCGAACAAGATGACAGTGAAGAACAAGTACCCGTTACCTAGAATTGATGACTTGTTCGACCAATTGAAAGGTCCAAGTGTCTTTTCGAAGATCGACCTATGATTTGGGTATCATCAATTTAGGATTAAGGATGCGGATGTGCATAAAACGGCGTTTAGAACGTGGTATGGACATTCTGAGTTCCTTGTAATGCTGTTTGGGTTGACAAATGCACCAGCGGCTTTCATGGACTTAATGAATCGTGTTTTCCGACCGTACGTAGATTGGTTTGTCATGGTGTTTATAGATGACATCCTCATGTATTCAAAGCATCGGGAAGATCATGATACGTTCCTTTAGGTAGTGCTAGAAACCTTGAGAAAGGAGCAGTTGTATGCAAAAATGAGTAAGTGTGAATTTTGGTTGAGGGAAGTGTCCTTTCTTAGACACATTGTATCGGAAGAAGGAATTAAGGTGCATCTAAGGAAGATAGTGGTGATTCTTGAATGGAAACCACCGAGAAATGTCATAGAAATTCGTAGTTTCCTAAGCTTGGCAGGTTACTATAGAAGGTTTGTTAAGGGGTTTTCGATGACGAGATTACCCAAAAGAATGTGAGATTTGAGTGGAGTGAAAAATGTCAAGCTAGTTTTGAAAAGTTGAAAGTGTTCTTGACCGAGGCTCCGATCCTTACTTAGTCGACCTACGGTAACGAATATGTGATCTTTAGTGATGCTTCGTTAAATGGACTCGAATGTGTCCTTATGCAAGAGGGTAAAGTGGTAGCTTACGCTTCAAGGAAGTTGAAGCCGCATGAAAAGAATTACCCTACGTATGATTTGGAATTAGCCACCATTGTGTTTGCATTGAAAATATGGAGACACTATCTTTATGGAGAAAAGTGTTTCATCTACACTGATCACAAAAGTCTTAAGTATTTGCCCTCTAGCGAGAGGCTTGTGTATTATTGCCTTAAGCGTAGATGGATGGAATTGATCAAGGATTATGATTGTGTGATCGACTACCATCCCAAGAAAGCTAATGTTGTGGCAGACGCTCTGAGTAGAAAGTCGGTATAAACACTACGAGCATTGAATGCTCATTTGTCATCATCAAATGACGATACAATAGTAGCAGAATTGATAACAAAACCGAATTTGTTAAATCGAATGCTAGAAGTACGAAGTGATAGAAAAATTTCTTCAGTGTATGTCGAGAATAGAGAGGAAAAAGCGAGTTTTTAAGTGAATGAGGATGGATTCTTGTATTATAGAGACCGAGTTTGTGTACCCAATGATGATGAGTTGAAGAAATCCATTCTTGAAGAGGCACACAGTGGATCCTTTGCTATGCATCCTAGTAGCATGAAAATGTGTCAAGATTTAAAGACTTCATACTAGTGATCCAGAATGAAGAGAGATGTTTCAAAATTTTTGATCAAATGTATGGTGTGTTAGAAAGTGAAAGCGGAACATCAAGTTCCTTCGAGATTGTTGCAACCCATTAGAATATCCGAGTGGAAATGGGACCGAATTACAATGGATTTTGTGGTTAGGTTACCGTGACGGAGAAAAAGAATGATTTAGTTTGGGTTGTGGTAGACCCGATTGATGAAGTCGACTCACTTCCTACTAGTAAGAACCAACTCTTCGCCTTAAGTTGGCAAAGCTTTACACATAGAAATAGTTCGATTACATGGGATTCGGTGTCTATTATTTTAGATGAGGAATCCGAGGTTTACCTCGAGATTTTGAGAGAAAATTTCGAAGGCTTTAGGCACTTGACTTGAATTTTATCACGACTCCCTTTCGTGAAGCGAATAGACAATCAGAGAGAGTGATTCAAATTTTAGAACATATGCTAAGAAGTTGTGTGATTGACTATGAGGGTAGTTGGGATAGACATATTCTTTTAGTTGAATTTGTGTATAACAATAGCTTCTAGTCGAGTATTGGAATGGCACCTTACGAGGCTCTCTACGGAAGGAAATGTATAACACCATTGTGTTGGACAGAGTCAAGTGAGAAAAAACTAATCGGTCCTGATTTGATTCAAGAAGACCGAGGAAAGGTAAAAATGATTAGAGAAGATTAAAGGTACTGTGGATAGACAAAGTCTTACCTTGAGCTTGAAGAGAAAAGACATTCAATATGAGATTGGTGAGAAAGTGTTCTTGAAAGTTTCTCCTTGGAAGAAAGTCATGAGATTCCGAAGAAAGGGCAAGTTGAGCCCTAGATTCATTAGGTTGTATGAAGTGATTGAAAAAGTTGGTCTAGTGGCATATAGGTTAGCCTTACCTCAAGAGTTGGAAAAGATCCATAACGCTTTTCACGTTTCAATGTTAAGGAGGTATAGGTTAGACCCCTCACATGTGGTCTCTTCGGAGATTATTGAGCTTTGCCCAGACTTGACTTACAAAGAGGAACCCATAGAAATTTGGGCTCAAGAAGTCAAAGAATTGAGGAACAAATGAATTCCATTAGTCAAAGTATTGTGGAGAAACCCTGTGAGACGAGAGGAAGCCAGTGGGAAAGTGAAGAAGCTGCCGGGAACAATACCATGGTGTTTAATGAAGGTAATTTAGGGACGAAATTCTTTTTAAGAAGGAGAGTTGTAACACCACTGAAAATGCCCTAACAGTTTTATAATATGTTTAGGGTATAAAATATATTATAGTGTATTTTCGACGTTTAAATTGCTAAAAAAGAAAAATAAAATAAAACCTCGGAAATTTTACTAGGAGTTAGATAAATTTGGTAAAAATGTCAAATGATGACTTAAGGGTCATAAATGGAAATGAATAAATGCCAAAGTGAGGATATTTGAGAAGTGGAATGTCAAGGGAGAAGAGGGAGGTCTTTAGTAAAAATGAGAAAAGATGATTAAAATGTGCTAACTGAGCTGTGCCACAATAAAATGAGATGGGCAAAATTGAGGTGTAGAAGAAGCTCATTTTAGGCATTCAGATTTGAGAGCTAGGGCTCTCACGTTTTGAGAAGGAGAAACCTTGTTAGGTTGATTGTCCCCCATTTGGTCCAAGGTTTTGCAAGTTAAGTTAGCGGAAAAGAAGAGAAGGAATGAAGAAGATAAGGTAAAATGGGAGCTAGGGTTTCAAGTTGTAAGAGAATCAAGGTTAGAAACTCTACCTAATTCCATATTTTTTTGTTTTAGGGTTGTATTGGGTTAGTTTTCAAAGTGTATTGTGGTTTGGATTGGTGTTGAGGAATTTTTGTATAAAGAAAATGTTGGGTTTTTAGGAGAGATGCTGTCAATTTCCACAACCCATGTTTTTGTTTTGGCCATAACATGGCCATCACTCATCAAAATTGAGTGATTCAAATATCTGGGTAACTAGACTTCTAGGAGAACAAATCTCCTTGAAATAAGTGTATTCAAATTTGCACCCCATTGGACCCAAAAATTCGTCAAAGTGAAGCTCTATTTTCGGGCAAATTTTGGTTCTATTTTGAAAATAGAGTAGTCCCGATTATTTTGAACATATCTTGAGTTTAAGTGCTCCGAATTGGATGATTTCAATTGTAGGGACCCAACCCGGGTTTCCTTTTCCTAACCCGAGGGACCCTCCTGGCACTCATGCGGATTTGAGAAAACATTTCTTTTAAACCTTTTTTAAAAGTGAATCCGTGGAGCGAACCCATTTATACAGTTGTGTTTTCCATTAAAATCTTATGAAAAATGGTGCGAAAAACTTTTTTTTTTCTTTTCTTTCAACATAAAACTCTTTTTATACGCTTAACATTTTATAGAAAACCGAACAGAGTTTCCTCTATTTTTCGGACATTTCCTAATTTTCAACACCTGTAATAAAACAATTTAATTTACCACATCCAACAATGGGACATCAAGTCCACCACAACCAAATTCAAATAAAACTTTTAAAATGTTTTATTTAGATATATAAACAATCTTTTAAAACCTATATACATTACAAAATAAAAAGGTGCACAGTAGTTATTTACAACAAAAACTTTACATTTTCAGGAAGGTGGTCATCGCGTGAGACGGAAGTGTCAGCGGCTCGGAAGGGCCTTCGAGGCCACACTGCGTCAGATCTACGCCCCTAAAACATTTTATAAAACATTTGGAAAAAAAAAAGGTGAGCTAAAAGAGCTCAATGAGAGTACAATTCATAGGAAAATAATGTTTCCAGATATGGTTCAAATACAATGTGTAAAACAATTGTATAGAGATCTCATTTCCATAAACATTTACTTTGCATTTTTTTTCCTTTCTATTCAAATACAACGTGTAAAACAACTGTATAAACATATCATTTCAATAAACATTTACTTTACTTTCTTTTCCATATAGTTCAAATACAATGTGTAAAACAATTGTATAAACATATCATTTCAATAAACATTTACTTTACCTTTTTTTCCATATAGTTCAAATACAATATGTAAAACAATTGTATAAACATATCATTTCAATAAACATTTACTTTACTTTCTTTTCCTTTTTGAATCCGTCATATCAATGGAACCCACCTCTTTGTTAACCATAGATTGGCCCGTGAAAGAACCTCGGAGGAAACATTTTCACGATCACCGATGGCCACAAAGGAACCTCCAGCCGTCGTGCATTTCTTTTAAATACCATTGCACTATGGAATAAATCGCATTGTGCGTTGGTAACCTTTTCGTAATTTTCACGTGCATGACAATATGCATCACTCTTCCCTTCCCTCTATAAAAAAATCCTATCCCTTTCCCATGTAATACACGCGTAAAGTACTTTAGTCGACTTTCCTTTAAACTTTATCTTTGTAACATAGGGTAACCATGGATTCAAACATTTTCATATAATCATATAAACATATATATATATATATATACCTATATATATATATATATATATATATATATATATATATATATATATATATATATATATATATATATATATATATATATATAGAATATATGTTCATAAACATTTCATTTAATATGGAAACCATAAATCATGCATTATAAAACTATGGAAATCATAATCATTTCATATTTTCTCAACATAATTTAAATTCAAGAAAACCACTTTTTTGTTTTTCATTTTTAGAGCATTTATAACATAGATATGAAAACATATATATTGGTAACATTAATATATATATATATATATATATATATATATATATATATATATATTCATAAACATTTACATTTTCCCTCACCTTAGTTATTTAAGCCATTTTTCCTCCTTTAAACAAAACTTTTCACCACCACCTTTGTCCTTAATCACTTTCCTCCTATAAGTCACATTATCCATAAAATCCATTAACATATATACCTTAATCATGTTCAATTAAACCATTAACTATAATATACTTTCAACAACCTTTAAGCATTTAATCACTTCCAATTGATTAAAATCAATTGAACTCAACCTCTTTTGTTTCTCATGCTTTTATTATGTTAACTCATGACAATTACTACCCAATAAAATAGCCCACAACATGCCATGAAAGGGTTATGTCAAAACCCGGCTATTCACAACAACATAACCAAGCAACTTGCACACTTGGTGCAAACCATAAATTTTCAGCCATGTTTTGATCATCCACTGTCCTCTACATCCATATGGATGGAATTTTGACTCAATGGGATTTTCATAGAGTCCAAGAACACCCAAAACGGAGTTCGAATGAAGTTATGGCCTTCCGGAGTTGGAGGCCATGACCATTGTGTCCCACCCGAGAATTAGTGTGCTGGTGCACTTTGACTGAATTTCTGAGTTCCAAGGTGTCGGAATTTGGATATACCTATTTCACGGAGATATGTTCTCCTATCAATCTAGTTTACCCAGCAATTTGAATCACTCAATTCGAATGAGTGATGGTCAGGATAGAACCCCAAAACAACGCCATGGAGTCGAAGGGAAAAAGCGGAATATGACATCTCCCTTGGACACACACACATGCCCTTAGATAAGAGCTAACTTGAGAGTAGGAGAAAAACCCTACCTCAAATAGCGTGATTTCCCGGGACACCGCCTTTTCTCTGTTTTCGTGAAAACCCGAACTTTGAACCTTGGCAAAATCTTGTGATTCCGGTACCCACGCGTAGCTCTCGTTGCGTAGAGCAACTTTAACTCTTTACCCAATGAGATCCGACCAATGAAAACTCGTGAATCGAAGAAAGAATATTGCCTTTTTCTTTTCTCTCTCTCTCTCTCTCTCTCTCTCTCTGCAGTTTGGTCTTAGACCAAATGAGATATTTTAATATTAGTGACTATGTATAGTGTGGACACATGGCTCGTGTCGCGCCACGTGTCACTTCTTCGGTTGATTTTCACCCGAAACAGATTTATTTAGTCTGGTTTTTAGTTCCATCTATCTTAAATGGACATTCTTTAAATATTTGACATTTTTCGGGATATTTCTAAAAATCTTGTTTTTAGGGTCCCTTGACGTCCATCGCCTCGAAATTCGTGAAAAATCCGATTGTATCGAAATCCAATGAAATTTGACTAGGTGACTAGATTTTGCAAGAAGAATTCAACAGTGAAGTCCGTTTCGTCATCCGAGATCTAGAAAAATTACAGATTTTTTCCAGTAGCAAATTATCGTTTTACCATTTTCCAGAAAAATTACATTTTTCCAGGGTTTTACATTCTCACCCCTTAAAATAATTTCATTTTGATTTGTTTCAGTTCCTTTAGCCTCAATACATTATTCTGAACATTTTCGATTCTTCAAGGCTCATTTTTTAAAAAATTACTATTCATTTTACCGTTTCCAAGTCAAATACTTACTTATCGAAAATGAAAAAGTACTATTCATGGAAACATTAGGTCGAAGTCTTACAATTCACCCTTCTTATAAAAATTTCGTCCTCGAAATTTAAAATTTAAGTTTCATACGACTAAGCAGTGTGGATCTTGTGCATCAATCTTCACATTCCCGTATTGCTTCTTCTCTGTCATTGATTCATCTGACACCTTCACTAAAGGAATTATTTTGTTAGAAAGAACACAGATCCTTTAGTCAAAAGTGACAGGTCTTTCTTATAAGTCGATCTTGAGTTCAGTGATTGATCTCTTAACGCATGAAGGATACACTATATCAACAGCGAGCATGAAGCTGTGACATAATATGTGTCAGCGGTGGTGCCTTCAGATGATATTACCTCCCGATTTCACTCCACAATATCATAGTCTCATGGGGACTCTTCTTTCATTTACAGCCACCCCTTTCCGGGGTGATATCCTTAGAAATACGATCCCCTTACATATTCCATATCTGCTTGATTTATGACATAACTTTTAATCGATCTTGTGCTATCTTTAATCTATCACACGATAGCCTTCACGTTATCTATGCAGTGACTTGAATGATTTAAGACTAACATATTTCTCTCATCCCGTCATCCCGACATAATGGAGTCCACACTTTCAGCTTCCATATGAGCTAGTAAGAACAATATTTCAATCTTGATTGATAACTATTGTCGTAGGAAAACTCCGTAATAGTGATATCTATCCCAGCTTCTTTAAGCTCTAACACATGCCTGAGCATATCTTCCAATGTTTATATGGTTCTTCATATTGGCCATTGATCTGCAGAAGATGAAGTCGATGCGAATGCACAGTACCTGAAACCTACATCGATCACTTTCTTCAGTATGACATATCATGAAGTCATAATCTCTTTCTACTTTGCTTCGTGACTTGTTCAAGTTCACATTTTTTTTCACCGTGAAATGAACATTGCGTCAATCTGTCGGCAATCCACCCATAGCGTCGCCTTGCTTTGGCAGCGAGTCTACGAAATCATGCGATTCTCTCCACATTTCATTAGGGATTGAAGGCGCCAGAGCCACTATGGGTCTTTGATGCTCAACCTTAACTGGCGACAAATGAGACAACGGGGAGACAAACTTTACGCTTATACTGTTCATACCCCTCCTACCGATGAGTACTTCTCTGAGGTATATGATGCGTTTGCCTTCTGTGGATCATCTAGCGCTGTACGAGAAGAGTGACCTCTCCATAATATTCTTTCGTTATCACGTTGAATTTTACAACTTTTGTGACCACATCATGATATACCCATCTTTCGTCACGAAGTCCTTATCTGCGAATGACTTCCTTTTCAGCCGTCATGGTCGAGATCTTGAGTACATAGCTCCCTTATCTTACAATATTAAATCGGACCGAACATGAAATGTAGTAGTAAAGCTCGATGTCAAATTGACTTTAGTCTCCACCTAAAGATCTCTCAATTCCACAAATTACCAAGGAGGTATCTGTATTTAAAAGTGTGATAAATGGAACCCGTAGATTCTCTTGAGCATCAGCTACCACATTAGCCTTCCCGGATGGTACTGTTAATTACTCTAATCCTTAATGAACTCAGTACATCTCTCTGTCTGTAATTCTGGAGTAACTGCAATGAATAAATATTGGAGCTCTTTGTGATCTGTAAAGATTCTTATGGAGACCCCATATAAATCAAATGCCTCCATATCAGCAGAGCAAAGATGCAACCTTAACCGACTCTGGGTGTGTGGATAATTCTGCTCACAACAGCTTCTTTAAATTGTCTCCAAGCACATGCTATAATTTTAATGTTGCATTAACACACCTAATGTGGAAGCATCTGTGCTGTATATATCTACTAATGAGTGGAAATGGTACAGATTAATTTGATGTTTGATTCTTGAGCTTTGTTGACATGCCTGGAGCCGTACAAACTTTCCTGCTCATACGTCAATTTAGTCAAGGAATTAGTATGGCTAACTTTGAGAAACCCTCGACAAACTTTTAGATGGTACCTATACTGACGAAAAATTAGTATCTTTAATAGTGGTAAGGTGGTTTCCAATTCCATAGTGCCTCGATCTTTTGAGGATCAATGAAAACCCCCTCTTGAGTACATGTCTAGAAATGTGTATTTAACCCGGAATGCATTTCTTGAATTTAGCATGTCTGTTGATGTTCCCTCGAGAATCTACAGTAAAACAACTCTCCTTGTACTCCTCATTATCTTCCTTCTTGCTGGATAGATGATCCAAAGTAATAAATATTGAATACTATAACAAACTGATCTAAGCCAAAAATTTGAAAGATCCTGTTCATAAAAGATCCATAAAGTAGTTAGGGCATTAATTTATTCTAAATAGCATGACTAGAACTTGTAATGCCCACATCAGGTAGTGAAAGTTGTCTTAGGAACATCCTCTAATCGGATCTTTAATTGATGGTAACCTAACCTCATGTCGATTTTGAAAAATACCCTCAAGCTCCTGTAATTGAAGTCAAAAGATCATCAATCCATGGCCAAGGAAAGCAGTGTGATTCAGTATTAATCACATATTGACTCTCTGTAAATAATACCTGATGTGAAACTTCCATTATTTTCTTAAAAACATAGCAAAGCCCACTAAGGTGAAGTATGACTGTGCGAAGCCCAACCCTTGCATAAGCTCCTCCATACATTGCTTTCAGGTGCTTTCAGCTCTAAAGGAGCCATCCTGCAGGTGCCTTGAGATTGATTCTCTCCGAGGAGCCCGATTAATCCCAGAAAGGTAATCTACATAAGGTATGCGGAAGATCCTCTGGAAATACGTAAGAAAATTCTCACGACTGCAAATGTCTTCCCGATTGACTACCATTATCCCTCCTCAATGGCATAAACTGATTATTATGACTTCCAAAGCATATTACTAGCCTTAAGTTGTCATAATCTTTGTGGTATTATCTTAGTAACCATAGAACCTGACCTTTGCTCCTGGTTTACGAGAACCCTATAACCTCTTTTCTACCAACAATCCATTCTTAGCATGATGTCTGAATATTAATCCAGTGCCTAATACTTGTCAAAGTCATGATTCTAATAACATCAAGTTTTCGAAGCTGGCCTCCAGTAACCACCTGCTATAGATGACACTGCTATTACGTAGATCCCTTTGTGAGGAAGAGATACCATTATCTTTGGAGTCTATAAATTTGGGACTCCACATTAACCTTTGAAATAAACCAGTAAATAAAAAGAATGTGTAACTCGGGGTCCTATGAGAATATAGACATCGACGTAATTAGGAAATTATTCTGTCACAACATCAAAGCGATATCAATCCTGCGGGTAATCGTAAATACTGTGGCACCGGGTCGTAAGGTGACACTGTAGGTCCTACGGGTGGTGACCTCACTTTGTTGGTCTGCTAGGTCTCTTTGGAAGAGGAGTAGAACCTCTCTTTGGGTGCCTCTAGATCTGGATATCTACCCAGTTGAAAATGGCCTCTATACTAATGCCACTATGGTTGTCCACTACCGGGAGGCTAAGCGTGGACATTCCTTTGCAAATGTCTGATGTCCACATACGCAACAAACATTGGTACCTCGTGCATTCCCCTCTACTGAAACCTCCCCACACTTTATATTTACTATCTTGGGGTGAAAGGAGTTAAGTTGGTGGTTTTGAACTCTAATGATTGTTGCTTTTGACACATCCCACCCACACCTTGTGGTGGTTTCCTCCCCTTCTCTTTTGACTTTTACTCGAACCACCAGGTCAGTAGTCCATCTCTCTCTTTGGCCTTGAACCACCTTCAATCTGAGGCTAATCCCAGACTCCTCTCTCTATCGATGGAAGCCTCAACCACTTGTCCATCAAATTGTGAGAAAGCGCATATGTCTCTTAACCTCTTTTCGGGCCCACTACAAACTCTTGCTATACTCTGATCACCAATGGAACATCTATGTGTTAGTCTTGAACTTTTTTGTGTCTGCCAGACCTTAATTCCCTTATGAGCCCAGAAAATTTCTTCAAATTTTAAGTCTTTATAGGCAGTGGTGCAATTTCTCTAGAAATCCTCTTTAAACTATGTGGGACACCCTCTGATAGTCTCTTTATTGGCTTCCACCGTCCGTCTTTGTCTCTAATAAGCGAGAATGTCATAATCGCTCATGAGGCATCCTTAACAGAACTCCTCATTACCCTCAGCCACGACCATGCTGGATCCTTTATTTCCATATGTTTCTTACCCCTAATTTCCTTGCTCTCAATGGACACTTTGATCTGAAATTTGGCAAAATAGCTGTGGCTAACATCTTAGCCATCGATCAGCGGTATAACTCCAGTTGGCTCTGGGGGACCGTGGTCACACTATGAAAGCTCTGGAAGGAGCAGAGGTGGAATGGAACATTAATAAGAACTCATCCATATGTTCCTCAGCTTGGAGCGGACAACTGCGCAGGAACCCTCCTCTATTGGGCGACCTCAGCCAGTGCATTTTTACGTAAAATTTAAACATATCGTATATTAAAAGTTCATATAACATTTAGAATTATTAAATAACTCATGAACCTTTAAATAAAACATTAAATTATTTTGGGGCGGTTTTCAAACCACCATAACATTTTCAAAACTTGGGCTCTGATACCACGTTGAAGGACTGACAGGTTTCCTTTCTATTGAGGACCTCTGGCATTCTAGTTTAGAAACTTGTTTCTTTTAAACCCTTTTTAAAAGTGAATGAACCCATTCTCTGTTGTCTTTCCAGTAAAATCTCTTGAACATGGTGGAAAAAACTTTTTCTTTTCTTTCAACATCAACTCTTTTATCGCTAACATTTTATAGAAAAGCGAGCGAAAGTTTCCTCATTTTGGACATTTGATTTTGCCACCTCTGATAAAACAATTTAATTTACTCCATCCAGCAATGCGGACGCCAGAGTCCACCCACGACCATTTCGTCAAACTTTAAAATGTTTGAACACTATAGATAAACAATCTTTTAAAACCTATATACATTACAAAATAAAGTGCCTGAAGATTCTTCCACCATAAGCTATACATTTCAAAAAGGTGATGTCATTGGCGGAAGCGCATCATTTGGCCGGAAGGGGCCTTTCTGGCTTACGGCTCGTCTCTACCTAAAACATTTTGGAAAAAAAAGTTGACTAAGGAGCTGGTGAAGTACAATTCATAGGAGAAATAATGTTTCAGATGATTCCAAATACAATGTAAAACAATTGTATAAACATATGTTTAATAAACATTTACTTTCCTTTCTTTTCCATATAGTTCAAATACAATGTGTAAAAACAATTGTATAAACATATCATTTAATAAACATTACTTTGTACTTTCTTTCATTTTTGAATATCTTATCCAGCAGGACCACTTCTTATTAGCAATTAGCGTGAAAGAACCTCAGGAAGCAGTCCTTACGATCGCGATGGCTAAAAAGGAACTCGGATAGTGGTACTCTTTATTACTATTTGCTATGGAATAAATCACATTGTGCGTTGGTAACCTTTTCGTACTTTTCACGTGCATGGAAATATGCATCGCCCAGCTTCCCTCTATAAAAAAAAATCCTATCCCTTTCCAGCCATTAATATATATGAAGAGTACTTTAATCGGCTTTCTTTTAAACTTTATCTTTATATAATATAGGGTAACCATGGATTCAAACATTTTCATAAATATATAACTTTTTACACACACACACACACACACACACACCATATACCTTACCATATATATATATATATAAATATATTCATAAACATTTCTTTAATATGATATAAATCATGCTTTATATTCATATGAAACCATAATCATTTTTCATATTTTCTTAACATACTTTATAAAACTATGGAAATCATGATAACCATATTTTTCTCAACATAATTTAGTCAAGAAAATACATTTTTTTCATTTGAACATTTATAACATAGATACATAGATATGAAAACATTTATATGATGAAACATATATATATATATATATATATATATATATATATATATATATATATATATATATATATATATATATATATATATATATATATATATATATATATATATATATTTATAAGCTGTTTCATTTTCCCTCACCTTAGTTATTTAAACTCTCAGTGACATCATAAAATCTATTAACATCGTGATGCCTTTTCAACGGGCCAGGTTGGAGCGATGTTGGGTCATTGGGTTGGACCATTTGCTAAAGGGATCGTTTGGGCTGGAATGGGATGCTTTGCAATGTAATGGGTCAACAGGGCTGCCGGATGCGGCACTCTGTGATACAGAGCCGAGAATGAAGAGGGAGTAGAGGCGTCGCGAGACGCTCAGATGCCTAGAGTCGGGTTACGTCTACGAGAAGAGGATGCCTCGATTGCCTTGAATTGTGCCTTTTAGTGTTGGAACGGCCTTGTATTTATAATGGACATTCATCCAGCCCAGACGATGATTAGGGGTTCTTCCTGGCCCAGAGGATAGATTTCCTCCTTAGTCGACCTTAGATTTAGCAATGGATTAGTCGAAGTTTATTTAGATAATCCTCCTTCCTTATTGGGGGTATCCGACTAACGCGACCTTACATTGCTTTCCTTCCCTTTATAATAGGACAGTTGGGTGGGCGACCCGGGACGTCTTTTAGGGAATATTCTATCTGTTATTTGTGTAGATAGTTTGGTTGGTAAGTATGGGCCTCCTTATTTCCAAATCATGTTTTATGGCTAATGAGCGGGCCTCTGTTTGAGGCTGCTATGTAAGGACAGTGAGTATGGTCCTCCACGGCTCCTTTGGAGTACAGCGAATGAAATGCACGGCCCGTTTAACGTATCCTGTCGATTTGCCCCCGACCCTTGTATCTGAACTGCGTTGACGAAGGTACATGATTAATCCTATGACGGTTATTTATTTCCCGTATGCCTTGGATGTGGATTAATTAACTTCGACCGCCGTCGTAGTGCGTTAATGATGGCTCAGGTTCGTGCTTGTTTCATACTCCTTGATTTCCCTTGTTTCTTGTCGACCTTTCGATTCGACTTCCTTTGGCCTCATAATTCCCCACTTTGTCTTTATATTTTTGGCGTTCACAGCCATTGTTCACGGATTTTCTGTACGTTTAGTGTTGGAGTGGCACCCCAAGCGTTTTCCTCGTTTCCACGGGCACATGGCGTCCATCTTGTTGTGTTTCTTTCGATTAATCCCGTGAGGCTCTAGGGACGGTCGTGCAGCGGATTTCGTTTATCTTGTTTGCTTACGTCATGGGTCGAATCGTTCTTCCTCTTTGCGTATCATGATGACTCTTACGGTGGCCTTGGTCGAGGCGGGCTGGGCGTTCAGCGTTTGTGGTCGTTTGTGGCCTCGACACCATGCGGCGCCTCCGCGCCATTAAAGTGAAATGCGGCAGTCGAATATCGGGGTCGGACCTCCTCGGGACCCGGCTGTTCGACATGCACCGCGAGAAGGTGGGCCACAGTAGGGTTGGTCCTTCATGAATATACTTTATGTAGCATTCACAGGCCTCTCCACAGTTATTGAATGGTCCCGGATGTTTTGACCTTTTGCGCCTCTGTTTTGCAGTATGGTACCTTTTGGGATTGCTTTTAATAACGGTCTTCGCTTTCCTTTGCATCCCTTCATAAAGAGGTTCTTCAACACTTCAACATCTGCCACTTCAGTTGGCTCCCAGTGGTTGGGAATTTAGTCGGTTTATTGGTCTTTTAAGGATAGAGGTTTGGTGTCCCCCAATGTAGCTCTGTTCCTTCATCTTTTCGGTCGATGTCTCTGAGAGGGTTTTATTCCCATTTCACGGAGCAGTTAGGTCTCCTACGGCGTCTCGGACCTTCTTCCCTCACACTTGGAGTCACCGATCAATGATATTTCTTAGTTATGCCGGATTGTGGGAGTAACCGTGAGGTGATACCTTGATTCTAGTGGGTACCCCTGATATTCCGTTTGTTGTTACGTACTTTTGGTTGAATTGTCTAAAGGCGATCGAATACTTCTGACCTTCGCTTTCCATATGCTCCCGGATGCAGTCTTATTACCTCGTGACGAAAGACTGTGGCTCTAAGCGTTGGAGGAATCTTTCTGCTTTCGTTCCTATCTGGTGATAAAGTCGAACATTCCTAGTTCCTCTAATTTGTTACGCGTTCTCTGCTGTTTTGAGGCCATTATCTTTCTGCCTTGGAGTTTTTCCTTTGGGCCCAGCTAACGCCACTCCTGCCCGGGGCGAGATTTTGGATTCATTTGGGGCGACTTCTCGAGCCCCGGATTAATAAGAAAAAATTTGGACTCTTTTGAAAGGGGCCCGTAGGTTCAGACGAGTTCGAGAAAGTGGGAGTCATCTCTATTCTTCTCTGTTGGGGAGCCGGAGAGGGGCATCAGCCCGCCCGGCCGAGGCTAGAATGCAGTCTCCCTCCTCTACTTCGGAGTAGGAACGGGCGCCGTCACTTGGTTTTGACCTTACCTGAGTCTTCTCCCCAAGCGTGCGTCAGGACGAGGTCTTTCAGATCCTGTGTCGCCCCGCCGCGGCGGCTCTGCCTATAGCAGTATGATCCAGCCCCGACCTTTGCCAGTGCACCTCCTCGGGGGGGACGGCGGGCGAAAAAAGAAATCGAAGCAAAGGCTGGGAACAGCCAGGCTTCTCTGCTCTAGTCTTGGGACTTACAGTGCATTTCGTCCCCATTCTCACCGGAGTCGGCGTTGGGAGTTCGAAAGAAGTTGCCGATTGATGAAGCTTCAGTGTTATCTTTTAAAGGATTGCTTGATAAGTGCATGGTGTGTTTCTTCCATGCTTGTTCTGTGCTGAACATTATGTGTCATGTAAGTCTGAGAAGTGCCACCCATTTGGCTTTGTAAAATGAGTAGCCCAGAATGAGAAAACATGTGAAGATCGCCGGATTTATAGCGGTAAGCCTCTTACTTCTGGCGGGCGGCTGCGGGGGACGCGCGGCATATGACCGAAGACATCGGCGGCAGTGATGCCAGCACACTTCGCCAATGATGCTGGTGGAAAATAGAAAGCGGGAGCCGGGCGGTTTAATGGTAGGGTGGTTCGGAGAGAGTTAGGGTGAGCTCAATTTGCCTTGGTGGGGTGATCGGACGCTGGGAGGTTGAGATCGTCGGTGGGCTTCCAAATGGTCGGGAGGGCTCATGCCTCCGGCGTCTGGTAGGATCTTGGTCTGGGCTGCGTGGGGTTCTGGGTGATTTGGGCGCGAAAAACCGCTTCGCTGGTGCTCGTCGTGACGAGAGGGCAAAGTGTTGTTGGGCGCTCGTCGTGAGTCTTGAAGCTGCAAAGATTCTCTCCCGAGGCGGGCGGCGTGAGATGTAGTGGATTCGCCTTGGTCTTATCGACAAGTCGGCATGGTTGCTCCAAGGGCGAAGGTTATCGACAATTTGCGAGATCGTTGGTGCTCGGTGGAAGCTACGGGTGGCTTGCTTTTGTGGAAGTGGTCAGGCGTGCTCAGGTCTAGATTTCCAGCCGGCCTCCCAGTGACGAGGACGGAGGTCTTCCGATACGACTTGTACGGAGCACATTACTCCTCTGAGATCCTTTCTCATTTCTTCATCGTCTGATGCCTAAATTCTTAAGGACTCATTTATGCTGCGATGTCGACCTCTCCCCCCTTTTACGTTAGAGTATAGGGCTGTCATAGCCTTCCTTTCAATAAATACCCATTTTTTGAAAACTTGTGTTCTAGGCGAGATATCTTTATTCTTTTTCTGACTGTGTGGCTTGGATTTGAAGGTCTGTGTATTTAAATTTATGTCATTGAGAATTTTGCATACCCCTCTGTTTTGAGCGGCGGTTCCATTCCTATGGTTGGAGTGGGTGGAGCTCGTCGGATTGGGCCTGTGACCTTCGTCGTCTTATTGGCGGGGGTGTTGGCCTGGTTTTGTGGCTGAGATTAAATCGATGCTTGGGCGAGTGAATCATCTTTGGGGTGATGGGCTCGTCGGTGTGGTTGCTGAGTCAGAGGCTGGCGGGAAGGAGGCTTTGTCGATGTAAATAATAGTAGGAAGGAGCGGGTGACTGGAGTCAGTGAAGAGGCTCGTCCATCGAGTTGAGGGAGGAACCTCGTCGACATGGATTGTCACGATGGGAGCCCGTGCATGCAGGTCGTGAAGGGGCTCGTCCAGAGAGTGAATAGTAGAGCTCATCCATGCGGGTTGGGGGATGAGCCTGGTCGTGGTGCGCGGTGGAGACAGTGCATGCGGGTGCGGTGAAGGGCTCGTCAGCGTGGCGTGGTTGGAGCTCGTCATTACGGGTTGAGGACGAGCCTCGTCAGTATGGTGTCGGGGAAGGGCCGTGCATGCAGAGCATCGAAGATCGTCCTTTGCCAGATGGCGAGGCTCGTCGTGCTGATTTGAGGGACGAGCCTCGTAAGTATGATTGTAGGAAGGAGCGTCTGTTTGGGTGCGATGAGGGCTCGTCGCGTGATCATTTTGGGCTCGTCGTGCGAGTTGAGGGCGAGAGCCTCGTCAACTATAGTTGCCGCGATGGAACCGTCTGTCTTGGCGATTTTAATAAAAGGGCTCATCATTTATCAAACGATAGGGACTCGTCATTATGAGTTGAGGGCCGAGCCTTGTGAGTATGCTTTGTAGGGAAGGAGCGGGTCTATACGGGTGTAGCGAAGGCTGCGTCACTTTGTGAATAGTAGAGGCTCACGTCGTCTTGGTTGAGGGACGAGCCTGCGTCAAGTATGGTTGAAGGAGCTGTGCATGCAGGTCGGCGAAGGCTCGTCATTGTGAGCAGTAGGGACTTGTCATTATATGAGTTGAGGGCCAGGCCACTGACGGGGGCCGAGCCTTGTGGTATGCTTTGTGGAAGGAGCAGTGCATGCTGGGTCACGTGAAGGGCTGCAAATGTGAATAGTGACTCGTCGTCTTGGTTGAGGGCCGAGCCTCGTGGCCTCTGATTTGTAGGAAGGAGCGTCAAATGCAGGTCACGGCCCGAAGGGCTGCAAATCACGTGAATGAGTAGGGCTCGTCGTCTTGGTTGAGGGGGACGAGCCTCGTAGTATGATTTAGCTCAGGAAGGAGCCCGTCGTGCACCGGAGTCTGTGAGCTGGAAGTCATTGTTAATGAATAGTAGGGACTCGTCATTGTAGGTTGAAGGAATGAGCCTTGGCTGGAGCTCTGCTCCCCAATGGGTTGTAGGAAGGGCCGAGTCAAAGTGAGCTGGCCAGGCTCCTGAGTCTTTGTGGCCTTAGTGGCGTTCAAAGCCGAATATTGTTTGTAGCTTCAGTGAGTGCGACTCTTGAGCGGCGTGGCACATGTAAGTAAGGTAACTCGTGAAAGGGAGGCGATTAGGCTCGGCGTAACCTAGTGGCGTTCAAGCCGAATAGCGTGCTTTGGCGAAGTCGACTCTTGAGGCGGCGTGGCACACCATCTGCAGTAGAGGAACTTCGTCAAAGGGAACAAGCGGAGCTCTGGCGGCTGCCAGCTAGTGGCGATTGGCCGAATGGCGATGTAGCTGGCCAGTCGGCTCTTGAGGCGGCGTAACATCTGAGAGTAGAGAGGAGACTGCGTGAAAGGCAGCTGGGCTCACGGCGCTCGCTGGCTGATGAGCTCTTGGCGAGGGCGTGGCACAGTGCTGAAGCAAGAGGAACTCGTCAAGGGAACAGCGGGCTCTTTGGCGGCGTGGCTTGGCCCCAGAAGTCGACTCTTGAGAGGAGGCGGCGTGGCTGTGCTGAGAGTGGGGAACTCGTCAAAGGGAACAGCGGACTCTACGGAAGCGCTTTGTGTGGTGGCGTTCAAGCTAGAATGGCGATGTAGCTGAGCTGGTCGACTCTTGAGGGCGGCGTGGCTGTCTTGAGTAGAGGAGACTCGTCAAAGGGCAACTCGTTATGCGCGTTGCCAGGTGGTGTGAAGGCTTTGGTGGGTGGCATACCGCATGTCCCTCGAAAGTGTGACAGTCATTAATGCGCGATTTATGGAGAATGGAGCGATTGCGTGATTTTCGCGGCACGACCTCCTTATAAATGGTGGCTCTGTTTGCCTGCGTATCTTATGCTTTTGGAGTGCCTTTTCACGGCGGGTGGATGAAGTTCGCACAGGATGGATGCTCCGACGTTCGGTGCCTTATTGGAGTTCCTCACAGCGTCTTTGGATCCAGCCTTTACGGGTCTTCATGTGGGAGTTGTGTTTTTCCCTAGTCTCCCCGCATGGGAGTCATGTTGTACCCAGCTTTTGCTAGGGAATGATTGGAGGCGGTGCATCACTGCGCCGCGCCTGTTTCTTTATCTTCTTCCTCCTCCTCTACCTCTTCTTCCCTTTTCTTTTTCTCCCTTCTTTCTTCTTCCTGACTTTCTCATCTCGCTTCTTTTTCCTTTTGTCTTTTTCCTTCAGCTCCATCTTTTTCCCTCTTTTCTTTTTCCACTATCCACACCACTTCTTTTTCTTTATTCTGTCTTTCTCCTTTGTCTCTCTTTTTTTTTTTTTTTTTTGCAATTGCTTGTATTGAGTGTTTCGAGATGTAATCAGGACACCACGATTGTAGCATATGATTCATTTGGAATAAGAGAGATTTTTATTTTTAACAGATTTTCTCATTGTGTATGTTTCACCAGTTTATTTTAAATTACCGCGTGTGCTCGACTCGTCACATAAGAATTGATAAGGTTTATTACAAACCGGTGCCTCTTTGAAAAACGCTTGAGGTGCTCCGCGTTCATGTATGTTGTAAGATTTTCCCTCCTGCATTTGGAGCTCATAATTGCTGATCGGCGACTCAGTTATTATGTAAGGACCTTCCCGATTGGAGGCCTAGTTTCCCATCGTTGGATTCTTCCCTTCTTTGGCCAGGAGCTTTTTAAGACCAAATCCCCAGGCATGTAGCTTGGGCTTGACCTCTGGTTTGTAGTACACGGCTGTCTTCCTTTGATCTCTTACGTCTTGTTACATTGAACACGCTCCACGTTTTTCATCAAGAGTTCAGTTGAATAGCGGGGCCTCGTCATTTGTTCCTCAGATGCTACTTCGACTCTGGGGAATTTTATTCCAACCTCAGCGGGGGCTCATACGTGCCAAAGGCTAGAGGCGAAATGGGGTCTCCCAGGAGTTCTTGACACGTGTCGTCTGTAGGCGTAGTACCTCGGGGAGGTGATACCCCTGACTTCCTTTAAGATCTTCTGGCTTGGTCTTTAATGCGACTTTAAGGTTACGTGTTGACTTCGACTGTCCAGTTTGATTCTTGGTGTGCGGTGACAGTAATAATTTTTAATTCAGAGGCTCGGCACAAAATCGCTAATTTAGTGTTGTCGAGGCGTTTCCCATTGTGCGATACGGGGGCTCTTGGGATGCCAAATACGCATATGATGGCTCGCCATATAGAAATTGCGTGTTTTTGCTCTGTGTCGTGGCTAAAGGTTAAACACGCCCACTTGGTGAAATAATCACTTCGCGACAATTATGAGATTTGCATTGGCCATAGATGAAGCGAGTCCCAAATATCGACCAATTCTTCCGGAAGGGCGGAGTGTGAGTGGCGTCGGGGCTCGGCGGAGGCGTGATATTTTGGCGTGCTCTGGCGGTCTGCTCTCTTGACTAAGTCGATTATCTTTAAGTATCGTGGGCGATGGTATCCCTGCCTCGAGATTTTCCACCGCTGCCGTTCGTGCTCGATATGGTTCCATCTGCCGTGTGCTTCACTCTTGCTTACGTGACCGGTGTCTTCTCTGTGATGCATTTTAGGAAAGGTGTGAAGAATCTCGCTTGTAAAGGCTTCCTTGTGATTGAAGTAAGCTGGAGAACCTTGCTCTTATCTTAACCACTTCTTCCGGGTCGTCTGGTAGGTTCGTCATTAATATAATCCCGAATAGGGGTCCGTCCAGGTTCGCGCGAATCCTATGACGACCACCATCTTTGTAAGGGTCGATAGGGGTTACGCTAGGTATTCGACAGGGCGTTGACCGCCGAGATCTTCTTGCAAAGCGGTGGCCCCTAGTTTACCCGGGCGTCGGCTCGGGTATTCTACATTGCAGGGACGTACTTGACCCAGAACCAATACAAACTTTTTAGCAAATCACGGACCTTTTGGAGATATAGAACCATCGTCTCAGCACGGCCTCGTGTGTTTTTGATGCACGACCACCAGTTGAAGAGTCAGCGTGGACCTCTGGTGGTCGGCCTCTAATGAGTGGGCGAGGTTGAGGCCTGCTATGACGGCCTCATACTGGCTTCGTTGTTGGAAGCATGGAACCCAGGCAGTGCGTATTCAATATCCCCATCCTTACGGTGAGGTGAGGTTAAGCACAACTCCCGCTCCCACGTGCGTTTGAGGGCTCCATCTGAAGAGTTTCCATATGGGGGAGGTCGTCCTCACATTTGTGTGGGCTGTGATCTCTATCGGGAGCGAATTCCATGGCAGTCGAAGCTAGGACTGTCCACTTTATAGCGATTTCGAGAAACTTATTGCACGATGTCGAACTAAGCAGCTCTATGGCCACTTCATCGACCTTGGAGACCGGTTTGTGTAATACACGCTTCATTGGGTACTTAGTTGGACTTCTACGGTGTGAGCACAAAAATAGAGGCGGCTTTCCAGGATCTGATCCTCCGGTGCTAGTATCAACTTTTCCATTCTTGGAGTACCTACCATAAAGCTCCTCTCGGTGCTGTGCCGATGTCATTGGGTCAGCTGGACTTGCTCTTTGTCTCGACGAGTCTTGCCTTGGTTGAGAAGTCCCGATGCGACTAAGTCTGAAAGTGGGGAGTTCTCCTTGGCGGACTTACTAGAATGGGAGGAGCTTAGGTATGTTTTTAATGCCATGAATGCTTCTTCACATTTCGTCCATTTGGAAATGCTTTCTTGAGAACTTGGAAGAAAATTTGGCATTTATCACTAGGCTACGGATGCGAAAGCGACTTAGAGCGCGATCGCTCACGTGTCGGCCAGGTTGGACCTCCTTTATTCTGAAGGCGGCGACAGCCGACGATGCTATTTTGTGGATTAGCTTCAATCCCCGTGGTTAACTATGAGCGAGAAATTTTACCCCTTCCGGTGACAGAAGGCCCCATTTCTTGGGTTCAATCATGTTATAATTCCTCGGGATCTTGAATGCCTCGAAGAGAGATGGGTGATATGGAATCAGTTTAGCGGATTTACCGACATGTCGTCTATATGTATACCTCCATTGGTTGTACTATGCGCGCTGGAACATCGGGTTCAACTAGTCTCACGGTAGTCGCTCCTGCATTCTTGAGTCGAGGGCATTACGGAATAACGATGGGTTCCTTGTCTGTGACCCGAATGAAGTCTTTCTTGGTCCCGGGGGTCCACGCGATCGATTAGCGGAAAATGCATCCATAAAGTGAGTGGTTAAGTGGCTGAGTGGCGTCCACGATGGTCGATGCAGGCGGAGGTATCCTGCGGGCATGCTTTGTTTATGTCGGTCTGAAGTCGATGCAGTCGCCATTTGCCATTAGCTTTTCTTGGCAGTACAGATTGGCTAGCCCTTCGGTATTACCTCTCTTATCGCTCTGGCAGAGGAGCTTCTTGACTTATCACCATTGATGGCCTTTTGCCTTTAGGTCTGCGAGCTCTGCGTTTTTGGCTTATGGTTTGAAGAATGGGGATTGGTGTTAGGTTATGGGTGATTAGTGCGGTCGATTCCTCACATATGCACTTTGCGTCCATGATAAGAAACGTCTATTCCGTCTCGAAGCTAGTGAGGAGGCCTTTGAGATCACTACACCCAGTAGTTTGGAGCCAATGTAGTGTTAGATATTTACAGGTTGTCATCAGTGATGCAGGTTCTAGTTCCTCGCGGAGGGGCTCGGGTAGGGGTGAGCACCTCGTCGCATATCAAGCTGTCGGCGTTCGCGTGGTCGACCCGGCTCTTTGTTTCATAGGCTATGTAACACTCTCACGGCCACCGATTTCTCGGGCCGTCCGGAGCTCCATTCCAGCATCGGAATTTGATTATCATGTGATATCTTTGAGGGGATGGCTTTATTGAGTTGAGGAGTGCACTTCATGACATATTATAGGTGACAGGCGGCATCCACTATAAGGAACCTTCTTGTCGTGTCGTTGCTTGGCCGAGGGGGTTCTCGAGAGTCGGCACCGAGTTAGAATCAGGCAACTGATAGTACCTTCTCTGAATCCCGGATGTGTCTTGACGGGGATCTAACTTTCTCTTCCAATACCCACATCTTGTCGAGAAGGCCGGCGCGAAGATGATGTCCAGCTGAACTCCCATTATCGATTAAAACGTTGAAGCGTGGTGTTGGCCCACCGATTCTTGCGAACTACCGGTAGTCGTCATGGGGAATGCGGCACCCTTTCAGATCTGAGTCAGAGAACGTGATGGTAGTGTTGATCCGCGGCAATTTAGATACTGCTTGTATTTCCACCATGCGCTGATCTTATGCTCCATTGGGTGGGCTTTTAGGCCCAGAACTAGATTCTCCTCCTCGACAAATCTTCCGAGATCACATGGATTTCTCCCGGGGCTGTTGGTCTTTGAAACGATTCACTTTGTCGAGATGACTCTTTGAGGCGGCCGGATGCTCAGTTACCGTACTGGACTTTGGGTTTTGATTCTGACTTGGTTCCCTTTGGAGATATGAAAGCATAGAAGATATCCTGGCCCATCATCAAAATAATGTTCTCTTCTTGGTGTATCACAGGTTGTCGATGCGATGTCCATAGTCCACAATGAGAACTTCGCAATGCCCAGTGTTATCCCTTATGCGGGATGATGGAGTTTCCATGTGTCGGCCCATCCTCGAGGAATTGCTCGTTTCGTACCTCGTATAGGACTTGTCTCACAGGCCGTTAGTGGAGTGAAGGCGTTCCCAATGTAGAGACAATGTCGTCGTCTTCGGTTGCGGTGGAGACGGACCGGTCTCCCGAGATTCCGCCTTTTGGGGATCGCTCCATCCGTATCTGGGGATTTCCTTTTTGGTAAGATCTTGTAAGCTTGGGGCTCGCCCTCGTCGTCTATCGTAAGTCCCTTTTCTTTGCGAGGCGGAGGAGCTCTCCTTCTTTGATATGAGGGCCTCTACGCGGATTTATGTCACTTACCTTTACAGCGAGGACCTAGAAGCCATCACTAACGAGGTTCTTCGAGATAGAGAACATCAGTCCTTTGATTGTTGCTTGCGCCCACGACCCGCGATGAAAGGCGTGCGGCCGAATTTTTGTGTCAGATGCGTCTATCTTCAGGGGACTGGCGTTGAATCTCTGTACAGCACTTGACTTCAAACTTTCCTACGATCACTTGCTTGATGGTGATAGATGGTAGCTACGGCTTACGTAGTCCTAAGCTCCGGTGGAAGTGGGAGGCGAGCTGTAGCGACTAGTTCCACTCCCAGACCGAGATAGATGAAGGGAAGTACGTTGAACGGCAGGCGCGCTGACGTAATGCGTGAGAAAGCCTGCATCGCTATGAGATCACGATACCATACAGCTCCATCGGTTTTTGTAAGTATTAAAGGGTGATCGACGGGATCTTTGACTCCATCGAGATGTTTCGAGCATTCGAACTGGGAAAGGAAAGTGCTTGAAAGCCACCTCAGTGTGAAGGAGATTCCGTTTCTTGGCTGCCAAGGTGTCCATAGTATCCGGGGCTCTGTTTTTATTACCACTTCCTTCAGCGGATGAGCTCTTGTTGAAGGATTTTTGAACCTCTGCTCCACCACTTCATTCCCTTGTTTCTAGTTGAGGAGTGATTTGGCGCCGGCTCACGGCGTCTGCTGGCATGGCCGTTTTCCCCAGCATTTAGGGCCAGCTGGTGGTCCGTACCCTGACCCGACTAAACTACCTTACCTTCGATGCCTCAGGGATATCGCGCCCAGTGGTTCTTGTGGGGAGGAGGGTTGTAGCTCTGGGTTTCGCGGAGTGTCTCATTGATGTTGTATATACTTTTCAGAGGGAAGTAGGCTGCTCGGTCTTGACGGCAGCTGGTTGGCGGCGCTTCCACCGTTTGTATTGGCTTGCATCGTTTCCGTCCCAGTCTGGCGCTCATATCACTGGTGGATTAGCCACCTCCCGGGCATTCGTGTTTTACTCTGCTTGTGTTCACTTGATAGCATCGATGGCGAGAATCGGTTATGTTTATGAAAGAAGGGTAGCCGTTCCCACGGGTGGCATGGCCCGATGGTGATGCCTTTCAGCGGGCCAGTGCAGGAGAACGTGTTAGATCGTTGAAATTTGGACCAAGGCTGTGAGGATCGTTTGGGTGAGGGTAGGGGGATTGGCTGCGATGTCGGTCGATAGGCTACGGATCTTTGTGGCTTCACGATGGGAACAGATGAAGAGGGCAATGGGGGAAGAATTACCTGTGCCCAAGGAGCCGCTCGTCTTTAAGAAATGAGATTAATGCGGGGAGAAGAGAGAATGCGTTGCTTTAGGAGTAAGCGTACCTTTAGTGTTGGAGCGACCTTGTATTTATAATGGACATTCATCGATTTGGACGATGATTAAGGGGTTCTTCCCTTGGGAGGATAGATTTCCTCATGTGATCTGATATAGTTGTAATGGATTGTAGTCGAAGGAGTTTATTTGGAGTAAATCCTCCCTTCCTTTATTGAAGTATCCATTGCGACAACCATTTGCTTTTCCTTCCTTTATAATAGGACTTGATT
This sequence comes from Tetrastigma voinierianum, assembly GCA_016808115.1. Lineage (NCBI taxonomy): Eukaryota > Viridiplantae > Streptophyta > Magnoliopsida > Vitales > Vitaceae > Tetrastigma > Tetrastigma voinierianum. The sequence continues at coordinate 63,365 of JAEQBH010006820.1, forward strand.
AGCAGACTGGAGCCGGGCGTCTTTAAGGGAATATTCTATCTTACATTGTTGTGTAGATATGGTTTATTGTAGAGTATAGGCCTCCACATTTTCCAGAATCCATGTTTTGGGCTTTAATATTGAACTGTTTGGTGCTATGTAGGTTCTGAGGCGGGGTATGGGGAGATTCTCACCGCTCCTTTGGGTGAGCGAGATGAAATACTTTGGCCATTTCTATATCTATCCGGCATCCATACCTTAATCATGTTTAATTAAACCAAATGCTATAATATGCTTTCAGTGACCCTTAAGCATTTAATCACTTCGATTGTTTAAATCAGGTGGAACTCAACCTCTTTTGTTTCTCATACTTTTCTTATGTTAACTCATGGAAATTACTACCAATCCTGATAGTGACAGCATGTAAAAAACAGAATGGTTATGTCAAAACAGCTATTCACGACATAACCAAGCAGCTTTGCACCTTAGTGAAAAACATAAATTTCAGCCACGTTTTGATCATCCACTGTCCTCCACAGCCCTGCATGTCAAATCTTGACCCAATGGGCTTTCCATAGAGTCAAGAACACCCAAAGCGGATTCGGATGAAGAAGTTATGGCCTTAGAGTTGGAGGCCATGACCATTGTCCCACCGAAAGTGGTATTCTTTGTGCATTTCATTGAATTACAGGTTCAAGGTGTCGGGTGGATATACCTATTTTGGAGATATGTTCTCCTATCCAGTCTATTTACCTATCAATTTAAATCACTCAATTCAAATGAGTAATGGTCAAAGTTAAGACTGGCTCTTGTCATGGGCGAAGAGAAAAACAAACGACATCTCACCTTAGATACACACATGCCCTTAGACGAAATTAGAGTAGGAGAAAAGCCTACTATAATCCGTGTTGCCGGGACACCGCCTTTTCTTTAATTTTTTGGCTTAAACTTTGAACCTTAGCGAAATCTTGTGATTAAGTACCCACGGGCGTAGCTCTCGTCGCGTGAAGCGAAACTTTAACTCTTGACAGCGAGATCGGCCAGAAACGAGAAACTCATGGTCGAAGAGAAAATATTACTTGCTTTTCTTCTTTTCTCTCTCTCTCTCCTCTCTCTCTCTCTCTCCTCTCTCTCTCTCTCTCTCTTTCTCTCTCTTGGGTTTTGTTCTTCCCCAGACAAAATAAGAGCCACAGCATGTTAGTGACTATTTATAGTGTGGACACGTGGCTCACGTCGAGCCACGTGTCACACTTCTTCGGTTTCGTTCTCGCCCCAAAACAATTTATTTCGTCCCGGTTTCAGTTCCATCTATCTTAAATGGACATTCTTTTTAATGTTGACATTTTGGGATTTTCTAAAAATCTCGTTTAAGGATTCCTCGTGCGTCGCCTCAGAGAATTGATTAAAAATCCGGCGTATCGAATCCAGTAAATTCAACTAGTTGACTAGATTGTAAGACCAAATTCACTTGATGAAGCAGTTTCGGTCATCCGAGATCTAGAAAAATTATAGATTTTCTAGTGGCAAGTCTGGATTTTATACTTTTCGAAGAATACATTTCAGGGGTTTTATTCTCACCCCTTAAAAATAATTTAGTTTAATCTGTTTCAGTTCCTTTAGCCTCAATACATTATTCTGAACATTTTCGTTTCTTGAGACTCGTTTTCGAAAATTACTATTGATTTCAGCAGTTTACAGTAAAATACCTACTTATCGAAAGCTTGAAAATGTACTATTCATGGAAACATTAGATTCAAGGTCTTACACTAATTTCTTAATAAAATAGATTTATAGGGGAACAATGGACTTGAAGGAAGTTGGGTAGAAAACAACCCTAACTAGAAACCTAAAGAAGCCAACTAATATTGTTCTCTAATTGTGATGGATTAGGGTTGGTGCGAGGAAGCTGACGAAGCAGGATTCAAAGGATAGGAATCGAGGCTTGACAACCTTTTGGGTTTGTTTCTCCATACCTCTCTTCTTATTTCAAGTTTTGTGATTGTTGGGTTCAGAAATGATTTTAAAAGCGAAAGTCATATGATTTGTTTTAAGCGATTTGAGAAAATTGATTTTAAATGCATTGCCATAAAAATTGCATGAGTATCAAAATGTATTATTTGGGTATAAATGTATATACAATATTGTAAATTATTATGACTGAGTTTTAATGCCCTTAATAGAATGTTATCTGTCATATTCGAGTTAAGGATAGATTGGTATACTTGATAGCGTCTGTGAACAAAATGAAATATATTATCTGGGTCGTAACTAGCGAGGACAATCTGGGTAGTGTCTGCGCACAATGATTTTTTAAATAACGGTCGGCAGCCATGAGACCGTCTTTGTGTTATTAAATGTTTTTATCACCGACCCTCTGACCGCGGGGCCAGTGCGGAGTGATTTCGTTATCTTTAGGCAGAAGAGAATTGTTAAACGATCGTTTGAAGGTACATAAATGAAGAATGTGGCCAAGGAAATGAATGATTTTGAGTTTCGAATGAAATATTCTGAGATGAAATTGTGTACTGAAGTGATAAAATTATTTCCGAATGAAAGTTTGTGAAATAGCACATATAATGTATATTCATGGACTATTAATTAATACTTGAAACATTGTTTCATAAAGAAAATTTGCATATCGTGTTTAATTGAAATAAAGAGAGAATTGCATAGAACCACTAAGCATGAAAATACTTAGCGTGTTGTTTTTATCATCGCACAGGTACCGAGTGACTAGGGACAAGAGCAAAGACCTCATAATTCAGAGTCATCGTCGAGATCGTCACCAGTATAAGTAAGCGTTAAGTCTCATGCATACATTCATCCCATGACATTATTTGATCCTTTTTGTAATGAAACCAAAAGTATATAAGTTTTCATGGGAATAACATATTTGATTTATTTGCAAGTAGTGAGATAGTGAGGCTCACGATAGTGTTTTTCATAAATGATAATGTTTGAAAGACACCTTCACATGCCATATAGAATGAAAGTGATAATTGACAAAACGGTGGGCCCTCTTTAACCGGAATGATTATGCGACATTTATTTCTACAATATTTTGAAATGTATATATGGTAAAACTGGTCCAAGTCCCATGATCTCGGTTCATCCTCCAGACAGAGTCGAGTACGGGGGCGCGACACTAGGAACCAAAAAAAAATCCATAATATGTATGAAATTTTCCTATATTTTAATATGGTGGTACTACCTTAATAATAGGTGTTCCAACAAGTTTAGGTCACTAATTACCACAGCCTTTCTAATGGTACTACCATAATGCATTGGGGGTGCTACCCGATACTACCATAATCTACCAAAAACAAAGTCATTGTACAAAATTTTCATATGTTTGTAAAATGGTGGTGCTACCATAATAATAGGTGTTCCAACTAGTTAAGGTCACTAATTACAATTAGCTTTTAATGGTACTATCATAATGTCGCGAGGTACTACCATAATGTACTGTGATTCATAATGACTGAAGTACTACCAGTGGCAGTATGTACCATAATGTTTGAACCAGGAAACAAACCCATAGCAATATGTACGAAATTTTCATATGTTTGTAATATAGTGGTACTACCATAATAATAGGTGTTCCAATAAGTAATGGTCACTAATTACAATTAGCTTTGTAATGGTACTACCATAGCGTCTTGAGTACTACCTGTAATGAACTAAAAGGCACTACTCAATACTAGCATAATGGTTTGAGAATGAAACAAGCCATAGCATATGACTCATTTATATGTGTGAATTTTCATATGTTTGTGATATGGTGGTACTACCATAAAAATAAGTGTTCCAACAAGAGCATCATTTTGTATTCGTACTAAAACATATTAGGTGTTTAGTGATACTACCATACTTAACATTCAATACAAAACCATAAAGGTTTAGTGGTGCATCGGTGGTCCGTCCACAAATCTTATGTGTTAAAAAATATCGTTCGGCGTCAGTGCGGACAAACCAGCGCTAGGCGTGGCTATCGTCATCAGGCTTTTGTTTTATTAGATTGATTTTCTATCTTCGGTCGGGGAGACGGCGCGAGTGTCGTTATTGTGTTGGTTATTTTGTTCGTTCCCAACTCCTATTAGTTGCCTTCAGTCAAACAAGTTAAGTGTGTTTGATTTGGTGGCCACTTGCACATACATCGATTCTGAGTAACATACTTCCCGATTTGGAGCGATTACAGTGCATCCGTTTTCACATCCAAATAATTAAACATTTTAGTAAGTAGCAAATTATAACGACCTAAAAAAAAAAAAAAACACAACCTTTTCAATCACAAAAAAATTAAGGTTGGTTCCATTGTTCCTCTTTATGCTACGAATAGCTTCTAAATATCTATGACCGATTTGTCAATGGCAGCGAAGGAGAGAATATCCCTAGCAGACTCTTGAAGCGGTCAATGGAAGAGAAACACATGTTGTATTGCAAGGTGAGAGGTTTTGTAGACTCCACATTTACGTCTTTTGGAACAAGAAAGCGTTTTCCCTTTCTGAAGGATTTTTAGAGAAAAATTATTCTCGAGTAAAAACATAGATTTTATAATTTCCTAGACTTGGAGTTGGTAGAAATGTTTCATAAAATGGATTGGCTTCCTATTCTATCATTGTGTACATCGATATACACAATATTGATGCTACTATTATATTGTAAAGCAATTTTCATTGGAGTAGAAAATATGATGAAAATAAAATATTCAATTAGAGAGGTAGATATTGAACTAAATTCGAAGAAGATATGTGCAATATTGGGAATAAAACCAATTGGTGAACATGGTTATTAGAGGAAGACATGGCCACATGTAGAGTTCATCTCAGAAGAGCTATCTAACCGTATGTGTGAGGTCTTGAACATGAAAGTAACATGAAGTAAACCTAGTGCGGTTGGGTTGACCTCACGATTGTCATATTATCCCATAATATAGTAAGACATTGCATCGTACCAAGAGGTGGACATAGAGATGAAGTCTCATACTTAGAGGCATTTGTGATTGATTCAATGGTGGTTAGACGTCGACTACATCTAGGGCATATGATTATACAACACATGATTGCTAATTGTAGGAAGATGGGGCGCATCCTACCATATGGAAACCTCCTAACCAAAGTGTTCCAAGCATTTGGGATTGATCTCAACATTGAACTGGATGTGGAGAGACCAAAGTCTACTAATATAATCAAGAGTATCACCTTAGCGAGAATGAGGATTTTTAAAGATAAAAATGGGAGATGGGTAGCAGGTGGAGATGATCAAGAAGATTCTGATGAAGATGATGGTAATGGGGGGATAAAGGAGAAAAAACATGAATGATGGTGGTGATCATAACCAACCTAGTGTAAATGAGGCTCTTTATGTCCCCACACAGAAATACCATACGCACGGCATGCTTCAATTAAGATCGCATGGATCGGCCAGTGTTTGGTTGTCCAACAGCATCATGAGTTGATAAGCATGCACCTGCTATACTCATTATTCCCAAATGGTCCTCCCAAAAGCGATGACTTAAGATTAGTTAGTAGTTGATGGTTAGTTAGTAGTTAATTGATGGTTTTAAATTGAGCCCCTTTTTCAAGTGTTTTTATACATTTGTAGGGATGTTTTGTTGACTTGTTGAAGTCCAAATTCTTGATGTAATGTTGTAGTAACGGGTAATATACAAAGTAATGTCATGGTAGCACCAATTTCACTTCAATTGTTTATTTTGCCCATTTTATCATGATGGTAGTACCCTCATTTTGTTATGGTTGTATTGAAGAACCAATTCATTAAAATAGGGATCAAACCAATTAATTTTGCCCATTTTCATTATGGTAGTACATATAAACCTCTTATGGTAGTAGCAAGTAGTACCCCCCATATATTATGGTAGTACACCAACTATATTATGGTAGTACCCCCAATATATTTTGGTAATACCACTAGTATATTATGATAGTACCCCTAGTATATTATGGTGGTACCAGCAAATTGTATAGGTAATACCCCCAATATATTATGGTAATACACCAACTATATTATAGTAATACACCAAGAATATTATGGTAGTACACCAACTATATTATGGTAGTACACCCAGTATGTTATGGTAGTACACCCAGTATATTATGATAGTACCCCCATTATGTTATGGTGGTACCAACAAATTAATATAGGTAGTACCCCTAGTATATTATGGTAGTACACCAACTATATTATGGTAGAACACCCAAAATGTTATGATAGTACACCCGGTATATTATGGTAGTACACTTAGTATATTATGGTAGTACCCCCCGATATGTTATGGTGGTACCAACAAATTGTATAGGTTATCCAATTTAAAATATTTAGTCATCCAATCTCTAAACCCGAAACAATATAAAGTTATAGTGTATCATGTAAATTATGTCAAACAAAATAGACTAAAACATTAGAAATGAAAACACAAATGTAGTCACAATAGTAGATGACTTTAGCTCCATATCCAAATAAAAATAATCTTTCTAAGAAGGTTCTTGTGAGTGCACAAGCATCATATTATACTCGTCGATCTTGATTTTCACATTTATTTAGAGTAATTTTATGGTTTTGTGACTAAAATCTTTGATTTGATATGCATTGTGAATCTTTGAAGACATTGGAGCGAAAAGCGTGTGGGAAAGCGGATTTTGGAGCAAATGGGAACAAGGCGATGAAGTACATCCGCGTCATGATGTCCCTCCGCGATCGACGTCCCATTTGATACGACGTGGAGATTAAACCGATTGCAAAAGTCGACAAGCTGGCGTCGCGGCGTCTCGGCGTCGCGACGCGTCCGGCTTTCGAATACGCACCCTATCATTTAAAAGTACGAATGATTCGAAGAAAAAGAGAGGGGATGGGAAGGCGTACGAACAAAGGCCGCAATTCAGACGAGTGACCGGACTTCGAGGAAGTGCTAGGGATTTGGCCTGCTGTTGTTTGGATATTTTTCGGATAGGAGAATGATGTTTTACTACTAAACATTTTCTTCTTTTCATTCATGATGTTCCTAGATCTATTTCTAGGGTTATGACTAAAGAAGAGAAGAGAGAAGAAGACCTTGTCATATGTTCATGGATTAAAGTTTGAACTTTATATTATTGAGTTATTTCTCAATATGTTGTAACTATTCTATGCCTATGATTTAATCGTATGTTGATGTGGCGACAGTGGCATAATTACTGAAGTCCAGAGATTCGAGAGATGAGGTATTCGAGGATCGGGTAAATGAACAGTTGATTCGGTAAATAGAAAGATATTCAATGAACTTGCGAAGGTGGCAATTGGGAGTTAGGACATTAATGCATTTTGAATGCACAGTCGGGATAGAGATATGCAGATTCTGATCGAGATAAGCGGATATACCTCGAGAGAGGATACCTTGTAAGAAAGATCACCTCGCCATTGACATATTGTAAATATCTTGATAATAACATATTTAGAAGATTAATCCATTAGGCATGTGGGGAGATATAATACAGGCTTAAGCTCAATACGTTAATTGAATCAATAGTTTAGGTAGGTAATCTCTACATATTTGAATTCTCTCCACAGGAGTCATCTTTTCGATATTATCTAAAACTGAGTACACAGTCGATACACTGTCCTGTGGATCGATATACGTACCACCAGTACACTATACTACACTTGAGGGCGGCAGCGTGCACTTGCGCATATGGCGTATATTTTATACACATGTTTCCGCTGTCGAAGTTTTGGCGCCGTTCTTGGGATGGATTCGTTAGTATAGAGAATTAAGCAAATAGATATTACTCACAAATTTCTTTACTTTTGTTTATTTTACAAGTCTTTGGTAATTTGGTTTCTTGCTCGTGTGTTATTGCGAGTATAGGTTTCGAGTAAAGTACATGCGACATCGAGATCAAAACCTTGACTACTGTTTAATCCAGAGCCCGAGAAAGACTTACCGCACGGTGCGTAGGAAACGACGAGCAGTTAGAAATCGATAGTCATGGAAAACAACGAAGAACAAGATCTTGGCATTGAGCAGGCCGAACCACGGAGTAGGGTGGGAATCACTTGAGGAAGGAATGTTGCAGGCCGTTTATCTGACGGATGATCCTTTCATGCTATTAGATGAGTTCGTATTACCACCAACTGTTGTTCAGATAGCTATCAGACAGCCACCTATTCAAGCAAACAATTTCGAATTGAAGTCGAGTCCACGATCTGAATGTGGAATATCTTATTCCATGGGTTACCCGTGAGAACGAACATGCATTTGACTAACTTCTCGAGGTTCGCGATACTATCAAATAGCGGGATTCTTGAAGAAGCTCCTGGGATTCACGGTTGTTCCCACTTTCACTCGGGGATAGAGCCAAACCTTGTCTAACGGTCGTACCAAGATCCCATTCTTACATGGAATGATTTAGTCGCAGAATTTAGGCCAGTTCTTCCCACCTTCGAAAATTGCCTGACTTGTGCGAGATCAATACCTTTGAGCAGGCGGAGGGGAGAACACGTGAGAGGCATGGGGCAATTTCACAGTGTGCGGAGGTGCCCACACCACCGCGACCAGATGGATGCAAGTCCACCTTCTATAATAGTGCGAAATCGAGCTCGACGATGATTGATGTAATTGGGAGGAACGATAGAAAACCCGCAGAGACGAAGCTTATGGAAATGCTTAGAATCTTTGCGACCAACACTAATCGGTGGCTAAGAGAAGAGCTACACCGACACGGTGGTAGTACGATCATGGGTCCTCTAAACAATGTCTGGTGAATCATGTGTACAATGAAGCTAAACGATTAAATAGGCGGCAGGAACATGAGAAGCGCCAATCGAACGGCCCGTGAGGGTTATGGCAAGATGCATGGTGGACCGCCTGCGGCGGCGGAATGTCGAATCGAAACCCTACGATGGGGCAAGCCCGTGGGTGTCGAGGTTTGTCAGTCAATCCACCCGAAGCGGCAAAGGGTGGTATGGGAAACGATTATCGAGAATCGAGAATCGGGGCGAGGTGGCGTAGCAGTCAGAGCGAGAATAGTCGGAACAATCGAGAAGAGAGGGATAGCTGGTGTGAGGAGCCATTGGAGCTGACCATGTATCGAGATGAAATAGTGAACCAACCTGCGAAGAAGTTGAGTTTAGAACAGAGCTCTTGCGGATCATTGCACACACTCTGCCTTTATGAATGAAACAAAGCCCGACATCAGACGGCGAGCTGACCCGGTTGAGCAATCAGCGGCCTGGTGAGGTTTGGAGAGCCTGGAAATGGGCGAAATGGCAAATTTCTTGGCAGAAAGACAATGGGTTCTTTGCAAGTAATTAGGAGTAAACCGAAGAGATGGGAATGAGCATGTTAAAGTCATCTTGAGAAGTGGGAAAGAATTGGAAATGCAGAGTCTGACCCGGTGGTAGGAAGCAGTTAGAAATTTGAGAGGTCGATCAGCGAGGCAAAAGATGATCGCGAGATAAAGAGCAGCCTCGGAGGAAACGACCATCGGAGAACTCCTGACAAGGCCGAGTATGGGTTCCTTGCACGGCGTCTCGAGAAGCATAAGCGGATGGCAGCTCACGAAATTCATGGATGTGTTCGAAAGAGCATATCAATATCCGTTTGCGTGCCCTAGAGCGGATGCCCGATTATGTAAAATTCATGAAAGACATCTTATCCCATAAGGGAAGCGATTAGCTGATTTTGAAAGCAGTGAACTTAAGAGGAATGCGGTGCCATCCTTGAGGAGGAGAGCCACGAAGCTAGGACGAGGCGGGTTTCACTATCCCTTGCACAGTGGAAATCTTTGTTTATGAAGAAAGGCACTATGTGATTTGGGTGCAGACATTAATCTTATGCACTTATCCATTTCAAGCGTTTGGGATTAAGGCTTGCTTGAACTCTCTGATCACTCTTGTTTGTGACAGATCTTTAAAAGCATCGGGAGGATAATAGAGATGTCTTAGTAGGAATTAAACAATTTATCTTTCAGGCATATTTCATTGTTTTGGATATGGAGGAAGATAAAAAGAATTATAACTCTCAATCTTGGAAGACCATTTCTTTTGGCCGAGCCCGATGATTGATGTCTGAAGGGCGAGGGCGAGCGAGTCTGAGAGGAAGTAAAGTTCAGCGTGTTTGTGATGAGACACCCGAAAGTGATACTTGCTTCATGGCCGAAATGGTTTGAGGCTATAGTGTCCTAGCAAAAGTGGTCTCATGATCCTTTGGAGACTAGCCTGAGTGGAGGTAGTGCGAGAGCACTGGCGAGGCGGGGAGAATCAGTGTCAAATGGATGGACTCTTCGGACACAATAGACGGAAGCGCGAATCTGGGTGAGAGGTTAAAAATGGTCCATCGATTGAGCAACCACCCAAAATAAGGACAAAACCTCACCACAGCCATTTAGTATGCATACCTTGAATTAGAATCACCACAACACCCGTGATCATTTCGGCATCTTTTGGTATCTTGGGAAGAGAAGTTATTGAGGGTCCTCAGATCATGAACATGAACTTCGGATGAGTCTCCTAGATGATCTCAGGAGGATTCGTCCTTCTATGTGCATGCATCGTATTTTCTTCAGAAGAAGGACATGAACCTTCGGTGGAGCTGCAGAGAAGGTTAAGTAAACGATGAAGGGAGGTCGATAAAGTAAAGAAGTCTTAAAATGGTGAACTGGGAGTGATTTATCCATTCGATTGGTGCATGGAGTAAGCCCGATTCGAATCTAGTGCTAGAAGAAGGGAGGAACAGCGTCATCGAGATTTAGAAACAACATCTGCGCCATCGCCTGACGATTCTGCAAGTTGGAGTTTGTTGATTATCGAATTTGAGACAGGCCTCCCGAAGATCACTCAGTACTGCTTGGTTTTAAGATCGGATGCTCGTCGACTAGCAGGTTATGAATATATTATTGCTTTTTAGATGGATATTAAGTTTACAACCAGAGTGCCGCCAGCTCACGAAGATCGAGGAAGACAGCATTCACTTGTCCTTATGGTACATTAGCATTCAGGCGGATGCCACTGAAGGTAATGCAATGCCATAGGTACTTCGTGATGTATGATGGCCATATTCTCGAACATGGTGGGAAGAGACAATTGAAATCTTCACGTGAATGATTTCTCATTAATGGGAAATTCATTTGATAGCTTTGTTTAGAGAACTTGAAATTTGTCTTGGCAAGATGTGAAGAGACCGATTGGTACTCAATTGGGAAAAGTGCCATTTCATGGTACAAGGGGTGTCCTTGGACATCGGATCTCAGCAAGAGGATAGAGGTAGATAGGGCGAAGATTGAAACGATCGAGGAAGTTACCTCCACCCTCGTCGATAAAAATTCCGAAAGTTTTAGGCCCGCGCTGGGTTCTATAAGCGGTTCGTAAAGTTTTTCCGCAGTTACCAAAACATTTGTCCTAACCTACAATTAAGGGATCCCATTTGAATTTGATTCTAATGTTTGCATGCATTCGGTGTTGAAGGACGAGGGTGGTTTTATTTCCTGGTATTTGTGGCACCCGGATTGGTCTTTTCAATTTGAACTCATGTGACGCCAGCGACCAGCGATTAGGCGAAAGCGAGAAAATCTTTAATTAATCTAATGCTAGTAGAACCTTGGGCTGTACGATACTGGTGGTGTGCATTCACGGAGAAAATTGTTGGCCATTGTGTTTGCTTTGCGGTAAGTTAGGCCATTTTGATTGACAAGTCGTGGTGCACCTTGATCGTGCGCCATTAAATTGCCCGATGACCAAGAAGATGCAAAACCAGATTGGTCGATTGGAGTCCCTCTTGTTGCAGAATTTGATGGAAATTAAAGACGAAAGTGAGAACCTAGTGGCGAGACCATCTTTCCACGGCCTGGGGAAGGGGCCGGAGATGATGTCCCATTGAATGGCCAATTTCAGGCGAGAGAAGCATCTGCTGTGAGGAAGAGAGGCGGTTCCATGGTTCGCGGATTATGTAATTATTTGGTAGCTAAAGTAGTCACTCAGAATTCTTATCGACGAGAAAAAGAGGTTTAGCACACCTTGAAGCTTTACTATTGGGGACAATTCTTCGAACACTTGCATTGATCGGTCACTGAGGAGATGTGTGCCGAAGATGAAATCTGAGCATTTTAAACCATTGTCACACTCTACTTGGTGTGGTGGACACTTTGGTGGCGGAGAGCGACTAAAGGTGCTTGATCTAGTTTTTTCTTGGCTTCCTTGTTTAAAGTGCTCATCAATTCGTTTCCACTTGTGACAAATGTCAACGAATGGGGAACATCTCCTGAAAGAACTTGAGCCACCCCACATGCATCCCATTTTGGAGGTAAATTGTTTGATTTATGGGGGGATAGGTTCATGGGGACCATTTCACGCATCATACGCAACTTACATCTTGTTGTGATGAGCTATGTCTCGAAGTGGGTAGAAGCGATTCCTACGCACCAATGATGCCAAGGTTTGTGGCTCGATTCCTGCGCGGCTGATATATTCCTCACGTTTGGAACTCTCGGAGCCTTGATCACGGATAATGGTACCATTTACGCGATAAAGTGATGATAAGGTTTGCAAAAAGTGTAAGTGCGTCATCGTACATCGCGCATACCACGCGATCCAACTGGACAGCGAGAAGTATCAATCGAGAAATCCAAATACATTCTCGAGAAAACGATTCGCGGCTCGGGAAGGATTTGGTGCAAGGAATTAACGGGCGGCGATGCACTCTGGGCATCTGATGCGGCATTTAAAAACTCCTTTTGGGTATGTCATAGTTTAGAATGTCGTTTATGGTAAGCGTGTCATCTTCCGGTGGAATTGGAGCATCGGGCTTTATTGGGCCCACTCGACCGATTAAACATGGATAGTACATTGTTGAAAGCTTGGCTTGCTCCAACTTCGATGAAAGCGGATGAATTCAGAAAGCAGAAGCTTGTAAGCATTCGCATTTATAAGGAAAACTAAAGCTGGCGACAGACACATCACGAAAGGTTCCGCAGTAGGATGACAAGTTCTTCTATTCAATTCCAGCCTAAAGCTTTCCGGAAATTGAAGTCTCGATGAAATGGACCTTTCCGCATTAACCAAGGTCTTTTCGCGCGGTGCAAGAGTGAGAGATTTTTATCCCGAGAAAGGCACATTTACGATCCACCACCAACGATTGGCCGCGTATGGAGCGAGTTTCCTACAGACAAGCAAATCATTTCTTTGACAGCGAGACACAAAGATAGCCGTGCGATCATAGGAGTTCGGGTTCTAGGCACATTGCATTCGAGGGGTCGTCGAGCTAACGAGCATTAAACATAAGACTAGCAGGGAGGCAGCAAGTGTTTCTTAAACTTTTTCCTTTTCTTGGTTCCAATTTCCTATTGTTTTATTTTAGCAATATAGGGTTCTGGCTTTCTCAGTACTCTGTGTTTCTACTTGTTTACATTTAAATTTCAGAACCGCGAATGGGCTAGTGGGAAGGTCGTTCAAGAGGTGCATTACAAGTCCATAAAAGTCACAAATCACGAGTGGAGAGGGGTTTTCCCTGATCAAGAGGTCATCAATGTGCCCAAATTTATCGATTCATAGATCCTACGTCGCGTCGCGGCGTGGGTTTCTCACGTCAGCGACGTCCAGATTGACCCGTCCTGCGTCGCGTCGCGGCGATAAGGTTTCCGCGTCGGCGGCGTCATTTTCTATGCTCTACGTCGCGTCGCGCGGCGTGGGATTTCAAATCGGCGATCATTTTTACATGTCTGCGTCATCGCGGCGTGGGATTCGCGTCGCGGCGTGGGACAATCAGCTCTCGCATCGCGTCGCGGCGTTGCCTCAAATCGCGGCGTCGCTTGAGTGAAGCTCTGTCGCGTCGCGGCGTGACCGCCGTCGCGGCGTGCCGGTTTGGAGCCAAAATTGTTCATTTTTGGCCCTTCTACCACACCTCTCCAACGAAACCTAGCACCCTCGCGCACCATCAGGTACCATACCTTCTTAAGACTCCCACTTTATGCGGTCGGAACCTAGCATACCACGACAGCCACTAGTGTGCCCTCTTGAGTCACCCTCTTCGACGGTTTGAATTAAGTAGTGGCATTTCCACCACTGTGTACTCGACTCTAGCTTGGGTACAGTAGACCACTGTGTACTCTACACCTAGTGGTCTAGAGGTCTTGTAGGTACTCAGTTCGGGTCAGCTAGGTTACCTTAGGGTCTCTGAGTCCCATTTAGGGTGTTTGAGCCATTAGGAAATTAGTTAGTTTCGATTTTTGTGAATGACACTAGGTGTTTGTGTTTTTGTCTAGGTCAGTGGTACTATCACCACATACATTCTGAACCCTGCGACTAATGTGCGCGAGGGCGGTGCTGCCCAGTCGGCCAGACGGGGACAGGCTCACTCACGTGTCAGCGATTTGTGGTCAGTCTTGTGATCGGTTTTGGCATCATTTACATAAAACTAATTCTTCATCGGGAAGAGGATTTCTACCCGATGACTTCTTCAGCAAGACAGTGCGGCTAAGGGATGCGTGCCTTTATTGCCCAGCCACCTCGTCGGCGTGATAGGTGTGGTGCGCGAGTTCTACGCCAATCTACGCCTCCATGTCTTAAAGAAAGTCGAGGTCGCGGGCGTGGTGACCGGTCGCGGTCGATCAATGTTAATTCTTGGGTCATGAAAGCGCCGCATGGCGCCCGGGGAGGGGTGGATTCGTCGACAAGAGCTCTGACTACCACGAGTTATCACATATTGACGATGAGTCGGGGTGAGTGGAGGATCAATAGTGCGGGCCACGCGGTCAATTTCAAGGCCAAGCATTTGGCCTTCATTCCCAATTACGCACCACTTCATCACGTCGTCTCATTAGATGACGACGTGTCTGTGAAGTGGCTTGCCCGGCCAGTGTGCTCGACTATGCCATCACTACGAGGTATACCGCCTGATGTTGGGCAGGTTATCGAGGATGCCATCCTCCATAACCGGGATGCAAAGATGAACCTGGGACACCCCTTCCTGATCTTTGGCTTGTGCAAATGGCCCAGGGAGTATATGAAGGGCGTTTCTGCCTTGATGCTTAGCCGCCCCGATGCCATATCATCGAGCGGGACACACACAGTGTCCATGACTTTGAGGACCTCGGTCGGGTCATGGGGCAGGACGGGAGCCCGGCACATGGGAGCATCGGGCTCCGATTATCGGATCCCAGGCGATCCCAGGGGAGCATTGACGGTCCTCCGTCCCGACCCACCTCCACCACCGGCCCGGCCTCGGGCGCGACTCCCTCGATCCTTCCCGGACGCGGGGCCGGTGCTCACACACCTGCGCCTAAGCGCTTTGGCGCATTCTGGGATGAGACCGAGAACCTGCAGCGTCCTGTCTCTCACCGGACCCCCAGGAGGCCCTCGTGCGAATATCGTGCAGTGCGCTTGAAACCAGGCCACCATTTGCCGGCCAGCGGCCGATCGCTGCAGCCCAGGATCGCCCCGGCTCACTTACCTTTCATCGGCCTCCCCGCGCCACCGCGGTGATCACCGGGAGGCTCATACGCTTTCACCTCTACTATTTATTTCTTGCCCCGTGAGGACAACGAGTTATTTTATTTAAGGTGTGGTGATCGTGTTTATTTGTTTAGTTATATTTTGTTTTTTAATTGTTTTTATAGTGCTTTTGTTTTTATAGTGCTTTTATTTTACATTCAAACATAGTTGTGTTTCTATTTGGATTCATGTTTTAGTCCAACTTATCGAGTCATGTGTAGTTCGTTGCGTTTTGTGTTAGTCAATCTGTATGTAATAATTCACGTGTTGTTGCCGATGGTAAAAATTGAGGATCACTTTTGGAATGGTCTTGATTAACATGAATGTTCAAATGCATACAATGTTTTGATGCTTTCGGTAATTAGGTTGAATAGATGGAAAGGGTTAGTGAACCAATCCTGAGTAGTCAAGACACCAGTTCTCAAGAACCCTATCACACTCACTAGCCAATGACCTTGAGCATGCATAGGCGTAGAGACCATTGCGTAGTTCGGTAGCAACCTTGGGAGACTCAGACCATTTTAGTGATGAGACACCCGATCAAGGATTGCCATCGAGCCCCGAACAAAGAAAATACAAAACAATAGAAAAAAGGAAGCAGAAAGAAAAGACAAATGACAAAAATAGGTATCACACATAAGAATCTTGTAGCGAGATCATCCAATCGGAATCCGGGACACCAGTCACGAGCGTCTGTCAAACCTGTGCTGCGAGCCAGTGGCGGGAGTCGGTGACTTCCTTTGCCCTTCCATGGAATGGAAGATGGATCATTCACGCAACCTAGGAGGCCCTCGGTTTGGTTGTGGTGTTGGGGTGAAGTTTGAAGGGAATTTGGCTTACGGTGCCATAACCAAGCGGTGAAGTCTGATGGATCCATGCAAGAGGAACCCTGCTCGGCTAAAACTGTGGCACTAGGTTTTCTTACATTTATTTTAATGCGTGAGGAGTTTCTGGAATAATTTGGTCGTGAATAAATTGGGTGTAGTTCCTGTATCCTTTTCTAGTTAGCTTCTTCGAATGGGTGAGTTGAGGCTTAAGTTTGGGGTGTCGAGACTGAACATATCTTGGAAGTCATTCATTATAAGCACATATGAGGGCTTTTGGGAAAGGCTATTGATGTAGGTTTGATGCACTAGTCACTTCTACCTATTTCAGTGGGTTTTAGAAAGTCGAACACTTGTATGCATTTGTGAACCGAGGCAACACGGTGGGAGTGTGGTCGGTCCAATTGATCTTTATTTTCAGCATACGCTCTTGTCTTAGTGTTAGTTGCATTACAGGTTGTGTGTGTGTCACATTTCAGTGTTCGGTTCTTGCTTGAGGACAAGCGAAACTAAGTTTAAAGTGTGATGAGTGCCTAAATTACTCATATTATACTCGCGTCGGTCTTCCATTTCTGTTTATTTTTAGAGTAATTTTATGATTTTGTGACTAGAATACTGATTTGATATGCATTGTGAATCACGAGGAACGTGGGGTAGCGTGGCCGGGAGCGATTTTAGACAAATGGGAACAAGAGCGATGAAGTACATCACGTGCGATACTCTGCGCGATCACGCGGCGTCCCACGCTGCGCGGCGTCCCCGCGTCGCGAAGCGTCCCCAGCATCGCGGCGTGGGGTCAACAATTGCAAAATCAACAAGCCCCAGCGTCGCGGCGTCTCCCGCGTCAGCGACGTCGGCAGATGCGCACCTATCATTTAAAAATGCGAATGATTCGAAAGGGGGATCGGGAGGCTATCTGAATTCGAAGCGGGGGTGAAACAGAGACTTGAGGAAGTGCAGGATTTGGCGCCTTTCATTGTTTGGATATTGGGATAGGAGAATGATATTTTTACTGCTAAACATTTTCTTCTTTTCATTCATGATGTTCTAGATTCTTCTAAGGATTTACATGACAAAGACCTCATATGTTCATGGATTAAAAATTTGAAGCTTTATATTATTCGATTATTTCTCAATATGTTGTAACTATTCTATACTGTGATTTAATCGTATGTTGATGTCTAGAAGCCATGTTGACGCACTTGTTGGAGATCAGGGTGGGAGCGGGGCCATTTAGGGATCTGGGTGAGTAGACTTGTTTTGATTGATTCGGTAAAAATAGAGATGTCAGGAACCTGAAGGTGTGATTAAGGGGTTAGGACATTAATGGAATTTGAATGCGAGTGGGGATGAGATATGCCCAGATTCTATTGTGAGATGAGCGGATATACCTCGAGAGGATACCTTGTAGAAAAGATCACCTCGCCATTGACATATTGTAAATATGTACTGAACTATTGGCACTTTGCCTCTTTGAAGATTAATCCATTGAGCATTAAGCTGGAGGGGGTATGGCTTGCAGACTCAAAATATCGTTAATTGAATCAATAGTTTAGGTAATCTCTACATATTTGAATTCTCTCCCTAGAGTCATCTTTGAGATGTATTATCTAAAAAGCGAGAACCTTTGTAATTACATTTTTGTCTGTGGATGGAATATATTACTACCACAGTACACTATACTACTTGGGGCGACGCGTGCACTTGCGCATATAGGCGTATATTTTATACACCGCGTTTTCCGCCTGTTAGTTACAACATAAACAAATGTCCTCAAAGTAGATTAAATACTTTTAAACGGCTGAATCATGCTGAAGGTTTTGCCTGTCTTTTTGGTGCACGACCATGTCCTGACATGAGCGATAGGCGATTGGTGTGCTTATCCTGAAATTGAGACTCTAAACTCTTTTTCTTTGGTATTCCAAGAGGCCGTTTTGAACATTGAGGATTTAGAGAGAAGTATTTGTTCCCTAGGACATCTCGAATAAAACCATCGACATCGAATTTTGGCGTATTTTTAGTCCCACCTTGGAAGACCTGAGTATATCAAATTGGCTTGATAACCATTGAACTCCATCATCAGCTCAAAATCATCAACATTTATCTCTACAATAAAGTATCAATGCACATGCATGCTCGCAAAAACTATCTTTGACATTTCAGGAAATAGACATCTATAAGTTTGCTCCTTTATGTACTTTCCTTTATACAAAGGGGTGAAGTGCCAATAAATACACTAAAGAAGAAGACTCACTAAATGGGTTCTACCTTAATAATATAAGCCATACAACAATATTAATTTTTGACTTTCTAATCTATTTTTTTGACCTATAAGACTCCTTTCATTGATTGGATTCGACTTTATGCTTAACAAGCATAGCACCAACAATGATATAACCGATTGAAGCTACAAAATAGAGTGAAGGTATAGATTAATCTCTTAACGAGCATTAAAGGCTCTACAGGGATTTGTTTTCATTTGTCCATCATTTCTTTGAAGGAATTTTGATGTGGCCTAGTGCTTTCAGTTTCATTTGTTCAACCGAGCTTCTGTGAATCATTATACATGCGTGATTCATTCATTTGAGCATTGTAATTCGACATTGACCTTATGATCCAATTTTATCAAGCCATTCTGATTTTTCCTTCCCTTTGCTTCCACGTGTTATATTTATTCAAAAAGCAACTTAACAATTTCTCCTTCAAATCTGTGGAAAGTAACAATAGTCATGGTTCTCTCCTCCAAATAGCTCAAGTACACTATGAAGAAGACCCGAGTGCATATCCGATAAAATGACCACATCCTTATCCCTAATGAGGTTCTTTAACTTTTGTAAGAATTAATTCCAATCTTTGTAATTCTCGAAGTTCAGTACACCATATGCTACTGAGAACATGCAGTCATTGGCATCATACGATGTTGCCAAAAAGAGGGCACCACTACATGGCCCACTCATGTGGGATGAGTCAATAGCAATGATTGGCCGACAACCCTCAAAACCATCTGATAAGTCTTCATGAGAAATAAAAGTTTTTGAAATGACCATCACCGAGAGCGTTAAAACTCTGACGGATCTGGATTAGAATTTTTTTATTAAGCTCTCCCACATATCAAGGCAATAATTTATAATAATTCTTCAAATTGACCATATATTCTCTTATAGCCTTCTCCTTAATTTTCCAAGCTTTTACATAAGTCAAGCTAAGACACAGAAAATCAAATTTTATGAAAAAAAAACGAAACAATAAATTGTGGCCCCTGTCTGATTGAAAACTTGAAAATTTTCTAGATCTTAGATGATGAAACAGACCTCCTGCATTGGATTCATCATGAAATCACTACCAAGAAGAATTTCGTTGAATTCCGAGGTAGTCAGAATTTCATGTTTCTCGAGGGGACAGTGTCAAGTGACTCCGAGGAGCATGATTTTTATAAAAATCTCGAAAGTTGGGAAATGATGAAAGTAAAGTTTATTTAAAATAAATTGAACTTAAGTCGGGATGAAATAAATTGTTTCAAGGAAGAGATGGACCTGAGCAAGGGTGGACAGTGCGGTGCGGCGCGTGGAGCCCTGTAACAAAGATTAAGTTAGAGCAGAGAGAGTGAGGGAAGAGGATCCCATTTTTCTTGGTTTTGACCGAGAGAGAGAAAAAGAGAGGAGGAAAGAGACCTAGACTTCTCTCTACGATCTCTACAATTCCTTGAGGGAATTTGGGTTCGTTGGGCCGAGGATAAAGTCCATCGCATTAATGGGGGCCATGAGCACCCAGGTGCACCTAGAATGGGGAGATTTCTCAGAAGATCGGAAGGAAGTTTGGGAAATCGAGGGTTTACTGAGGTGAAGAAAGGAGACTTCCCTGCAGTTCATCTATGCTTTAAGAGATAGGGATTCTTCTTACTTGGTTTATTTTCCATTTTTGACCGGAAATGGGTTTGATGTCTTAGTTTATCGAAGGCCTTCGCTCTAGCGAACCCGTGTCACCTAAGTGATATGCTGGCTCTCAGAAGAAAGGTGTATTCACTCTAGTGAAGGGGCCGCTTAGCGGTGGAGTTCTCCCAAAGCAGCTCGAGGACGTGCTTAAGTGCTTAGGCGAGGTTTTCATGGTTAGGCAAAACCAGCTTCGCTGAAGTAAGGTAGGCTAGTGAGACTTAGGCGTATTGTGACTGTTGAGGCTTGAGCTCATACCTGCTTGGGGGTTGGTTTTGTGGCTCAGTTTGTGATTGGTTGTGGCTTTCTTCGGGGCCATTGTATAACTTGTTTGAGAGTGTCATTGCTTGACTAAGGAGTGACATGTTTGGATTTCAATATGTGTGTTCAAATGTATTGACATGTGATGAATTTCTATATGCAAATTTCCATTACATGGCTTGATTATGTGTGTGTCATTGCTTGAACATAAAATGACAAGTTGTATGTTGATGTTGATATATGCGTTCATGATATATTAACATGAATGAAATGATGTATGGAAGTCATATGCAAGCATTTGATTTATCTGGCGACAATCTTGGAGGGATTTGTATGATATGAAGATCATTATACATGTGCTATGATATAACATGCAATGGTGTAATACATTGCATATGCACGGGATATCGTGATTGAATAGGTGTGGAGTGCATGGTTGAAAATCAACACTATGTTTGGTGATTGATTGCAGGCTCGTTAAGCGTCGACGGCGTCTAACATAGTCGCATTCGCTGAATAAAAATGGTAAAGAAAACTTGTGTCGGGTAAAAGCAAGAAGGCTAGATTCTCCTCGGTGAAAGACTGAACTGTTCGTGACATTCCTAGCGGTGGAAGTCCAAAAAGGTCGGAAGGTGTAAGTAAGTCCTTCGTTGAGACTCCAAACTACCGCCATGTGTTACACATGGTTTTGAATATAAGAAGATCATTTGAATGATAACATCCATGTTTTGGTTTTATAAACAAACAACTTTTATTTGAAAGTGTTCATTGATGCAATTCATTAATGATGGTTTATCAGATATGGCTTTGCATTGTGGTAGGAGTCGAAGGACTCTAGTATGGAGTCGAGCAAAACTCGAGTATGGAGTCGGTAAAGACCTCGAGTATGGAGCCGTAAGATCAGTGGTATGGAGCTCAGAGACCCTGAAAGGGTATGTGATTGCTGAGTTCACCATTTCATGGCATGGTATGTAGGGATTCCATAGTAAAAAAATTACATGTTTTTACTTGAAATGTGAATGTGAATTTATGGGAACATGACCATTGCATGTGCACTTAGCGGGGAGAATTTCCTCAGGAAATATTCTCATTAGGCGTTACCACCCCGTATGAGAAAAAGATTTCAGTTGTAGGTACAAGATTTGGGACAACGCTCATTCGATGTTGTAATTGTGAAGAAGGCCAACATGTGGCTTTGATAAATCTTTTTTTTTAAACTTTGGAACAATCTAGTTCCGTTATGTAATAATGGTAAGAGAGTCATGATCGAACTCTTATAGACTGTTTTAAATGTAATTTTGCATATTTTTAACTTAAATATGGATAAATGATCCCGTAAATGGGACCATCGAGGTGGTATCGAAGTTACTGGTGGTTCATAGATATTTGATACTGCTTGCATCAAAGCTTAGGTATACGATTACCTAAGGTAGTATTTTCAAGTGCTGATGGAATGGGTCAACTGAACTCCTGCCTTAAAGGCTATGTTAGCTAGTATTAGAGCTAGGTATAATGATAAACCCAGGGACTTGATGGCTATGGGTCCAGGTCATTAGATTCATTGTAATTGATGTCACAAATTTTGTAATTTTAGAACAGGTATGTGATTACCGAGGGCTTATGGGCATAGGTTTAGACCATTGCATACATTGTGTGTTTTATGTTTGTGCTACATGACTGTGTGATGTATATTGCTTGAATTATATACATGGTAAAATGTATATAATATTGTTTTATGTTGTGCGAATAATATACATGGTAGAGTGTACATGGAAAAGAGGAACACTAGGGTTAGAACACGTAACCTTGGGGGTTCGGGAAAGAGAAAAAACGAGGTAGTTTGGGATGTTGAGGTCTATTAGTGGTTGGCACACGCACTACTATTTAAACAATGAGAGAAATCTCAAAGTTTATACTTGATCCTTATTTCCTTAGAGTACTGTAAGACTAAATTGCCATCTCGACATATGTAGATGGTTAGTCGAGAAGAGGATCGCAAGGCAAAGCAGGGAATGTCAACCAACCACCACTGACCTTTGACTAACAAGCCTTCATAGAGGCTATTGGTGTTGCAGCTACCACCATTGCACAGGCTAGTGCAACTATGGGCCAAGGAGGGCTGAGTAACCTCTAGAGGTTCTAGAGACATCATCCTCTAACCTTCAAGGGAGGAGGGGAACTGATGGAAGCTGATCATTGGTTCCGGCAAGTTGGCAAGATCTTGGAAGTTATGAAGATCACCTTCGATACCACGAGAATAAGGCTGGCTACATTCCAGATAGAGGGTGAATCCCAAGAATAGTGGGAATGGGTCAAAGCCTCACGAAACTTGGAGGTGATGACATGGGAAGAGTTTCGTGAACTCTTCATGGGTAACATTTCACCAGACCGCAGACGACATGCAAAGGCTCGAGAGTTCCTATAACTAAAATAAGGAACGATGATAGTGCTCGAATAAGTGGCTAAGTTCATTGAATTAGCACATTTTGCGGATGATTATGTGGCCACGGACATGGCCAAAGTGAGAAAGTTTGATAATGGTTTGAAATTGTCCATTCGGGGTAAAATTGTGGGACTCCTCCTATAAGATATGGACTTGATGGTCAAGACAACTATGACCATTGAGAGGGAGGTGGATAACGCACGGAGCATCCTGGATGATAGTGTTAAAGATAAGAGGAAAGAGAACCAATCCTTTTCTTCTAGCTCAAGAAAGAAGAGGGTACCTGGCTCCCGCACGGATTGTGGGTAGGGCTATGACCACTGCTACGCTGCGTCAAGGTCACAATAATCATCCCAAGATGGAGGGTATTTCAGTTACTAGCCAATCAGGGCAGAGGATTATTTCATTGTCAATGACATTATTAGGCAGATTGCTCAAAGGCGGGGATCCCAGTATATGGGACACCTCGGGCCCTAGTCACACGGGACATGCACAGACACATTTGTTTCCTCTTACCCTGTTCGCCGGCAAGGCAAGGAATTAGTATCAACTCAAGGTGTCAGAGCAGGCACCACTACTTCATAGTCAGGTCGGATGGGCTAGGGCATGGGTTGAGGTCGAGACCAATGCTCACAAGCCGAGACCTAGGGACCCAGGGGCATGTCTATGCCATCACACCTCAGACCGAGCTTGCAGATCAGTTGGTCATTCAAGGTACATTTCTACTCTTTCGCTTTATAAGCAAGAGTGTTGTTTAATTCTAGTGAATCTCATTCATTCATTGTTGCTTCATGTATGAAAGATTTAGGCTTGGGGAGGCAAACCTGAAGAGCTGTGCACGTGAATCTCCTCCCTCAGAAACTAGGTGAGGCTGATAAGATATGCCAGATTTTAAGTTAGAGATCTTAGGATTCTACTCTATTTGTGGACCTTAGGTCACAAGAACATGTCGAATTTTAATGTCATCCTTGGATGGACTGCTGGATTTATTAACCGAGTCACATTGATTGTGGATCATGAGGGTTAATGCCTACACACAAGATGATGTTTAGTTATGTTTCAAGGGGAGGTTACAACACTTTGTTCGCCGGTACCGACTCTAGGTGGCACGGATAACAGGGCTGGTCGCAAGCCTTACCATGGAGGATGAGGTGAGACAGGAGTTAGGTTTACCTCGGGTGGTTTGTGAGTATGAGAATATTTTTCTAGATGAACTATCGAGATTACCCTAAGGTTGTAGACTATATTATTTGCAATTTGCAATCGCTTATCTGCGACTCCACATACATGACGCCTACTAAGCTGTGCAACTCAAGGCCCAAGCATAAAAACTGCTGACAAGGGCTCATTAGACCTACACTTCATCTCAAGCCTCGGTTCTATTTTCTTAAGAAGGATAAGACCTTCAACTATGTATTGACTTAATGCGAATTGAATAAGGTTATTATCAAGAATAGGTTCCTACGACCATAGATTTTATCATCACAGAGAGGAGGGCTGGTTTATTCATGATAGATCTTTGAAACTTGCTACTCATCGCCTGAGGGTTAGGAGGTAGACGCCCAAGACGGCTTAGGAACACGATATGAGCATTTCAAGTTCACAGTGATGCCTTTTAGATTGACAAATGCTCCAGCGATATTCATGGATCTCATGCATAGGGTATTCCAGCCCACTAGATTCCCGCTCATAGGTTTTCAGATTTACATCTTGATCACCCAAGTTCGAGGAGGATCATGAGGGTCACTAAGGGTTGGCTCTCCGACGTCGAGAGAGAACATGAGCTGTATGCCAAATTCCAGCAATGAATTTTGGCTTACTTAAGGTGAGATTCTTAAAGTACGTGGTACTGCATCGTAGGTATCTGTGACCCAGAAGGCTGAGGCAGTTTTTTCAAGTGAGTTAGAGTTGAAGTCGGTCTTGCGAAGATACGTAGTTTGGATTTCCAGGGTATTACAGAGGTTCATTGAGCATCCTCCTGCTAGTCGTACCTACGACGAAGATTGACCTAGAAGGCCAAGTTTGATGAATGATCATGTGAGAGGTAACGAATTAAAGAGGAGGCCATTTCAGCTCTATTCTGATAGTTTCAGAGAGGACATAGGCATACATTAGTTCATGATGCCCTCAAGGACAAACTTGATGTGTTTTGAAGGCAAACCAGAGGGTAGGTGGAAGTATGGTTCTTATAGTTAAAGAACCATGAGCAGAGTTACTCCTACAAATGACAATGGAGTCAGCGGTCATCGTTTTGGCCTGGAAGACTTGGTGCCACCATTCATAAGTGGTGAGCAATTAGAGATGTTTTTATACCACAAGAGTTTGAAGTACATTTTTACATAACGGGACCTCAACATAAGGCAACTCAAGTGGATTGAGTATCTAGAGGACTATGATTTCGCTTTGCATTACCATCCCAATAAGGAAAATGTGGTGGTTAATGCGCCTAACCTAAGTCATAGGAGGTTACAAAATGTGGCTTCGAATGGCATATGTTTCGAGGTTGTGGGACAATCTTATTGTACTACATGGATCGTTTAGTACTGAAAGCTTAGTGGCTACACCTTCCCTACTAAGCAGAGTGGATCGAAGTTTCGGTGGACAGATGTAGATATTGTCCATCAAAGACTGTAATGGTCGTAAGGCGACGAAGGTTCGGTGTTATGACGTGCACACATATGGTAGTTCAGATAGGGATGTGCTGTGTACCTCACCAAAAGATCTTAGTGAGGAGATCCTCAAGGAGTTCCATTGCTCTCGTTTTGCTGTGCATCCAAGTGGCACAAAGATGTACCATGATCTTCATCAACAATATTACTGGAGCGGGATGAAGAAACACGTTGGAGATTTTGTTCATCAATGTCTCACGTGTCAGCAGGTAAAGGCTGAGCACTAGAGGCCAGCAGGTCTACTCCAACCCTTAGAGGTAGTTGAGTGGAAGTGGGAGCACATCACGATGGATTTTGTGGGACTCACTTCATGCTGCATACTACTTAGGCAAGGACGGGAAGTTAGTGATAAGGATCGACTTACAAATTCTAGCACATTTTAGCTTATAGATATCATCACTTTGGAGGAATTCTCGCAAGTTATGTTATGAGAGATTATCCTGATTAGCATGAGTGCAGATCTATAGTAATAGATCTGATCCTGTGTTTATGGCTTATTTCTAGAAGAGTTTCCAACGAGTCATGGGGACACAATTGATGATGAGCACTGCTTTTCATCCGCAGACGGATGGTCAGTCAGAGATGACCATCTAGACGTTAGAGGACATGATAGGGCATGTGTCCTCGATCTTAAGGGTAGATAAAGATTACCCTTAGTGGAATTCACCGCTGGCACGCTGGCCACGAGCCTACACGCGGGGCCATGCACTTATAACCCATGACCGTATAACTCCACGCATCTAAGCACGGGCGAAGAAAAGTGGAGTTCGATTTCATCCATTTCAAGGCCTATCCGAGTAGATTTCTTTAGGGAATAAAATAGGACCTCAAGAGTATTAGCAAAACGGGGGACTAGAGACAGAGAGAGGCATGGAGATACCTAGGCCTCGATAGGAGCCAGGGTTGAAGATGGATTGTGTCGCTGAGATCGGTGAGATAACGCCTCATCCATCATTCCTATCACAATTTTCTTCCATTTTTTTTGTTTTTCTCTCATTTTTCCTTTTAGAATGTTTTAGATTATTTTATGGTTTTGATGGAACTGTTAAGCAAACCATGGATTAATTTTTAGTTTAAATTATTTAATCTAATTTCTTTCTATTATTGAATGTCTTATCTTCATTCTAACTTATGTTTGTGTTTGATCAATACAGCAATGTTAGGGTTAGGTTTTGAGATCGAGATAAGATAAACCCTAGGGAAATGAATGGGTGATTTAGTATAATCAACTTTATAAGAGGTAGAGATAATTATGTTTTGTATGATGCTATGAAGCAATTAATGTTCTTAGAGATACATTTACAGACAAAATTAAATGTTTGAATAATAAAGGCTCTAAAACCATTAAATGATTACAAAAACATCCCTTTGGATGGAAGTTAGTGAAACTCAAAACTTTGTGATTTCTTTTTTTTTTTATAAATTTTGTACTTTTTAGTTTAATTAAATCACAAACAATTTTGGAGTCATCCAACAGAGGTAATTAAATTAGAATTGGTAATTAATATGCTCATTCCTGAATGATAACCTCACCAATTAATGTTATTACTTGTATACAACGATGCACTTGCGAACAGTAGGTGACTTAATTTCACACACACGCATACGGCCTATAACCTCCCTGTTAGGGTGAAAGACCCAAGAGTTCACACTCCCACAAAGTGAAAGTCCAAAAGTGTCGAAGGTGTGAGGAGTCCTCATACAGACCCCGAAAATCCACGCCCATAAAAAGTACACATTGTTTTGAATATAAGAATATCATTAAATGATGACATCCATAAAAGTTTTGCTTATAAACAAATAAATTTTATTTGAAAGTGTTCATTGATGCGTATCTATTAATGATGCTTGTCATGGCTTGTGATTGTGGCAGGAGCTCGATAAAGACTCGAGTATGGGAGTCGGAAGACTCGGGCAAGTGGAGCTTCAGAAGACTGGGCATGGAGCCTAGTGACTCTGGGTGTGGTAATGTGGATTGGAGTCTCATCTCATTTCAAGGCATGGCATGTAGGATTCCATAGTATAAATTGCATGGTTTTACTTGTAATGTGAATGTGAATTTGTGGAACATAACCATTGCATGTGCACTTAGGCGGAGTAGCCTCTATAGGGAATATTCTCTACCGGGCGTGGCTCACCCCCTATATGGGAAAACATTTCAGGTGCAAGGTGTACACCAATGGATGACGCTCATTCGAGGCCGCAATTGTGAAGAAGGCAAACATGTGGCTTTGATAAATCTTTTTTGTAAAACTTTGGAACAATCTAGTTTCGGTATGTAATAATGGTAAGAGAGACGTGATCAAACCCCACGTACTATTTTAAATGTAGTTTATATTTTAACTTGAAGAGGATAAATGGATCCCAAGAATGGAATCTAATGAGTGTGGTATCAATTATTCAAAGGTCCACTGCATTTGATACCAGCTTAGTATCAAAGCTGTGGAATACGATAACCTGGTTGTAGTATTTCCGTAATACTCGCTGCTTAATAGAACCCTAAGTTTAGGCCGCACGATTCAAACATCCTATGGTCCCCAACAAAGTCTTTGGCATTTTTCAGGCATGTATCTTGTGTAGACTAACGACATCATCAATAACCTTCTGAGCCCGATTACATCTCACTAATGGTTGAGAAGAAACTATATCGTCAACTAGTATGCCTATGCTCATTTAAGCAACATTTATAATTTGTATTAACAACATGAGACGAACCCACAACCTAGCAAGTATCTTCCTAAGGCATCCATTTACTATGCAGGTATAATAAATATGTGTTTAAAGCACTTTCTTTAATAATACCAAAATCTCCCTGTTATAGAAATTAGGTACATAGCATCACGAAATGCATCTGCATTTAGGAACGTTTGCCCACTACCCATAATTTCATTTTGGAATCGCCTTGAATTATGCTGAACAACATCACCTTCCACCCCATGAATCTCAAAAAAATGTAAGGCATTTGCTGATACGTCCATGGACAAATTCAGATCTAGAGGTTTATTTCTCTAAACGAATCCACAATTGGAAATGGCATTAAGTGTGAGAGGATCACTGGTAACAAGACATACCGAAAATTATTGAGTGTTCCATATTTCGGAAAATATTATATGAATTTTTATTATAATCACATGTTTAACTAAACTTAATATACCTTGGAGGTGGTGGGATGACCTCAATAGCGACATTGGTATCAAAAGTCGCATACACAGAACAATACGTATCATGGAATCTAAATATTTTCCTCATTTCTTCATTGTCTTCTAACAGTACCAACATTGTTGGATCAAATTTACACACGTGTAGTACATTTTCATTGAAGTTGCGTGAACCTTCAGCCTATCACAGACTATTGACACAAACTCATCGTATGAAATTTATACATATTTCCTCCTACTGTCGTAGCATGGCTACTGCAGTATAGTGGATCTAGGGTCGAACACAGGGATGGGTTTTCTTCGCATAAATGACTTATAGTGAGGTTCAAAATTGTGAATTTGTTTTGCATTTTAAGGTTTGTAAAATAGTGAGGCGAATGTTTGGAAACTAAAATGAAATGAAGTGAAATATAAAATAAACTCCTTTGAAGTAGCGTGCTATCGGGTTTGGGTTCTAGCAACCGAGAGGTTTCGAGCTCCTTTTCCTGTTGGGAGGATGAACTATAGTCGCCTCCAAACCGGATTCTTCCTCATTAGTTGGCAAAAACTAGACCCATGATACTTTCCTTTTCAAAGATAAAAAGATTTATTGAGCATTAATGGTCCTGTGCAAAGCAAACCTATCTTCTCGACCCACCTTACAAGAACTGAATAAATGGCAACCAATGAATTCAAAGGATCTAACAATAAAATCCACTAACTTCAAAAGATTGCCAAGTATTAAAGCCATTCAAGATGCATCTAAGGGATTTAAAACCTGAGGTTGAAGGAGACACATGGAATGACAATAACACTCAAGGTTTAAGCTATGAGAAATTCAACCCTAGGAACCTCCTGAGAACTCTTCCTCTTCAAGGATATGGGGCTTAGCCACCCATCCCCAAGCATCGCCCCGAGGTGATTGCAGGTGAGAAAATGAGAGGAGCGAGGGAAATGAGAGAAAATCAAAGAGGCGGGAAAGTTCCCGCCGAAAGGTGGCTCGTTATCAAGGCATAATCTCTCATAGTCCCGCTGGGCTTATATTGCCCTAAAAATAAACTAAAATTACTAAAATGTATGAACTACCCACTATTACATGAAGGGCAGCTCAGGAAAATTACAAAAATGGCTCAAAAAGGTCAACCCGAAGGTAAAAAAGTGGGACATCTTCTACAAAGATTACTTAAATTTCAGAGGTGGTCGTTAAATTTTCGCAGCCTCAAGATTTTTGCTAGGTGCCTTCTTCTCCCCTTTCGGCCTCCTTCTTCTGGTTTCTAAACTATAGCTCTGAATTCAACTTGACTTCTTCACAGAGAGCCGACTTAATCAACTTGGCATGAAATAGCTTGTGAAAACTACAAAATTTACAAAATGATTAAGAGAAGCTAGGACTTTAGCCGGCTAACCCGGTTAATTCTAGTTGATTATCAACCTCAAAAGTGCTCAAAACTGTACAAATAGGTACAAAACAAACACTTTTTGGGTAGTAATCACTCCCCCCAACCACACATTGCTAGTCCCTTAGCAATGAAATAAAGAGAGTAAACAAACACTATCAAAATTATGTCTGTTCACCAAAAAAAAAATATGAAATTTTCAAAAGAATGTGAGCCTGTGTAATGCCCCAACCTCAATAAGAATCACTAAAAATTCCTGCCCAATAACTCTCATCTGAGAGAGTGAATGCCATCTAGAATGATAATATGGGGCTTTTCTTTAGATCAACCTGGAACTTCCACCAAAAAACCTAAGTGTTAGCTTGATCAATCCTTCAACAATAGTTCCGCCAAACTACTTCCTCTAACTAGTTAGTGTCAAACTAGCAAGCCAACCAACCTAAATAGATCAGGACCTACCTTATTTCAAGCAACTCTTTTGTGTTGGTAGGGTGCAATGCTGGCATCACCTATAGATGTCCATGTAGCTGAGGATCCAATCGATGACTTCAACCACCATAGCTTAGCATCAAGTCATAAGGATTTTTCAACCACAAACTCTTCTGTGTTCCACCTGATTTAATGAGTTCGAGACTCAGCACCTACAACTTGCTAAGCTTTGCCCATTCACCCATGCAATTCCAGAACACAAAGTCGATGACTCCCACCAGCTGGCTCAAGGCACCGTGTGTTTAAACATTCTTTCTCCACCATACCCTGACCATGCGGTTTAGTTTCAAGACAAAGCATTGCTAATTTCTTTCTTTTCTTTTCTTTTTCTTTTTCCTTTCTTTTCTTTTCTTGAAAGACTCATTGGTCTTTTTCAGGGGGGTCTTACCTATTAAGGGAGGTCAGAAGTACAAGGTCGGGTCTCATAGGTTTAGGAGGTTAAGCACTTTCAAAGATATCACGAAACCTGATGCAGTATGGTGTGGTTAGCTCAAGGTGGAAGAAAAGGTTGAAGATTAACAGAATTCAACTATCATCAACTTAAATAAGCATGGAACCAATCTAACATCAACAACATTGGGGCAACAAGCCTAACTTTTCTGCACGTAAGCTAGGCAACATAAAAAAAAATTGACAATTTTAAATCAGAATTGTGTTAGTGGTATATAAAAAAGATATGACTATATTTTCACCTTACAAAAAGAACTACCGAGCTTCATGGGAAACTAGCAACAAGCTCGCTTGAACTACGTAAAATTGATTGCTCAAAATTAACAAAACATAATGTGGGGTAAGCCACTTCCTTCACTAACTCTCCCCCAACTAAATGTCATTGTCCCCAATGGTTCGATTGAAAGCTAGGAAGGAAGCGCTACCTCAAGGGTGAAACTAGTGGATGTCATCCATCCCGGCAGCCAGGCTACCGATAGTTTTGAGGGGGCGGCTCACCGCCACAAACTTCACTAAAAGATGTCCAATGAAACTCCGCAAGAGTGAGCCGGATGAGCCATCGTGATGCGAGTCGAGGCCTAGGTAGCTGATGAAAGGATCTTGAGGCAGTCTGGCGACTCAGATTCGCATGATGATGGCATTGTTTTGAGCGACGATGACCTCGATGCTTGCCATCCTTCTTTAGCGGCGAAAGATAGGCAATGAAAAGATGCCGACGTGGCTAAAACTACTGGACCGTGATCAATAGCAGAAATCCCGAGGGGATATAAAGATATGTTTGGAGCCGCGGTGCCGACGCATCGGGTCCAAATTTAGATCTGAAGGCTGAGGTAATAGAGGTGCATGTGTGATGGGTAGTGGGGGCAAAGGATCGCCGGAGTTGTAGATATTTGGACTTCCTGGCTCCTCGCAGTAATCGTAGAGGTGGCTGATCCCTCCGCATGATGGTCATCCACAATAATCCTCTACTGGTCCTCGAGTGGGAGTATGAGGAGTACCAAGCAGACTCGCCATTTCTACGTATAAAGTAGCCTCGCAACTCGACGAGACGCTCTAATTCCAGGCCCAACAGGAAAACTAAGGTGCTCCAACACCTGAGATACAACCTCGGAAATAGGAGGGGTATGGACTCAGGCCGGCTTAGGTTCTTGCGGTGGGCCTTATCCTCGAAGTGGAACAAGGAGGTCGCGATACCGCAGGCTGAACCAAAAACCCTGGACATAATGACATAAAGGGCCTTTAATGGCTCCTATCCTCTCGTACCAGATCAAGTGAAATAGATTTGATCGCAAAGACGCGGTCAATAAGAAGCATACCCGAGGAAGTCGCTCCCGAATAATATGATGGATCCCCGGCCATATCCCCGATATTGGTGAACCATCTCCGAGGCGACGGGGCCACCATCTATATTCTCACGAAAGAAGGGACAACTCGAAGATTGAATGGGAAGCCGCAATACTGCGGGCCCAAAGTATCCTCCTCATGCCAGCCACTGCAGAAGTGGCGGCAGCAGATGGGATCTCGCCCCAGCGTCATAGTCCGATAAACTCGACGATCACACTGGGGCAAAAATTCATGTGAGCCATGAAGGCCCAGAGCACCAAAAAAAAAGTGTGCACAAGCCACATGGAGTCCCTGAGCTCGGGAAGGGTGGTAAAAGCAGATATGTCATAAAAGATCCCACAGTGTCCCTTGGCACTATAATCCGACTGCTCCGGAATAGGACCATAGTGTAGGATAGCCTTCATAGAGAGAGCCGGGAAGTGGATGTCCCGTGAATCGCAAGAGCTGGCCTCAAACAGCGGGGAGTGAGAACCCGGGGCCGGAGCCGGAGGACCCACTGGCTAAAATTCCAGGCCCCCTTCGAGGCGAGGCCTCGATAAGCTGGCGATGTGAAGGGGATGGGGGAGGCCTCACCTGTCTCACTCCGAGAGCGTGGGAAGCCAAAACATCAAATAAAGAAGAGTAACAAGAGCTGCCCGGCTTGCAGCAAGAGGAGGTGAGGGAGGCCCTGCCACCTGGCCCCAAGGAAGAGCTATGTCCACTGCTGCCGCCATGGCCGACCTGATGGAAGCAGAATATAGGGGAAAGGGTTTTCTAGAGAGAACTTCTTCAAAAATGATTTAAAGGAAATAGGAATGGAGGTTAGGGATATTTAGTAGGGGGTTCGTGGAAGGTGAAAGGTCGGGGACGGACACTAAAAACTAGAGTCTGAAACTCGGGAGACATAAATAAGAGTCGCGTAGTGATTCAAGAGTCGCGTGGAAGATGAGGGCAAGGACGGTAGGGACGTAGGCGTTAGTTTCGTAATCCCACGGGAATTAAGCCCCGCGAAACTTTTCCCCGCAAACTACAACCCAAATCTTCTCAAAACAATTACGCTTGCAAAACAGAACACCAAAAATTATGAATAGAAACACAGGAAAGTGAAAAACTACCATTAAACCATAGTTAAGACTAGGAAAGCCTGAAAGAAAAATATGAAATTGAATAAATTAAATAAGAACTAAAATTTGTGGAATGGCTTTCTAAGTCTATGTAGAGTATCTCAAGCCCAATTAAGTGTGGTTCTTGATTTGTGGAGGATCGGGCTGGCGGAGTTCCTCCTGTCCGCTGTGAAATGGGCCTATAAGGCTCAGCCGCCATCGACTTTGAATATCCCGTTGTCCTTGAATAGGCAAGTTCATCGCTCCATTTGGATAAACTCGATGGATGACAAATGGACCGGTTGATCTCGACTTGAGCTTGCCCGGAAAAAGGTGGAGCTTGGAGTCAGAAAGCAGCACTTGGTCTCCTTGCTTAAAATTTTTGCGAGCTATCAGCTGTTCATGCCATTTCTTTAATATGTCCTTTGCAATCTTCGAGTTCAAGTAGGTATCATTTCGCAGCTCTTCCAACTCATTGATGTCGAGGAACCTTTGAGGCCTCGCTTCCCAAGTCCAGGTTCAGAACTTTTTGACGCTCACCATGCCTGTATTCAATCTCCATCGAAGGTGACATGCTCGCTTACAAACTGCAGGGATAGGAGGTATCCCAAGCACTCGTTCAAGGTCGTTTCCATATGCCCACAAAGGAATCTAGCAGTTTGAGAGACCAATCCTTCCTGTTGAGTTCACTCACTTTCCATCAAAAATAGTCTTGATTTCTCCGTTGGTAAGCCCAACTCCGACTAATTAGTCTCGAGGATGTTATGGGTAGCTACTTTTGTTTACACTATATTTAGCCAGAGGTTTTCAAACGGCTCAAGGTGTGCGGTGAACCCCATCACTAATTACGGCTCTTTGAACCCCAACATGGAAAAATGTTTTCTTCAAGAACCAATACTCTATGGTCTATCGCTTCCGCATGGAACCGGCTTCAACCTACTTAAGCACATACCAACCCCTACCACATGTATAAATATTCAAAAGAAGCATGAAATATTCTATAAAATCGATGTCTAAATATCTAATAAATCAAATCCACTAAACTTAGATTTAGAGGCATCATATGTCGGCGAGAGATCTTCCCTAGTCTCTTGGCGACAAGATTCAGATCCACTGATGATATGTTTTTTTTGTAATACTCTGAAGAAAGAAGGGGCCAATAAAACCCCGATCGAGCACCTCATAGCGCTTCTTCGGGAGGCGGCGGCCCCATAAGCACTCTCATGGTGTTGATTCCGAGAATCTCTTGCTGCTCTTCGATCAGCGCAATATTTTGGGGTCAAGAAAGGCTCAATAATAGGGAATGAATCTCTCGCAAAGAAATATTTCTTGTCCTGCGCCTTCCAAATACCGATTTCTCCATAAGAATGGCAATGTGAGCATACCATGGAGCCATTTCCACTAGTAGCAGGGACTCTCCTCAGGAAACTCATCATTGATTGGAGGACTATGTGTGTTGTGGGCTATGGTTAGTCTTGAGAGATGGTCCGCAACAACATTCTCTACCCTCTTTTTATTTTTGATCTACAGGTTGAATTCTTAGAGCAAAAGGACCCACCTAATAAGCCTAGCCTCGCATTCATGGGTTAGAGGTACTTCCAATGCTAAAAGGATCAAGAAATTATGATGTCTGACCCCACCAAGTATGCACAAATTTTATCCAAGGCATAGACTACCACCAACAGCTCTTTCTCTATGGTAGTGTAGTTCCTCTATGCTTCATTCAAAGTTTTGCTTTGTTAGACCACATATGGTTTCCCATCTTCTTCGTCTCGAGAACTATCTGGCGTGAAGGATCACTTTGCATCACACATGACCAAAGGGTAATCACAACTAGTCTCTTACCAGGGTGCAATGGTCAAGTGGGACTTGAGCTCCCAAAGTCTGCATTTTCATCCTGGTAAATCTAACATCCTTTTCCAAAAGAATTGTTAGAGAGAAGCTGTAATCGAAAAGTCCTGATGAACCTCCCCGAGAAGCCCCGATGTCCAAGGAATTGTCTCACAGCTTTCACATTTGTGGGAGAAGGAATTTTGGAAATAAGTTCAATTTTTGCCTTATCAACCTCAATTCCTCTGTTAGATATGACATGTCCCAACACAATTCCTTGGTTTACCATAAAATGACACTTTTCCCAGTTTAGCACTAAATTTTTCTCAATGCACCAATGCAAGACAGTTTTAAGGTTGCCTAGGAATTCTTCAAAACTACCCCCGTATACAGTGATGTCATCCATGTAGACCTCCATAATGCACTCCACCATATCACTGAAAATACTGAGCATGCATCTCTGGAATGTGGCAGGCATCGTGATGTACTCAGCATATTCTTCTATAAGCATAAGTTCCAAACGGACAAGTGGAAAATAGTCTTCTGGTCTTCCACGAGATCTCATTCAACATCTCAACAGGTCGGTTCTTGTATCCACCACGAGTCATTCAACGAAGGTAATATAATATCTTCATCCACCATCCAGATTCCAACTCATACGAGTTTCATCTTTCAGTATTAGCTCGCCAAGACACTTTAGGATTTTTTGGCAATAACCTGGTTGACTCACCTGTGCGCTATCGACATGGGGGTAAAATGATGCCGCTTTTATAGCAACTTGAGAACTTCCAGACGAACCACTTCAGATATGAGGATTTAATCTCCTCCGTGGCTGTCTTACCGTTTGGCTTCCTCTAAGTAGAGCGGATGGGTGCAAACCAAGGGGCTAACTCTTAAACCCAAAGATTTTCCACCACAAATTTCGCTTGTTCTTCCCGAGGAGGATACACAGATTGTTTTCCGTGAAGGGTCGAGTGATCGAGCATTGAGTACAAGAGATTACAACTGTATTGTCCTCCCTTTCTAAATAAATATGCATATTTCAATTCCACAGGTAGAGGCTTAAGGTCCAACTTCTGAGGCTCAACAAGGTTTTTTCTTCGGGCCAAGGCATGCACTTTCCTTTTTCTCCATGGCCCATGTATTAAAGACACACTTGGTTTCCCGTAGCTCTTCATGAAAATCTGCAAATTCCTCAACTCACACATCATGTAACTATTGTTAGTTTTCAAATTTTACCCTCCGTAATAGTACTAATCAGAAATACTTCTCTGACCTTCTTCCCTCCTCGCATGGCTATGCTTTGCTCAATTGGAAAATGTTAAGTTCCAAAGTCATATTTCCGAATATAAGTTGTATAACTCCATTTCCTGTGAGTTGATGATCGCATTGAGTGTGGCTATGACGTCTTTCCAAGAATAAGGTGGTGCAAATACAGTTAGCTCAATTACCATTGAACAAGAACAACAAAATTCACAAATGGAGAATTTGTCCACTTGTATCAAAACATCCTCAGTCAGCCTTTTGAATTTTGTATGGACCCGCCCGCAGACAAGGTAATAAGAGGGCTTCAACTCTCCCAAACCTAGCTGCTTGTACATAGAATAGGGCAACAGGTTGACACTGGCCCCCAAGTCTAATAGAGCCTTCTCCACACAAGTCCCACCGATGTTCACCGAGATGGTTGGACAACCCGGGTCTTTGTACTTCACTAAGGTTTTGCATCAAATAATGGCACTGACTTGTTCTGTTAGGAAGGCCTTATTATCAACATTCAACCATTTTTTCACTAAGATAAAGTCCGGCACATATGTAGGAACTTGAGCTTAACTGGGCGTCTAACAGTGGATGTTGATTCACCGCCGCAGCAATTTCTAGAATTTCAGCCCCGTTGATAGCCTTCTTCTGCCTTTTAGTGCTCGAGAAGGTGGGGTGGTTTTTTCATCGCATCATTCTGATCTCATTTTTCTGTGGTTAGCCTTTCTGTGTCTTCTTTTTCTAGTTTGGTCACTAGTTGCTTAACCTCCTTACCACTCCTCAAAGTGATAACTGCTCTCAATTTCATCTATCCAGTGGAGTTGGTTCACCGGGAAGAGTTTTTAATTCATGCACTCCTTGGGATTAGGTTAGTCTGGAAGGAAATTTTCCTTTTTCCTTGCCTCTGCAATGTTAGTTAGCCTAGAAACTGAATACTTTCGTATGTTATCAAATTTTTGGCAATATCGATCGTAGGTGCTCAATCTTCTTGTTCAAAGTTTCATAAAGGTTGATTCTGGTTGGCCCGGATATCTACTGCTTACTCTTTATACATTGAGTCAATCGCATTGACTCCGCTTCGGCTCTCTACAAAATTACCCACTACTTTACTCAAGTTCATTATATCCAGCTTAATTGGAGATGATGATGGTGATGGCTATGTTTGAGATGAGAACCACCCCATGATACAAGAAAGAGGCATGGTATAGAGTGGGCTTTGGTTTCAGAGTTGTTAGATGGTTCCTCCAATTAGGATTGTATGTGTTGTTGTATGGGTATTGGGCTGGTGTTTATTGACTCACAGTCATTGCTTGAACGAGCTATCATATCCCCATTATGACAGTTAGACAATGTTCTCTCTGGTGCCTTTGGGTGAGATGTATAAAATGAAGCAAGGTTGTCAAGTATAAAATCTTTACCTACTGCTCGCACCTCATGTTGATTTCTCATTTCTATTCCTCCAACCTTCTTTGCTAAGGTGATAGTTTTCTGCTTTCATTTCCATGTCCTCCAGGAGGGTATACATGCCTCCCCTCGAGCTGGTTGTAGGTCTCATCCTCTCTACTTCTCTTGGGTTTTGTTCATCCCAAGCTTTAGATGTCTCTGCCACATAGTTTAAAGCCTCATGGGTTCTTCCGATTCTTGCTCAAGAAGTCTCCTCCACATTGTTTCCAACATCAATTGTCATGGCAGGACATTCCATCATAAAAATGGTTGACTAGAAGTCATGTGTCAAAACCATGGTGAGGACAAGCACTGAGGGTTTCCAAGTATCTTTCCCAGCATTGGAAGAATTTTTCATTTTTGTGGGCTGCAAAAGTGCAGATTTACCTCTTCAGACTGTTGGTTCTATGTGTGGAAAAAAAATTTCTAAGAACTCAACCTTCATCTCCACCACTTCTGAATGGTCCTGGTCTCGTGAGTCGAGCCAAATCTCGGGCTTTATCCTTCAAAGTCGCGGAAAAAATTTTATACTCCATTAAGTCCAAATTGGTAGCATCCTCTCTTTGAAGGTGCTGCACTTCCTCAAAAGTCCTGACATAATATGGGTTCTCACTCCATACCATGGAAGCGGGGGAGTAGGGCAAAATTTAGGGTCCTGATAATCATGTCCTCAGCTGAGGCACAATGTATGATTGTAATCGCTCAAAATACCCAGAATTTTTTTTATAATTGTTGGTATATATATTCCAGTATAATTGAGCTAACTTGTTGGTTTTCCTGAATTGTTAATGAATGTTGATTAAATTATTATATGGCTAAAACTAAAATGCAAATATTAAATGCTAAAATGAGAAATTAATTGAAATCTGAAATAAACCCAAGTGAAAAAGGGCAAAATTTGAAATTAGAAATAAGGACCTAAGGGTCATGTTAGAAAGAAGAAAAATGTTCATGTGATTAATGAGAATTGAATGCAAACAAATGAACATAGGCTATAAAGCAAATAAGAAGAAACTTAAGTCAAAGAATGCATTTTTTTGTGGCTAAACAAGGCCTTATGAAAAATAAGGACTTAAGACCAAAAAACAGAGAAAAATGAGAATAAGTGTGGAAGGCCAAACATGACCTTACACTTAAATGGAGGATAAAGACCAAATGTGGTCTTTGGGAGCTCATTTCGAGCAATCCCTTGGTGAAATGAGAGAGAAAAGGGAGAAGAGGCGAATGGGAAATCAAGTTCTAGGTGGGTTCTTTCCCACTTCTGCTCCTTGTGATCAAGCAACTTAGAAGTGGAGATTTGAAGAGGCTAAGGTAAGAAAACAAAACCCTAACTTCATCTTTTGTGGTTTTGATGTTAGGGAAAACCCCAAATGTGGATAAAAAGAGTTTTGTTTTGGTTGTAAATGAGTTTTGGGGTTGTGTTGGGTTGAGTTTGAAGAGTATTGTTGGTTGGATTGGTTTTGTGTAATGTTTGTAAAAGGGAAATGTTGGGTTTTCAAATGAAATACTTTCTTGTTTTGGCTATAGATTAAGTTATAATCATCCAAATGAAGTAATTCCAATTGGTAAAGAACCATAAGAGATAGGTCTACAAATTTATAGAAGGGACCAGGAGCAAATTGTAGATCTAAGGCTCCCAAATATGGGCTTAAAGGTGAGCTCGGGTAGCCTGCAGTCACTGCTATGCCTCTATTTTGGGTATTGTTATAGTGTTTTGAAGAGAGTTGAGTTTCACTCATCCAAATTGAGTGATTAAAAATCTCTGCAAAATATACTTTAGGGAAATAATTTAATTGAAGGAAGTATAAATTGTAAGCCTAAAGTTCCCAGAAATTTGTCAAAGTGGAGCTATGTGTAAGAATAGTCTGATTCTGCTTTGCAAATTAGAGTAGTCTGGATGTAAAATGCAATAACTTGAGTTTGATTAATCCAAATTAGATGATTCTAATTGGAGAAGAAACCTTAGAATCATAGCTTCAAATGCATAGAAGGGACCATTACCAATATATGGAGTTAAGGCCCCTGAAATTGAGAAAAACAGTAGGTAACCGAGTGAGCTGGGCATACCGACTAGTTTGGCATTAAAATGCCGTAACTTGTGTTTGGATTATCCAAATGAAATGATTCCAATTCCTACTAAAAATAGACTCATAGAGATAAAAATTTTCTTGAAGAAAGCATGAGAAAATTATGTGGCTCGTGTATCCCCAGAAAATTTTGCAAGTGAAGGGGTATCGGGTAGACATAAACCCTGACCATAAAACTCCTAGTATAATCCCACTTATTATGTGGATTGTCATTGTATTTGAATGGTTGGATGAGGAGGAAAGCCCGGTATTGAGTTTCGAGATTCCGGATCGAATCAAAGCGACGATTTTGGTTTGTTCTATCTTCTCTTATTCTTGTTTCAAAGATTTGAAACTATTTGTTCTAAATGCATAAGAAAAGATAGCTTGAATTGTTTTGACTTGATTTGAAGAAATTGATTGTAAAATGTTTGGTAAATGAAAATTGCATGAGTATTGAAAATGAACCATATACAAATGTGTACATATTGTACTATATGTTGCTATAAAAGATTGGAATGCCTCAATTGAATGTTAACCGCTTAGTTCGTATATGATAGACAGATACCAATAGTGGGTCAAAATGAAGTAAAGATTAAGCAATCCATTGTATTGATGTGTGTTACTCCGATCGCTGAATACCCCAACTGGGACCGTATCGGTAGTGTTCACTAATTGATTTTTTTTTTAATAACCAGTCAACAGCCCAACGGACCACACCGTTACAAAACCCTTTTATACCGGCCCGCAACTCCAACCGACCGCACTTGATTTCGATATCCTATATATTGAAAACATAGGTTAAATTTGTTAAGGGCAGAATCGAATTGAATTGATTTGAGATTACAATCCACAACACACAACAAACAATACAGACAAATTCAGCTGTTGTTAATGCAACGATAATCGCCATAAACGATTTGGTCGCGCGATGAAACATAATGTAAGAATTAATGAACCATAAACATCGAACATGAAATAAGTATAAGGTACTGTATCATATTGACTCATCCAAAAAGACGAAAGCTCATTTAAATTGCATGATTCGACTTAACCCAAATGGTAAGAACGAAAATGTATGAAAACTGCTGGCAATAAAAATGCCATATTGGTTTTTATCAATGCAAAAACAGCATTTTATATAATTTGCAAAGCGAACCTAAGATCGTAGGAGCCGTGAGTTTATAAAGAAAGAATTGCGGAGTATGCTCCAAACACAGGCATCGCTCCATTGTCAACGATACTTGTAAACAATTAATTTACAAATTACTTATTTTGTAAATCATTTTGAATGTGCATGGATTTCTTCATAATGTATTTTGTTAAATGCAAATGTTAATGGGCCTTCAAAAGAATTTCGGTATTGAATTTATGTTTATGGGCTTCGCCTAAAGTAGAAACCGCTTCCGCAAAGATTTGAGAACGAAAACGTTTATGAATGAAATGTATTTGATAAATGGTTTCAGTCGAGCGTCACCCAAGATCTAGTTTGGATCCGCCAACCGAGTCGGGTTAGGCTCGGGGTCGCCACAAGTGCACTCACTCGTGGAGAGTGTATGTGGTCCCTCATGGACCTATATGCATTGAGGTTCCTCTGATTTCCCTACTGACTTTGCTGTTCCTCAAGTGGGGGACTCCATTTAGTCACTGTCTAGGTTCAATTCACAACCTTGTTCCTATGGAATATTGGTTCTCACTAACCTGCCTGATGTATTCCTATCCCACTAGAACATAAACCTTATATGAAACACAAAGCATACCAACAAGAAACAAAACAAAGCTACCAACAAGGGGTTATTGCCAGCTAAAGAAAATCTATGGCGATGCAGAAAACTAATTGAATTAACTAGCAGCTTTAAATGTTGAAAGAATGAAGTTAAGAAAATTCACCAAAAGATTTGTGATGATTATCAAGTGTTCTAATAAGTTCTATTTATTTGCACTAAGGCACCATCCCATAACGGCGCCCATTTGACTGGAGCAGCTTAGGGTATCCGGAATCAACAAAATTTATACCTATTTCCTCCTACTGTCTTAACATGGCTACTGCAGATAGTGGCTCTAGGGTCGAACACAGGGATGGGTTTTCTTCGCATAAATGATTTACAGTGAGGTTCAAAATGGTGAATTTGTTTTGCATTTTAAGGTTTTGTAAAAACAGTGAGGCTTAATGTTTGGAAACTGAAAATGAAATGAAGTGAAATATAAAAAAAAACTCCTTAAAGTAGCAGGTTACTAGGTTTAGGTTCTAAAGGTAACTAAGAGGTTCTCGAGCCATTTTCCTCGTGTCAGGAGGATGACTCTATAGTCATTTTAACCTGGATCTTTTTTGGCTATAAATCGGATTCTCTTGAAAGATGGCATTTATTAAGCATTAATGGTCTCAAGCAATGCAAACCTATCTCTTTAACCCACCTTACAGTAACTAATAAATGGAAACTAATGAATCTCAGTTGATCTAACAATAAGGATCCACTCCCAACCATGTAGAGCTGCTAAGCACAAGTCATTCAAGATGCATCTAAGGGATTTGAACCCGAGGCTGGAAGGAGACACATGACAATAATACTCATGCTAAG
The DNA here is from genome assembly GCA_016808115.1 of Tetrastigma voinierianum. NCBI lineage: Eukaryota > Viridiplantae > Streptophyta > Magnoliopsida > Vitales > Vitaceae > Tetrastigma > Tetrastigma voinierianum. The sequence goes on from JAEQBH010006820.1 coordinate 106,024, forward strand.
CTATGAGAAACCTCAAAACCCTAGGAACCCTCCTCCAGTAACCTTCCTCTTCAAGGATAAGGGGGGTTTAGCCACTCATCCTCTCAGTTGTCATCCTTGGAGGGTGATTGGCAGGTGAGAAAATGAGAGAAAATGAGGGAAAATGAGAGAAAATCAAAGAGGCGGGAAAGTTCCCGCTCATAAAAGTGTATTTGTTATCAATAAGTTAAGGTCTTCTTTTACAAAGTCCAGTTAGGGCTTATATACTACCCAAAATAACCAAAATTACAAAAATGTATGAACTACCCACTATTACATGAAGGGCAGTTCAGGAAAATTACAAAAATGGCTCCAAAAGGTTAACCCGGAGGTCAAAAAGTGGGACAGCTTCGCAACCCTGCGAGATTTCACAAGGCTCTCTTCTTCTCCTCTTTCTGCTCCTCTCTTCTTCTGGTTTCTAAACTGTAGCTCTAAATTCAGGTTGACTTCTTCGCTAGAGCTGACTTAATCAACTTGGCATGAATAGCTTGTGAAAACTACAAAATTTGCCACAAAATGTGATTAGTAGTAAAGCTAGGACCTTAATGTGCTGTCCGTTATCTTAACATTAATACCCAAAGTGCTCAAACTGACAAATAAAAAGGGCCAAACAACACTTTTTGGGTAGTAATCACTTTATAATAAAAGTAGCTCCCTAATCACGATAGTAACACCTTTGTAATAAAGGTAGATCCCTAATCAAGGTAACTCTTTTATAATAAATTAAGGTAGCTTCTTTATTTATAAAAAAAACAACCAAATATGCCAAAAACGAAGGTATATATAAAAAATAAAACTTGACAACATAAAGTTACAACCGAATCGCAAAATGTCATGGAAAATGAGAAAATGTCGGAGTATCAAATACATGACAACTTACCTTACTTGTTGCGAAGTATCAAAAAACTTCCTTCACACAAGTTCGATTGAAGCTCGAGCAAAAATGTCGAAGTAGGACTACTTGCAAACAATAAGAGAAAAAATGAAACCATGAGGGTTAAAGAAATGGGGAAGACGTATATTGGAAGCGGAGAAGACGATGGAGCTAACCACATGGTTTTTGTTGGTTTTTTTTTTTGTTTTGCTACCAGCTGGGGTAGGATTTACTGTAAGGGTATTTTTCGGTTTTTTGGTAATCATTATATTTTTACCTGAAAAAACAATTATTTTTTATGATAGTGCACTAAACCCTGTAAAACCAAATCTTGTTTTCGATTTTATAATTACTTTCCCCCTTATGTACACAAACACAAGTTTCCTAATCCCATGTGCAGTGTAGGTCACTTGTTCTTCCTAGACCTATAGCCTTGACATATTTATACACGGCACTGCAGCCAATTTAGAAGAATTAACCTTTCTCATAGGTCTAGTTCTCTGTTCTCGTGTGTGAAAACTGTTGATTATTGTTATGAGAATTGACCTTTTTCCAAATTTGACAAAGGAATGTTTTCTTTCAGCTTTCAATGGCTAAAAATATCTAATGATATGTTTGTTCTGGAAAATTTGAAGGGAAAGAAAAATCAAATGAAAAAAAATAACATATCATTTTTTATTTATACTGAATCAATTTCATTTTATTTTAACTAATCAATATAAAGATTAAATTAATTTATGAATATAAATTTTAAGAAAATATTTATATTTGATTTTCTTTTAAAAAATTTCAATAAAATTTATTTATTTTAATATGTCTTCCCTTATTGTTCAAAATGAATCCAAAACCCCATCCTCCCTGATAACCCCTGAATGAGGCAAGACATCTGAAAGGCTGAGAGACAGAGTTAACAATCTTTGAAACCAGAATAAAGTTTCTGATAAACAAGAGTATTTAACAAGAGTGAATGGACGATACAGAAATATCGTGGTGTCTGATCACACAACATACAGCAGGTAAAAATAAAGGGCAGGCAGGCAAAGTATATGTAATATTGAATACAGATGAAGAGAAACCAATGTCCCATTTTTCTTCCTGTCTCTTCTCAGTTTCAGCCTTTCTTCTTGCTGCAAATAGAATGAGAGTTCACACCCTTTCTGAAATCACTTCTCTAGCATCTCTTTCATCAGTTTCTTCCTCAATAAAGTGGTTTCTCCCACACAAATCCGAGTTTTCAAACGAGCTTCCGCGTTTTATTGCCATCTTGTTATACGTGGTGGTTTGTTTCGCTTTGGTAAGTGATAGCTTGTTTTTCATCCTCATGTTATACAGTTACTACAGACAGCAATTCAAACTATGAAAAGCATATTTGATCAAATAGAGACATCAAATCAAATCATGATCGTCAATATGTTATAAACTAGAGTGATGAACACCAAATTACGCTTTTTATCACCTATTTCATAGTTTTTAGTGTGATTCGCTTCAAAACCCTTCACTATCACAAGTGTTAGTCCCTATGCTTTTAATACCAAATTGATCGCTTTCCTTGAGCTTATAAGGATTTTGCATGCTTTAGGTACTGTGATTACTAGTAATTTACTCAAGATGGGTTTCAACCAAAAGAAGTAGACTGCTTTTGTATTTTGAAAACTATTTTTGAAAACGGCTTCTGAGTCACTAATTTATTTCTATTTTTTTATATTTAAAAAAAGAAAATAGTATAAGAAAGAAAACCCTAAAATATGACTCCTAATAGAAATAAGTCCTAGAAAAACCAAGTCTAGATCCGAGTACTTATTGGGAAAGTACAGAAAAATTAGCACCCGCCCAAGCCCCTAAAAGTTGGCTTTAATAATCAAGTTAAGGAATTAGGTAAATTGACTAATCGCAGAACAGATATCATTAAATAAAATACTTCCATTAATTCAAGTAGCCACACATCAAACTTGAATGAATAATAAATAAATAAACAATGGGGGAAAGAATGTGTACCTTGGAGGCATTGAAAGAGCTATCAATACAAAACCATGTTAGTGGCAAGAGTACTAAAAAAAACATTTAAAGTCAAAATTTGAAATTGCTATAAATCATGCAATTATATAAGGAAACATATATGGGATATTGGACCCCCACCAAAGCCCATTTATTTAGCATAGAGGCACCTAATATAGTTCTTTTATTGAAATGAGTAGATCTTGATTGTGTATTTGAGTTTGAAAATTTAAAAAAGGGAAATTTGAAACAAAATTTAATTAGGAATTAAAAATAAAATAAAATAAAATAAAATGTCACTTTGAAAAGAAGATGCTCAAGTTTATATTTGGAAAATAATATTTTATTTGTAAATTTAAAAAAAAAAAGTGAATTTTGAATTTTAAAGTTTTTTTTTAATAAAATAAAGTGATTCTTGAAATTTTGAAATTGTAGAAAATGATTTTTTAATTTTTTTTAAATTAAGGAATGATTTATTTTTATTAATTAAGGAAAATAATTTTTAAAATTTTGAAATTAAAGAAAAATGACTTTTTTATTTAAATAACAAAAGTAATAGGGTGAAAGTTAAAAAAATAATAATAATAATAATATTTGCTTGAAAGTTAGTATTAAATATAGTTAAAATTGATGAAAATGAAGGATGTTATAAATATTATTTAAAACTAGCAAAAATTTGAAATAAAAAGATATGTAAACTAGTAGTATAAAGTGTTTATTTACAACACAAAGGACATGGGTTCAATGCCTCATGTTGCATTTGAGATTTTATTTTTTGAAGGTGTGTGCCCTAAATAATGTGGCAGTCAGCCTTTGGTATAAGGTGTGGCGAGTGACATGGCAATGGTCCCTAAGGATAGGTTAGCTCCAATGAGTCACGTAATTGTGCTGTAGATGAGTTGGACCTGTGACGCCCATTTCCTGGGTGTCCTGCTGATCACCCACAACCTCAAGGAAATCTATATGTCTCGTATTACGAGACACACACATGAGTAAAATAGCCACATGGGGCCTATACATCCATACTCATAAAACAAATATCTCAACTATATTCTCATAGTTTTCATGTTTGTTCTACAAAAAGATTTATACATATTTACAAAATATTTACTTAAAGCCACATTTCGGCTTTTCCTGTGATTCTATCAGACTGGCCTCTGATAAATTTCAGACTGAAAAGGTCCCACGACGGTGAGCAAAGCTCGCAGAAAATCTTCCTAAGGCATGCCACTCCCCACCTAAAAATGCATACGAATAAGTATATATAAATAACTCAACTCACATTTCATACGAATATTTTCTATACGAACAAATGGCATCACATGAGATGCGACCCCTCATGCTCACCACTTGAGTCCCAACCGACTCCCTCACACCTGGAATGCCAAATGTGAAATAAAACTAGTCACACACCCTGACTAAACCATTGGAAAACCCTCCAATTTATTTATCAAAAACTGATTTTGATTCTTTTCCTTTATTTTGTGGGCTACTTATCGGCTTACTAATCGTAGGACGCACGCCTTTTCAACATTTTCACGAACTTACACGCCGGGATTCATGTCTAATCGTGAATAACATTTGGGACTTTCACCCTTGTGGGATCTACCCCAACTCGTCTCTTACCAAAAATACGAATTTATCATTTTCATCATTTACACACCGTGAATCTCTACCTGACTTTGTCCCATTTTTCCCAGTTCAATACCCATTCACCAACACCTATGAATAAACCTTACCATGCACCCACAAATCACTGACGCGATGTGATTCATGCATATTGAAATGCATAGATGTTAATACATTTTCCTCATGTTACATGTGCATGAACGAAAGCACTACACATGAAACATTTACAAACCATGGAAAATGAGACTTTATACATATAATATACTCTCCATGCAAAACATATTAATACATCAAAAAGCATGCATCAATATCACATTTCCACACTTAGCATGTTATTCAGCAAGCACTAATACAATGGGTCACCAATCAATTATTCCGGCAGTAATCTCACGTCTTTTCAACCATGGAACTATTTTGGTTCCGAATCATTGTCAACTCATCAACAATTACAACATCTGTGAAACTTTCAGTTTCTAGTAAAACCTAACTCCTACAGTTGAAGGCAAATCCGGTCAGAATCCATACCCTTAGTCCCAAGGTTTGAACTAATCTCTACATGGCCTCTCATGGCCTCCCCATAACCCCTACCATTATAAAGCCTTAGGCTAAAAGTAAACCAAGTAGGTAAGATCTGACTTCTGGAAGTTGAAGAAACTTCCAAAACCGGAGTCCACGCTGCGATCCTTCCGTGTAGAACACTTCCTTCTTGTTCAAGGAATCCGACGGTCGGATCGCCCACAAATCTAGAGAGAAGGAAGACGTTCTCTCTAGGATTTCTCCATGTTTGGGCCACTCGCATCTCTCTACGAATTTCTTCCTATTTCTTTTCTTTTCCTTCCTTTCTTTCCCTTTCCTTTTCGCCTTTCTTTTCATTTTTCTCTTTCTCATCTCATTTTCTTTCATTTCTACCTTTTCTCTTTGTATTTCTCCCATTTTCTCTCCCTTGGAGCAAACTATCCATTAAAGGAGGAAATTTCCTCCCCTCCTTCCTCAAGCCAAATGTATGGCTCTCCCTTTTTCCATCCCTTTACTTTTCTTTCATAATTCCTTATTATGACATCATCATCCATGATAAGGAAAAGGAAACTTCTCACCCAATGAGAAAGATACCGTATCTCCATCCAACAAGGAAAGCAACCACTATTCCCCCTTATAAATACAGACCCATTCCATCACAAAAGAGGTACGCAACAATTGTTTCATAGAAAATTAAGAACTGAGTTTCATAAGGAAGAGTAATCGACTTATTACTGAGCGACAATGCACACCCCCACCGGATCACCCTTTTATCAGGCAGGTTGCGGTGTTGCAAAGCTGTCTGAGTCGATCCGACCATCAGACCGCCCAGCGTACTAAAAGGCTTTAACCTGCATCGGTGAAAATCACCATAAAAATAATGATAAAATTAAACCTAACCAAAATTTGGGGTCTACAAATATGCCCCTCTTTGATAGAGTTCACAAGTGTAGTGAGTAAGCATAATGAAGTGAAACGAATGTGTGAAAAGTGAGTAAAATGAGGTGAACTCTATCGAAGAACAAAGGAGACCCTAAAAGTGTCCACGATGAATGTGACCTCGCTTGAAACGAGGCAACCTAATAGGCTCTAAAATCTCTAAATGCAAAAAAATAAAAAAAATAAAAAGGTTTAAGATGCCACTAAAGTCACAAAGCAAGTCCAAGCCTCACCTAAATGGCCTCCCACGGTGGTAAGAGAATCAGTGTCAAAGTCAAGTGATAATTAGACCACCAAGGATGAAGAAAATGTACACACATGGAGAAAACTATAAAAGCAATAGAGGAAGATGTCATGGATAAGACAAGAAGGTTGCACCAAACTCAAGATGAGCTCAAACCAATAAGAAAACTAAGCTATGTCAAGAAAGCGTGATAAGTGCTCTACCACCATGGAGGGAAAATGATGAAAAAAAGCCTAGGACGTGACGAACAATATAAATGTCGTCTATGTCAAAAACAAAACAAAAAAACATGCAGGATCGTATAGGTGTCTAAGGTCTACGCCAAAAACAAAACAAGAGACATAACATATCTTATAGATGTCATCTATGCTAGAAAAACAAACTAAGGATAATGATTGCAGATTAAATAGGTGTCGTTTACACCTAAACAAACAAGAGACGGATTTAATCATATATAGGTGTTGTCTATGCTGGGAGACAAAATGAAAGAAAGCGACGAATCATATGGATGTCATCTATGCTGGAAGACAGGATGAAAGAGCGTAATGGATTGTATAGGTGTCGTCTATGATGGAAGGAAAAATGAAAGGACACAACGGATCATATAGGTGTCGTTTACACTAAAACAAAACAAGAGACATGACGGATCGTATAGGTGACGTCTATTCTATAAGACAGAATGACAACATGCGATGGATCGTATAGGTGTCGTCTATGTTAGAAGACAAAACGAAAGAAATCGACGAATTGTATGGGTGCCATCTACAACAAAAACAAAACACAAGACATGATGGATCGTATAGGTGCCGTCTATACTGGAAGACAAAACGAAATAACGCGACGGATCGTACTATGATGACAAACAAAATGAAAGGACGCGACTGATTGTATAGGTGTCATTTACACTAAAACAAAATAGGAGACGTGACAGATCATATAGATGACATCTATGTTGTAAGACAAAACGAAAGCATGTGACAAATCGTATAGATGTCGTCTATGTTAGAAGACAAAACGAAATAACGCAACGGATCGTATGGGTGCCATCTACTGTAAAAACAAAATACAAGACATGACGGGTCATATCAGTGTCGTCTATGCCGGAAGACAAAATGAAAGGACGCGGTAGATCGTATAGGTGTCATCTATGCTAAAACAAAACACGAGACATGACGGATCGTATAGGTATCGTCTATGCTGGAAGACAAAACAAATAGACGCGATAGATCATATAGGTGTCGCCTACGCTAAAACAAAACATGAGAGATGATGAATCCTATATGTGTCATTTATGTTGTAAGACAAAACGAAGCACGATTTAATCAGAGTAGGTGCCATCTACGCCTAAAACAAAAAATGAGACATGACAGATCGTATAGGTGTCTTCTATGCTAGAAGATAAAACGAAAGAACGCAATAGATCATATGGGTGTCATCTATGCCAAAAACAAAACACGACACATGACGAACCGTATAGGTGTTGTCTATGCTGGAAGACAAAACAAATAAACGCGACAGATCGTATGGGTGTTGTCTACGCTAAAACAAAACATGAGACAAGATGGATCCTATAGGTGTCATCTATGTTGTAAGACAAAACAAAAGCACACAACAGATCGTATGGGTGCCGTCTACGCTATAAATAAAACACAAGACATGAAGGATCGTATAGTTACCATCTGTGTTGGAAGACAAAAATGAAAGGACATGACGGGTCATATAGGTGTCGTCTACGCCAAAAACAAAACACGAGACATGATAGATCGTATAGGCGTCGTCTATGCTCAAAGACAAAACGAAAGAACGTGATGGATCGTATAGATGTTGTCTACATCAAAACAAAACAAGAGACATGACAAATCATATAGGTGTTGTCTATGCTCGAAGACAAAAATGAAAGAACATAACAGATCGTATAGTTGTCGTCTATGTCAAAACAAAACAAGAGAAATGATGAGTCATATAGGTGTTGTCTATGCTCGAAGACAAAATGAAAGAACACTGATTGTGATCAGATGTTTGGCTTAATAAAACAAAAGATGAGACACGCATCGTCCCATGGTGTCATCTATGTCGAAGACAAAAACAAAGAACGCGATGGGTCATATGAGTGCTTTTATGCCCAAAAGAAAACACGAGACACGACAGATCGATAAAAGGCCGCCATAAGAAGACAAAACAAAAGAACGGATCAACGTGATAAAGTATCTGTTCCAAAAGCAAAATAGTAGACATGACGCATCGTATAGGTGTCGTCTATGTTGGAAGACAAAACAAAAGAACGCAATGAATCGTATAAGTGTTGTCTACGCTAAAACAAAACAAGAGATTTGACGGATCGTATAAGTATCGTCTATGTTGGAAGACAAAACAAAAGAACGCGAAGTATCGTATGGGTGTCGTCTATGCCAAAAACAAAATAAAAGACATGACAGATCGTATAGGTGCCTTCTATGCCAAAACCAAACAAGTAGATGACAAGGGAAGAAAGGTGTGCATCATGAATTCGGTTGCCTACATTTAAAAGTGAGGAAAAAGCGAGAAAGCAAGCCTCAGCCTCGAAAGAATAAAATGTACCTCAAGGTTTGACATGGCTCACACAGACCTGGGGAATGAAGGAAAAGCGAGCTGGGGCTCAAAAGAAAGAACAATAAGTCTGTGGCTCAATAAGGTCTAAGGCCTAAAAGAGGAAAAAAAGCAAGTTGTGGGCTCAAAAAGGAAATAAAACAACTCAAGGCCTAAAAAGAAAAAAGCGAGCTCTAGACTCGAAAAGGAAATAAAACAGCTAAATGTTGAGAGCTCAAGGCTCGACAAGGCTTAAGGCCTAAAAAGAAAAAAGCAAGCTCCAGGATCAAAAATGAAAGAATATAGCTTTGGGTTGAGATCTTAAGGCTCAACAAGGCTCAGGGATTAAAAGAGAAAAAAGTGAAAAAAAGCGAGCTCCGGACTCAAAAATGAAAGAAAACATCTTAGGGCTCAACAAGGCCTGTGGACCTAAAAAAGGAAATGAGAGAAAGCGAAGTCTTAACTCCTTTGAAAGAAAGAAACACCTGAAGCAATGAGCTCAAGGCCTAAAAGAGGAAAAAGGTAAGAAAAATTAGCTCTGAGCTCAAAAAGGAAATAAAACAGCTCAAGGCTCGACAAGCCTCGGGGCCTAAAAATAAAAAGAAAAAAAGGAGCTCTAAGCTTGAAAAGGAAAGAAAACAAAAGAAAGGGCTCCGACAACTCTCGTGTGGTCTAAAAAGAGAAAAAATAAAATCGAGCTTTGGGCCCGGCAAGGAAAGAAAATTAAATTACTGTGGCCCCAAGGCCGCCCGCGCCCAAAAGAGGAAAAACGAGCCTCGAGCCCGAAATGAAAAAGAAAATAGCTTAAGGCTAAGAGCTCAGAGCTCGACAAGGCTTAGGGCTTAAAAAGAAAAAGGCGAGCTCTAGGCTCGAAAAGGAAAGAAAACAGCTCAAGGCTAAGATCTCAGGGCTCAACAAGGCTCAAGACCTAAAAGAGGAAAAAAAAAAGCAAGTTCCAGGCTCAGAAAGGAAAGAAAATAGCTCAAGGCTAAGAGCTAGGCTCACTAAAGTTAAGGGCCTAAAAGAGGTGCTTAAAAGCAGCCGGAAGAAAAGAAACGCCGTGGTTGAGAGCTCAGTACATAAGGCGAAGATTTAAAAGGAAAAGGGAACAACGAGTACTAGGCTTGAAAAAGAAAGCAGCGGCCTGTAAATAGAGCTCATGGCTGACAAGGCCCGCCTTAAAAGGAAAAGTGAGCTCCAGGTTCAAAAAGGAAAGAAATGTACTTAGGTTGAGAGTCTAATACTCTGTTGGGTGTCTAGGGCCTGTGCAGGCTGAGCCTAAGTCAAAATGAAACCGCTAGATTGAGAGCTCATGGCCCGACATATGGCTGAGCCAGATAAAATGGATCAAGAGAGCTTCGGGCTCCAAAAGGAAAGAAAATCAAAGTATACATAGTAGTACACATCTCTCACTGGGTCAACAAAACCTAACTCAAAGGGCTGGTATGAATCCACTAAGGATCTATTATAACATCACTGGATAGGTATGCCCCTAGCACGAGATGCAAGACAAAATCTTGAAATGAAGGTGTCCAAAACTCACGATACTCTAGAGTATACCTTACCGATCACATAATGAAAAAGTACAAATCTAACCCTTCAAGAATGTCGACATACCAAAAGACGAGGCATGCCAACCGGGATAAACTAACTGGTAATCAAAATCCAGTAACCAACACCAACATGCTAACTGCCAAAATGACATCATCATGAATGAGTCAATAATCTACTAGGCCACGCCATCATAGAAAGTGTTGAACCTAAATGTAAGAACCCGATCTCCGCCTCGTACCCGACCCTACCCGATTAGCCGATCCGAACCAGATCTAAGGAAACGCAGTCCTCACTTTCATTTCCAATCCAAATACAAAATAATCAATACAAATGTGAATACATTTTCAATACCAAACATACTTCCCCAAATACTATTAGTATACTTAAAATATACATTGTTATTTTACGGAAACTAAACATTTTCATGGTCATCATTTTGGGATAACTCTCAGCACAGCCCATCATTTAAAAAATTATCAAAGTTTTCAATAGCAAAACATTTTACAAAATAGGAATCAAAGTTTAACTTTCACAAGATAATTTTTATAGTGTAACAGTCAATTAATTTCATGCATGTGCACTAAGTTTTCATTCAATGGCTTGACGTTGGTTTGTGCTTGTGTGGTCTCACTCTTGTACTTATCTACCAAGATCGCGCATTGATAAAATAACACGCGTTACATTTTCACATATGGTTCTATACAATTTATTCTCTCTTCATTTCATTTTAAATCGAACATGCAATATTTATAAAATAATGTTATACAATTTTCAATGACCAATATGATAATACGTGATTCTATATTTATTCTAATAAATCAATTACAATTCATTGGTCATCTCAAGCCATGCATTTTCATAGTGTAAAGAAAGAAAAATCATTCAGCACAAGTCGGGCACTTTTTCAATTCCGACATTATTTTATCTTTATCAATTTAACTTGGAAATTTCGACAGAGACAGAGAATTAATCACCGCACGGGTCCCGCTGAGCTGCAGGTCGGTATATATATATAAAAAAAAATGTACTCAGTTGGTGTACACTACCGATACTATCCCGCTGGGCTACGAATCGGTATGAGACAATAGTACGTTTGTTCGACTCTTATTGGTATACCAACTTATCCTCAACTCGAATTCTAATGGTTAACATTTTTTTAAGGGCATTAAAATCATTCAATACAATTTACAATAGTATAAATATACATTTGTATGCAAATAGAACATTTTCACATTCATGCAATTTTCTATGCAAATTGCTTACAAGAAATTGTTCTAAATTACTTAAACATACTATTTCAAACACAAATCAATATGCAATTCTTTCTTCTCAATCATTTCCTGTAAATCTTAAATCATTTCGTGAACTATTTAAAGATTTGAAATAGAGAGAGTTTAGGAACAAACCAAATCTGTCGCCCCTTGATTCCAATCTTCTAACTCGACTCAATGCGTAGTTTTCTCCTCATCAGCCCCTATTCAAAATGGCACAAATGACACCATATTAGTCAGTTATTCTAGGAGTTCTATTTTCAGTTGGAATTGGAATCATCTCATTTGGATAACCCAAACTCAAGTTAAGGCATCTTAATGCCAAACTAGTCGATATGCCTAGCTCACTAGATCACCCACTATTTTTTTCGATTTCTGGGGTTTTAACTCCATAAATTGGTAATGGTTCCTTCATGCATTTGAACCTATGGTTCTAAGGTTTCTTCTCCAATTTGAATCATCCAATTTAGATCACCCAAACTCAAGTTACAGCATTTTAATGCCAAACTAATCAATATGCCCAGTTCACTGGATCACCTACTATTTTTTTCGATTTCTAGGGTGTTAACTCCATAAATTGGTAATGGTTCCTTCATTCATTTGAACCTATAGTTATAAGGTTTCTTCTTCAATTGGAATCATCCAATTTGGATCACCCCAACTCAAGTTATTGCATTTTACATCTAGACTACTCTAAGATGCAAAACAGAATCTGCACATAGTCTACCCCTTTGAGATATTTAGGGCACTTTGGGTAATAATTGCACACACTTCCTTCAAGTAAATTATTCTAGAAATATATTTTACCCATAATTTTGAATCACTCAATTTTAATGAGGAAACTCAACTTATACAAACACTATAACAACACCCAAAATAGAGACATACCCGTGAGCTACCCGAACTCACATTTAAGCCTATATTCGGGTTTATAGATACAATTTGCCTTAGTCCTTCTATAAATTTGTAGCTCCCATTCTAATGGTTCTTTTACTAATTTGAATCACTTAGGCTTGATGATTATAACTTACCTATAGCCAAACAAGAACAGGGGTTTTGACAAATTTTAATAAAGATTTTGAAAACTCCAATATTTCCCTTTATAAACATTACACAAAACCAATCCAACTAACAATACTTTCAAAACTCAACTTAAAAACAACCTCAAAAGTGGTTTAGCACCAATACAAACCCCTTTACTTGCTAGTTTTTCCCAAATCAAAATCATAAAAAGATGAAGGGGTTTGATTTCTTACCTGAATCTCTCTTCAAATCTTCTCTGTAGGTTAATTGACTTAGTAAGCAAGAAATGGAAAAGATTGGCACTGTAAATTTCATCTCTTTTGCTCTAGCTTCTCCCCTTTTTCTCCCTTCTCTCCAAAAACGTTTTTTGCCTTAATGAGCTTCCTATACCAAAATTCTGGCTTTAAACCCCTATTTCCTTAAGGCCTTGTTTGACTTAATCAAAACCCATTTTTTGGGGTCTTAGTTCTCCCAATTTTACTATAGCAGCCTACATTTCATTTTATTTAAATTTCAAATCTCAATAATTACACTTTAGACATATAATTTTAGTCTCAAATGACCCTAGGGTCCTCATTTTTCTCCTTGGCCTGCTTGGCTTTTCTCATTATTTCATTTCTCATTTTTTCATTTTAGTAATTTCCAATTCCCATTTTTCTTTCTCTGGCTTGTCCATTATTAGACCCTTAGGTTCCATCACAAATCTAAATTTGCCCTTTTTTTCACTTGGGTTAATGGTTCGATCACAATCACTATGTTATAGAAACACTCCAATCATACTCATTTTTTCTTTGACTATATAATCATTTAATATTTTCATTTAATCATTTATCACCTTCAAAAATCACGATATAATGCGTCGTCATTGAAAATCTCAAAGACATAAAATATTATGTTCCGCGTTTCAGGCTGCCACGTTACATCTCGGTAAACCATTAACACATCAAACATGCAATCCCATCAAAATAACGAGCGTCATAACGCGCGAACGGCGTCAAAGAACGAACACGGTACGACGTTGGCGCAAGACGCGAATCATCGTTATTGCGATCCCGGCGCGGAACCAAAGACAAACGATCGATCATCAAAGCGTCAAAGAACCGCGAGATCAATCCAACATCAATCCGGCACCAACGGTTTATCGTTGTCGTTGATCCGGCGCCGGTCGGCGCAGCCGGCGCCCGGCAACGAAACAACCCGATCTCGCGCGGAGGGTCGTTCGCACGAACCCGAGATCGCCCAAGATCTATCATCCGCAAAGAGGTTGAAAACGACATCATCCGGCGGTTCGCGGTGTTAAGATAACACAGCCAGCGCAAAGATGGCGATCAAGAATCACAACGTTCGCAAACCGGTCAACCGCGCCAGTGAACATCCCGCAGCGCCGTCGTCGGTTCAGCCCTCAATCGATCGATGGTTCAAAACGACTTTTAACGACCAACGATCGCCACGGCGGTTACGAAGATAATGGATCGCATCCGGTAGGAACCGACGATCGAACCATACCGTAGGTCGGGCAATAGCGCGTTGAAACCGGGGTTGCAAACCAGTCCGCCGTAATCTCATCATCGAGAGTCCCGAACCCGCCGCAACAATCCCCGCGCGATAATCAACCATCGGCGCATCAGAAACTGGCGATCTGGTTGTCAAACTCGCTAATGCGATAGTCCAAAACAATAGAGAGAATATGTTCTGAAGAATAAATAAAACAATCGTGATTCTAATAAGTTTGTCAAAAAAGTGACATCTATACAAAGTACGAATGTTCAAATCATCATCTAATGTTGAGGCTGTGTCGGTAGAACAGTCCCAAAGTGACTGCCAAAAAGTAAGATAGTATGTCTACATGAGGTGGCTATGACTTCATAAAGACTTAAACACATCCATCAAGCCCAGATCCACTAATCAAAAGAGAAGATAACTTTAAATATATGATTGTTCAACGGAAGTCCTCATCTGAGAACATGCCCAGCAGTAGCCTACTATCCTCAAACATCGCCCATGGAAAGCCTGCAACGTGGTATCAGCGGCCTCAAGCGCGATTCAACAATTTCACTCCAATGGTGTTCATACAAAACAAACTAGTGAACAGGTTCAAACCCAACGAGCAATAACGAAAACTGGCACACGAATTGAGATGGCGACTTTTCGTTCTAACTGAATTTCATGATCCTGACCGCTCCGGATGTCGTTAATTTTTATTGATTTTTATTGATTTGTATTTTCAATTTTAAAATGGTGACCAACTCGTTCGAATCTTAATGGTAAATCTAAACCGGTTCGCCATCAATTGCTATTTATCTTGTCAAAACATTCGCTTCATGTTATTTATTTAGAGTTAATCATGCCGGGTGCTACTAAATGGTAGGGTCCATAAACACATTTCTGATACAATATATTTAAGGAACCCATGATGTCTTATAATTGATAGATATACAAAACACTTATTTTGTGAGGATTAACTGATTTTGTTCACAAAATATCACATGTCAAAATGAAACATATATGACAAAAAGCAGATTTTATACACCAGAACTTTTCTAATGATTCCAGGTTTTGTCTTTACTTTCTTCATGTTCACCTGAGACTAAGGGTATAATAAAATTTGACGCTTAAGATTATGTTAGGAAGTTCGAGAGATTTCTATTCTCAACTGTCATCCATTATAAGAGAATATATGAACCTATATTTTCACTTATACTCAAAGATCATCAAAACAATCATAAATGTCCATTTCTCAAACGCCACTCAACTCAATATTGACTTCATATCAACACTTTCACATTACTCTTATAACATTTAACTATCAAATGTAATTTCTTTTGTTAATTAATTTGTTATTAATCTCAAACTCGCGATTCAAACATACACCTGGCGACGGCTAATGGCAATCCATCATATTCATCGGCGCGTCGTTAATTATTTATCTGAGCAAGATCAGATCGTTGACTGATCCATTCGCGAACCGTCTTTTTATTATTCCAACGTTTATTATTAACATCTTTATTCCATCGCACGAAATATTAAACCCCACGGCGGATATTAACGAACCGCAGCTGCGGTATCGACGATTTGGTTGGCGGTCCTTCCATGTTATCGCCGACGTCGATCTAACCGGATATTGAACCGATCGACTTGTTATAATTCGAATGAACGATGGTATTTTGGTTGTCAACGCTCAATAATTATTTCAACCATAAAATTTCCACTATTCGGGAAGATATCATCCAATCATTTTCTAGTCATTGCAAACGATCAAAACATCAGAAATCCAAATATAATTTTTATGAACAAAGAACTAATACTACTTAACTAACAGAGGTAATCATGTCAACTGCTGGTTATTTGCTGTTTTCTTTCTGATTCACCTGAACAAGATCCTCATCTTCGAAGTTCATATGGTTCGTCATCTTAGTGATAAAACTAACGTAGTTTAAAATACTTTTAAAGTAATTAAAACAACTGCTGAATCTGTTTGTGTTAATATTATCAACACTGTAGATTAACTCATTGAGGCAAAGGAAAGTCTCAGTCACTGAGTAAAAATTTTTCTTGTTTTCCTTTCACTTATTTATTCTGTTTTGAACCTCATTAATTTTTATTTAGGTCTCTCAAATTAAATCGTATGAATTAATGGGACTTACGAGTGCAAAAGTATGCAAAATTAGGCTGTTGTGACACTGCACTGCAACACTTTTGACTAAAGATCAAAACAATTCTTCAACGAACTTCCAAGAATATTACCCAAATTTTGGTATGCAACAAATCCCTTTGCATAATAATATATACCTCACTTTTGGCACTGCACTAACAAAAGTGGTTCTTACCAAAATTGGCAATTTATTATTTCACTAATTTTTCTTCAATTAAACCTCCTCAAACTAACTGAATATCAAACTCTACTTATGAATCCAATCTAAAACAACTAAATATTGAAAACAAATTCCATTAAAACCTTTTCATAGCTTTTCAAAACCCAAAATCACAAAGATTAGGTTAGGTCGATTTCTTTACCTCGGAATTCCTTTTAAATTTTCTTCTTGTAAAGTTTGGCTTTTATCTCTAGAAGCAAGAAATGGGTGATTGCCACCAAACTCTTGATCTCTCTCTTTGCCCTGACTTCTCCCCCTTTTTCTCCCTTCTTTCTCTCCAAAAACGTTTTTGCTCATAATGAGCTTCCAAGACCAAAATTTGGTCTTTAAACCCCTATTTCCTCAAGGCCTTGTTTGGCTCACCAAAACCCTTTTTTTTTTTAGGTTAAGTTCTTCCAATTTACTATATAGCCCACATTTTTGTTTAATTTGCACTTCAAATCTCACAATCACACTTAGACAGATAACTTAGTCTCAAATGACCTATAGGTCCTCATTTTCCTCCTTAAGCTCTTGTTTGGATTTTCATTATTTCCCCATTTCTCATTTTTTCTATTTTAAAATTTTTAATTTTACTTTCCTTTCATTTAATTTTCTTTTGGCTTTTAAGTCCATTTTCATGACCCTTAGGTCCTTATTTAAATTCTAAATTTGCTCTTATGACTTAAGGACTTCCTGGTTCACTAAATTTCTCATCATATAAATATTTTAATCATATGCCTGCATATTCAGCTTCACATTCACAATTTATTAGTTTTCCCGTAAAACCCAAGTTTGGCCTAATTCACTGAATATATAATAAAATTCATTATAAAAAATGAGTAGGTAGCTTCGAGGTTACAATAGAAACTCATGAGTCATGAACTTATACGCCATGGGAGAATACACTGAAGAAAGTGTGTTTGAAGTATCATGATAATAATAGGTGAGTGGTGGAAACAATATGGCGATAAAGAGATACCCTAAGTGTGAAGTGAGGTAGGAAGGGGAAAGAACTCGGATATGGTCAAATCAATAAAGGTAATGAAATTGAGGTCAACAAGAAAAAGAATAGAGGTGGGAGTGGGTGATAGTCACTTCACATCATAACAAGGAGGGAAGTCACAATTTAAATAGATGAATGGATAGATAGTGATCTAGATATCCTAAAATGAGGTCACAAGTCTTTCTCAGATGTCGCCTAATTTGACCGAACTTTTACCATCATATATACTCAGTATAACAATATGTCACATAAGATATAATATTCTAGAATAACGAGAATATATTGAATATATAACCATCTTTTTTCTTTTTCTTTTTTTCTTTTCTTTTTTTTCTTTTCTTTTTCTTTTCTTTTTTCTTCTTTTTTCTTTTTCTTTTTTTTTTTTCTTTTTTACACATACCAATCAATACGCTTAATGACTACAACATATAACAAACTACCTCAAGTGCACTAATTTACTAATTAATCCTCACGATAAGATAATCTCTCACAACAAGGATATCTGGATCACTGCCCAAGGGATGAAATGAAGGAAATATGTGTCTGCCCTCAATACAAAAACATGTAGAAGACCACCACTCAAGGGAAAGCAACATTCAAATGTCATATGAAATGATAGGAAAGAAAGGGGGCAGACTAATAGACATGTGATATGAGGAGTAAATGATGATGAAAATGGGAACATCATGGTAGCGAAGAATGAAGCGAATCACAATATGTCTATCAGTTCCAAAGCTCATGAGGGTTCTTAATCAAAGACCATAAATCATATTTCAAACCCAAAGATAAATCGATGGGATGAAAGAAAAGGTTGGTGAATGATCTATGTGAGGCTTCAATAGGCTAGCAAACTGATAACTCCTATAAAAGGAGATAAAAAGCTCATGAAATGATGACCACCCATCCCTTTGACCAAAATATCATACATCATGCTCTCGAGATTACACATGGTCAACAATAAAGACTGATTTCACCCAATGTAGTAAACAAGTTAAATCCTCAAAGATGAAAACTCATATGATATACTATGAACTTCTCAAACTATATCTTAACTGGTTAATATAGCATTAACAATCTCATTAAATTAGGTAACTACTCTCTCAATACAAGCTACTCATCGTTAACCCATGTAAACCAACCCCCATAGCCAAATTAAACTCCTAAAGTCATATGTAAGTGCCCAAACTGAATATCATGGCTTAAACGATTCCTCATCTCAAATCCAGAATGATCATGATCTCTTCAAGAATCAAACCAATCTTCTCTTATCATAAGTTATATCCTTGTATGATGCAACATCTCTCAAATCTATTCATATCCCAACCTCACATGGTCAACCAAGAAGTGGTATAGGGCAATAGTATATGGGGGAGAAAGAAATTAAAATTGCAGGTGGCTTTGGTAATAACAATAGAAAGCCTGCATACAGGTCATCAGTTTAAAAGTCTATAAGAATACAAGTGTGGAATGATGCTACTCCGATCCGTAGAATGGAGTCTCGAATCTCCAACTCCTCAAGTCAAGTCTCCAACTGATATCACTTAAGCTCAAAACACTCATAGATGGGACCATAAGCCTCAAAAAACCCTCCACAGATGGTCTGGGCCTCTATGATCATGAGATGAAAGTGAATGTGTCCTCAAGTCAACACCATGAACATAACACACACTTAAATGTCCTATGGTGGTAAATTTAACTTCGATGTAAGAGAAACTTAGAAAATAAGACCATAGAAACCCTATGGAGAAGGATCTCTAAAATCAATGAGTGAAAGGGGGTAAATCTGACGCATGAAGACAATGAGTGGTCAAACTAACATTCAAAACTCACCTAATCTCTAAACAACTGGTGATGAGACCAAAGGAGAACACTATATCCAATTTTGCTACTTAAAAGGAATTCAGCAGTTCTTAAATGCACCCACTGCAGGAAAAGGAATCAAAAAGAATCCAAGTTCACCATAAGGTCAAGGTGAATCTAAAAATAAAAAGATGAGCTTAAGGAGTCCCTAGTAAGAGCCGGACTGCATTCTCCAATGCAGACGCAACCCCACACGCCCGAGGAGACAGTGGTGCCTTCATGTGCAGGGACTGGCCACCCAAAATATGCACTACCCGAGATCCTAAGGCTTCCTGCAAAGGCCTCACCACTATCAACAAGAAACCATGTATTGAAGGAAACATGTGGGTGCATCCAAACCTAATAAACTAAGCACAAAAGAAAGTTGACACCAGCCACACAAGGATCCCTAATCCATCTTGGGTGATACAAGTCTTCAGCATCGGACCTAACCAGTGTCAATATGTCACCACCTTAGTGCTCCTAAACATATTATAGTCCAACACTAGATCCTTACCCTAATCATTAGCTTGGTCGGCGAGCACACAAGGAGTGAACAAGTCTCCTATCAACACAATCAGGGAACCGAGTCGGACCAGACTATGAGCTGAGATAAGGATACATGTGTGTCCCATAGATACAAGCAATGATACTTCAAGTAAGAGAAATGGTAGTCATGCACAAACAATATGCAAAGCACACAAGATATCATCCAATTTTATACACAATCAAAGTAAGGATGGGATGAATATGTGTGCAATCCAAAACGATCCCCACTAATCACCCCAATCAACAAAGAATGATATTTGAGTCCTAACTCACTTCTGCTTGACCTCTACAACTATCCCCAATGGAGTCGCCATTTTTTGGACCTTGTATTTTGAATTACAACGAAGCTCCAAACTAAAAAGACTTAGTTTTTATTTGAAAACTCATTTTTTGAAAACGGTTTGAGTCATCAATTTATTTTATTTTTATTTTTAAAAAGGGAAACAAACAAGAAAAGAAACTCTAAATTGACTCCTTGAAGGAAAGCAAGTTTTGTGAAAACTGAGTCTAGACCTGTGGAAGAAGAAGGTATAGTGAAAAGTCGAAAATTTCCAAGCCAATAAAAGTTATATTTAATAATCAAGCAAGGCAATTAGCAATTGGCTAAATCAAGGTTAATAGATACTGTGAATAAACAATTTGTTAGATACAAGAACACATCAAACATGAATGAATAATAACTAAATAAACAATGGGGGAAAGAGTGTGTACCTTGATGGTATCGAAAGCTGCCATCAATACGTAACCACAAAGATAATATAATGGCAAAAATATTTTTGAAGTCAAAATTGAAACTAGTTATAAACTATGCTACCATTTATTGAAAAACATATGATGCTAGATCCCGCCAAGGCCCATTTCTAGTTAATAAAGGAAACTCCATGAAAAATCCATTTATTGGAATTTATAGAATCATTGTAATTTATATTGAAATTAGGTTAAAAATAGGGAATTAAACTTGAAATTCTGAAAATTTTAATTAGGAATTCAAAATAAAATAAAATAAAAAGCATTGGAAAAGTTAAGATGTTTGAAGTTTGATATTTGAAAGAATACTTGATTTGTAAAATTTAAAGAAAGTGAATTTTGAATTTTAAAGAATTAAAAAAAACATAAAGATCAGTATATTTATATATGTTTTAAATAATAAATGATTTTTGAAATTTTGAAATTATAGAAATTTTTTTTTTTTTAAATTAAGGAATGCTTTTTTTATTTTTTTTATTTAGTAATTAAGGAAAATAATTTTTTAAAATTTTGAAATTAAAGAAATTGTTATTTTTATTTAGATAACAAAAGTAATTGAGGAAAATTAAAATAATAATAATAATATTTTCTTGAAAGTTAATATTAAAGAAAGTTAACATTGATGAAAATGAAGGATGTTATAAATATTATTTAAAACTGGCAAAAATTTAAAACAAAAGAGATGTATACTAGTGGTTAAAGGTGTTTATTAACAACACAAAGGACATGAGTTCAATTCCTCATGTTGAATTTAAATTTCCTTTTTTGAAGGTGTGTGCCTATGATGTGGGCAAAGGGCTCAGATATGTGGTGGTGACATGAAATAGTTCATGATACAAATTTAATGAGTCAGGGCTGCACTTAACATGAGCCTTGACCTATGAGACGGGTTAGGCACACGGGCTTGAAACCGCTTTGATCGTTGACCAATTCGCTGTAATTTGCCAGAATTCGTTGGTGAACAAATGGGCTTTGAATCTATGTGTATGATTTGACCCAATGGGCTGGACCTAAGGTGATAGACTGGGTCCGTGGACGACTAATGGACTTAAAACCCAATTAGTGTGGCCAAGGGAAGCGTGGCTACATAATAATGGGTTTAACCCAAAGATGTGGTAATAATAAGTAATAATAATATATATAATAATAGTAATAATAACTAATGGGTTGTCATCAAATTGAAATAAAAAAAATAAGGTTAGCCATGACACCCCAAAACCGGGTGTCCCACACCAACTGGCCAACCCGCGGAAAATCTCGCCTGGGACACAAGACACCCACATAGAGTAAAATGCTGGTCATACTTACTTCACGTCATACTCATCAAAATATATCCAACTATACTACCATAGTTCAAGGGTTGATTACATCACTCTTTATACAACACATATTAAAATTGAAAGTTCTAATACATGTTTTACAAAAAGATAACAAAGTTTCACAATCCCATTTTTTCTCAAAATCCATCTGATAGAGTGTCGCTTCCCCATCACTCTGACTGAAATAATATCTCTACATGGCAGCAATTTCAAAGAGCTGAATTACCCTAGATGGTTACTCCCACCTGCGCATACGCAATGATCTTCAACGCAACACACACTCCAAAGTAAGCATTTCATGATTCACTTGAATGTCTACATGCCCAACCCCATGTCTCTAGTCCCTCACCGACTCCTCACTCGCCAAGCCATATGAGAAAATACCGCTTTCAAACAAAAGTTTTTGTTCGAAACACATCACTAGTTTCAAAACATCGACTACTCCTCCAGTCGAATTGGCTGGAGAACTTTCCAAACAAACAAGGGTCCTCATCCTAAGGAACTTGGACCATCTTCCCAACCAATTCTCCTTAAAAATCTTCCATCAATTCCTTCTACAATCATGTTCCATTTTTCATTTCTTTCATGTCATGTACTCACACCTAATTTCCTAAGGTGCCCCAGTGCATATGGAATGCATTATGCCATTTCCAAACCACAATTCTTGCAACACATGCTAATACATCATCATGCATATATTGACATAAATTAAATCACCTAGATCATGCTGAATGATAATCAAATTTCATGATGAATATTATTGGATTCATTTATCGTTACACTTTATCCCAGCAATATTTCATGCAATATACATACGGACGCTTTGGGTCCAATCACGTGGAAAACCGACCGTTTAACAATCCCTTGAAACAAGGTGAGAGGGTCATGGTAAACGGTACTGCTAGCATCACCCACCTTAGGAACCAAACTATGGCCATTTCCGACCTCTACATACAATGCTAGTTATTACAATTTAATGGCTAATGATCACATGTCGCCCAAACAAATTCGTGGACTCGTTCTAAAACTGCCCAAAATTTCTTCCATACTGTCCCAAGCTCGACCGATCAACGCCACCCCGACCTCAAATCAACCCAAGCATACGGCTAAACACTTAAATGAAGAACAAACCAAGTGCAGAGAAAACCCTACTGAATTTGTCGAAACTCCTCAAAACTAATTGTTGACGTTGCCCTTGCCGTGGGGATAACTTTGCTTGCCTCGGGCCGTGCGGTAAACCGACAGTCCGATCGCCGAGAATTCTAGAGAGAAGTTAGAGATTCTCTCTCTAGAATCAGATTTTCTCCTCTTCTGCACGTCCAGCCCTCTTTTTGGAGAAGAAAGCTCCTTTTTGTTCCCCTCTTTGCTACTTGTCAAGCCATCATTGGCTCAAGTGGATTTCTTTATCCACTTATCCACCAACTATTGATTTCCTCTGGTTAGAGCTGGTGTCACCCAGGCCCCACACTTGAGCTCAAGTTTGACTTGCTCTATCCCTGACACGTGGCACACTCTGCAGCTACACAAAATGTGTCATGTCCCGACCACGCCTGCCTCGAAAAACGCCTGGAACCCAATCTGGCCTCAATTCGACAAAATTCGACGCGGTAGCTAGGATTTCGGAGACGATTCCCAGAACGCGGTGAAGTCCGTTTACATCATCCAAGATCTGAAAATTTGTAATTTTGACCAAATACCATTTCACTCTTAAATTTGTGATTTTCTCGTGGTTTCGTATGCAAACATGCAATAACATGATGAATAAACGGAGAAGTTTAAAAAGAGGTAACTGGATTAGACTTTAATGACTTTCATTGTAACACCCGAAAATACACTAATATGGTGACGCCGATCTCGGGTCCGCACTACTCGTCAACTCATGAATAGATAGTGGATGTCTGGCCATCTGACGCTATTGAAACTCCAAGAGTCTCCTTTGTACGGAGAGCCTACCCAACACAAGATCGTATCACGTCTCAAACAGTCCAATTATAATCCCCAATGATGGAGTGAAACCGCCTCTTGGGCCCATAATACAATACCATCAATATGTCCAACTATATCCAATGGTTTCAAGAGTTAATAAACTACTTATACAACACATATTAAATTTTAAAGAGTTCTAATACATGTATATTAAAGGTGACACCAAAGCCACATCCCTAGCTTCTAAAACAACCTCAAGGACGAACCGTCTCCTCGCGTGCTCCCTGCACTGCAAAAGGGGTATCTCCACGACGTAATGAGCGGAAGCTCTGGGAGGGAGAATCGCCCCTGGCTGGCTACCACCACCTATGCAAGGCAACGTTCCAAAGTAAACACAGATTCATGTAAACTTGACGATCCTACTCAACGCCTACACGACCAACTCATCTCGAGTCCACTCGACCTCTCACACCCCACGCCTAAGCCCAAGGAGAATTTAGCTGTTTGGTTTAGTGGACAACCCTCCGATGTATGGCATATATATACTCTCAATTCAAGCCCGACGATTGATATATTATTTGTTTGTGGATCACCCTCTGATGAATATCAATCAACGCCCGACGATTGATATTTAGCTTCAGGACTACACCCTCCCATAACACATTTTAGACTACCTCCAAATCATTTTCTAGACTCATCTCACGCACCTTAACTCCTATAGTCCGTGATGTTCCATGCATATGAATGTGACAAAAGTAATTCCTGAATACGCCTAATCACACAAATATATAAACACGAATTACATTCAAATACAAAAATTAAGACTATATAAACATGTTGCATCATCATTTCAAACACTTCAAAATTAGCTCACTCAGCTAATGATCAAACAGCATAATTCGATTCGAATTACTTAACCAAACACATATTTTCACTAAAAACAAGGCTTCAGAAAGTCATTTATTCCTAGGAATGTGAAAACTTTAGGGCTTGCTGCTCCAAATATTCAATACCCATCTGCCTTCACTTTAGAACTATATTTCACGCCATTTTCTACCCCCATGGTCGGCTAACATAAATTCATTTCATAATTAAAAGTAATTTAGCTAATTAAAATAGCCTGTGAATAAATTTCTGTCAAGTTGCGTACATAAGGGTTTCAATAGCTCTGAATCATTCGGTCCAAGTTTTGATCGATCAAACGCTATCTGGGGCCTCAAGCTAACCAATACATAATTTATTGAAAAACATCATCATGATATTTCTACCCAAACAAATCAGAATAGAATACGGATCGTTTCGTGGGTCTCAATTCGAACATTTTGGTTCCAAGCGTTTGGAATCCTGATCAAAACGGCCCCTTCATGCCTCAACTAACCAAACATTCGCAAAGTGCCAAGAGGGAATAAAACCAAGTAAGGAGAAACCCCTACTCTTGAGTTTGTCAAACTCACAAACCGGAGTCCACCGGCAGCCCGCTTCCTGAGAACGCTTTCCTCCCTTCCACCCGAAAAACCGCCAACAAGTTGATTTGAGAAACGCAACCCAGAGAGAAGTCATCAGACCTTCTCTCTAAAACGCCATTGAAGCTCCACCCGCACTTCCTTCCTCCTCCATTTCACGCTTTGTTCTTTTGTTTAATTCAAGGAGAGATTTTATTACTTATTCAATTTGTTGTCTTATTATCGCCTAAGACAATTTCAAATGAATATTATATCCTTCTTTCCTGTGATTTGATATTCGCACTATCTCTACGCCCATTTTCATCATTTCTACCTGGTACTAATTTATGGCACATGAGTACTTGTTATATGTGACTTTGTCATCGAACATCGCTTTTACAAGACCAAACGCCGACGCCCTCAAAAACGTACACAACCCGACCGCTCTTAATATTACGACTTTACGTATAATTAGATTTTTGGCAGATGATTCCAACGGTGCAATCCGCTTCACTTCATTCAAGATCTAGAGAATTAATTTGAATTTTAACTAAACACAATTTTGTAATCGAATTATTGGCTTGTTCTTATTCTAAATTGAATTCTTGTGTCTTACAAAATGCTTTATAACATGTTTAGGGTATAAAATAAAATTAAATTGTATTTTTCCTGCATTTAAATTGGTTAAATGAAAACCGATAAAATCAAAATTATACAAGAGTCGATAAATTTACAAAATGTCAAACGAGGACCCACGAAATATAAATGGAGAAGTGTAACATCAAATGAAAATGATAAAGTGTATTGAAATGAAAGTGAAATGAAGCCTTAAAAATGCAAAAAAATGGGAAAAAGAGGAATTGGTGGGCTACAAACATCGTTAGCTGGTATTTAATAAAAACACCAAATATTGGTCTTTGAGAGGCATTTTGCACATTTGGCAAAAAAGAAGGGGAGAGAAAGTGCTAGGGCTTTTTTCGGTTGTGAGAGAGAGCTGAAGATTAGGTGGTCTTTTGCTCCTATGAAATCAAGGATTAAGTGTGATCAAGAGAAGAAGGGAAGATTGATGTTGAAGAATCAAATATTTAGTTGCAGAAATCAAACCTCAACCTCTTTCCTTATTGTAATAACAATAAAAACTCTAAATTTGAATAAAGTGAGCCATTGGTTGTAGATAAGTTTTGAGGGTTGCTCTAAGTTGTTTTTGGTTGTTTTGATTGCCAGTCCTCAAACAAGTGAAATGCTGTATAAAGGAAATGTTGGGTTTTAGGGGAGATGTTGTCGTAAAACTTCCAAAACCCATATTTCTTTGTTTCGCCACCACTCATCCAAATTGAGTGATTCAAACCCTGCAAACTAGACTCTAAGAGAACAAATTTCCTGAAATAAGTATATTCAAATTTTGACCCCATTAGACCTAGAAATTACTTCAAATAGAGCCCTACGAGTCTCTCTCTCTCGCTCCCTCTGGGCGGGCCTTGGCTAGTGTGTTGGAAAATAGAATAGTCCTTGATGAGCAGACATATCTAGATGTCTATGTTCCCACCATTGATTCTTCCAATCTGGAATAAAATAGATTTATAGAGGAACAAATTTTGGACTTAGCGAGCAAAAAGATGGGCTCAATGGTTCTAGAAAAAAATTTACAAGGTTGTGTTGCAGAAACAACCCTATCTAGAAACCAACAAGCTAACTGATATTATTCCTCTAACTGTGATTTCTGACTAGGTCACACGAGTATAACCTCGACCAAAGTTGAGATACAAAGGATAGGGAATCGAAGTG
Organism: Tetrastigma voinierianum; assembly: GCA_016808115.1. Taxonomy (NCBI): domain Eukaryota; kingdom Viridiplantae; phylum Streptophyta; class Magnoliopsida; order Vitales; family Vitaceae; genus Tetrastigma; species Tetrastigma voinierianum. The sequence continues at coordinate 133,116 of JAEQBH010006820.1, forward strand.
CGACGACCTTTTGGTTCGTTTCGGCTCTTCTCTTCTTATTTCAAGTATCAAATTGTTTGTGCAATTATTGGAAATGATTTTCAATAAAACCGCATACCGATTTTTATTTTAAGTGATTTGGCAAACATTGTGAAATGATTGTCATGAAACAATTGCATGAGTATTGAAATGTGCTATTTGAGTGTAAATGTATATAATTAATAAAATTCTATGACTGGGTTTTAAATGCCCTTAATAGAATGTTATCCATTAACAAAGGGCGATAGATTGTATACCAATAGGGTCAAACTAAAGAAAGATTCATGAACGAATGTAATGACAGTGTCACTCTTCGATCGTGAATCTACGGACAAAGACGGCGTAATATTCACAAATTTATTTTAATAACTACCGTGAGCCTAGCGGGACCGCGAACACTGGTGTTATAAACTCTTATACAGTTCCAGCCCAATGCAGGACCATGCCGTGATTCATATCCCGCAATCGGAAGCATAGGTTAAATTCGCTTAAGGGCAAAATGAAAAGAAATTGTAAAGTCACATGAATTGTGTCTTTGTTGATTTATTGCATATGAAAGTGCATATTTGGAATGATCAATGTAAAACTATAAAATGAATGAAGTGAAACAGAATATACATCATTGCATTGATCATTCAAAAAGGTTAAAAAGGGCATTGCTTTTTAGAAAATGCAAGACTTGATTTAATCAAATGGAAGATAGTAGCTATATAGAACCACTAAGCATGAAAAAACAAATAGCGCGCGTTTTTATCATCGAGTGTATCGAAGAAAGTGGCAGGACCAAGATCGTTAAGCAGAGTTACTGCCGGAAACAGAGCTTACAAGTAAATGTCTGGCCCCGCTTATATCATTCTTATTCATGAGATATTTTTGCAATTATTTTGGGTACTTTGAACTCTGACGTTTGTAAAATATTTGATATTGAAAACGCTAATAATGCCCATTGTATAAAGGTAAATTGACCAAATGGGCACAGAATGCCAGCATCAAATGAAAAAGAGTTGTGACTAAATGACAAATCTTTATGTTAAAGTGGTATTTACGTATATATATTTTCATTGAGTATTTGAATTGTTTTTAGAAAAGTAATTGTATTTGGATAATTCGAAATGATTCAAAAAAAAAACAAAAGAGTGAGGATTGCGTCCCCGAGTCCGGGTTAGGCCTCCGGGTCAAGTCGGGTACGGCGGCACGGGCCGTCACATTCATGGAATTACAAAGTCTATAAAAATCATGGTGCTTTTTTTCTTCTGGAAGGGAAGGATTATGATTTTAAAGCACTTCAGCATAAACTGCAGTGTATCCGATTAAGACCTTGACATTTTTAAAAAAGTCTAAGAAAGCTGGTAGTGGTCTATTTAACTTGATGATTTAAAAAGTTTATATAAGCTGCGGTGTATTCAATTAAGACTTTTTAAGACTTTAAAAAAATCTATAAAAATCATGGTGTATTAGATTAAGAGGGGTGTATTGGATTAGGATTTTTAATGATATTTATAGACTTTTTTAAGATGATGACTTTTATAGAGTTTAATAGATTTTTAAAGACTTCTATATATTTTTGTAGAGTTTGTGAATAATACTAAATATATTGATGACTTTCATAGATTTTTATTTTAAAAAACTTTTATAGACTTTGAAAGAATTTTGTAGATATTGATAGACTTTTATAGACTTGTAAATGTATGGATGACTTTTTATATACTTTTTATTTTTTAAAAGACTTTTATAGACTTTGACATCATTTGTGGTAGATATGATAGATTTTACTGGGACTTACAAACTTTTATTAAAATTATTGGATAGACTTTATAAAAGTTTAAATAACTAGGAATAAATTGTCATTTTTAATATAAATAAATAAATTAAAAATATTTATAATTAAATAATTTGGTCAGTAGCAACACTATTTAAAAATATGTCGAAATAAATAAAATTTCATTACTTCTTTGTTTCAATTTATAAATTTTCATTCAGATATTTAAAATTAAATTTTTATTTATTTATTTTGCATTTATTTCATTTCCCAAATTTTCTAATTCCAATTCATCACGCCTAAAGAGCTTTTTTTTTTTAATTTCAAGAATTACACATTCTTATTTTTTTTTCTTATCTAAATAATCAAAATTCCCAATTTATCAAATTCAAATTTCCTAATTTCCAAATTATCAATTTATGATATATAAAATGAGTTTGATGTGATTTAACATTAACATTAACTATGTAAGAAAAAATTATTTTTATTCAATTATTTATATAAACTATTCAAACAAAAAAACAATATATATGTGATTTATAATAATCAAGAACTATAATCTAACTAAAAATCATATTTATTGTACCAATTGCAATAGGTATACATGATTTTAAAATTAGAGCAAATTTAAAACCCATATTAATCACCATTAACATTTAATAGATATCGAAGCTAAACCTTTACTCAAAATACCCTATTATATACAAATAACTTTTGCCTGGTAATGAATAGTTCTCGGGTTATAAGGAATATCCTATTGATAATGGAATCAAGAGAAACAATAAACAAAATCTATAATGAATCAAGGAAGGAGGAAATTTTGTTGAAAGGGAGAAGATAGGACACTTCAAAAAGTCAATATAACTTTTCCTTTCTTCTCAATCGTTTCTTCCTTCATGATAGTGAATGAAAATCGTGGGAGAACCATATATTTATATACATTTCAATGAGGGTACATGGTAATTTTTTGATTTTACTTTTATTTTGAATGAGACAATAAAGGTGTATTTGAATAAATTATGATTCTAAAAATATCATATTTTTAGTTCCTTAAACATCATATTGTATCTTTGTCTAATTTTGATTATTATACTTTTGGAAATGATTATGATATTTATAGTTTTAAAATATCTTGATTTGTATGTGGGGAAGCATTGAAAAAAATAATTTGTTTGTAGGGAATACCTATACTTTTAACCTTTTTAGTTCTTGAAATATGAAGAACTAAAAATTGGCCCAATTTTTTATGAATTAAAGTAGAGTTTAGGAATAATTGATTCTTTATTAGAATCTAACCTCACTAAGGTTAAACTCCTTACCTCTAAAACATCTTATTAGTTTCCCATTCCTATTCACAAAGTTTACTCAATTCTTCCAAAGCACAAGAATTTTAAAGGCGAATATTTATAGTTATACTAGGTGTCACAAAATAAATTTAAAGTCTAATGTCATAAAAAGCCAATAATTTTTCAATACTGTATCTTTAGAAAGTCTATAAAGTTGTAATCGAATACACTGACTTTTATGTGACTTTTATAAAAGTCTTAAAAGTCTTAGGGTTATCAATAATGCAATAATATTAAAATGTCATTAGACTTTAATGACATTTATGGACTTTTTTTTAAGATGATGACTTTTATAGAGTTTGATAGATTTTAAAGACTTCTATAGATGGTAGCGCTAGAAAATGTATGTGTGATTTTCTATAGACTTTTATTTTAAATGACTTTTTATAGACTTTAAATAAAAATTTTATAGATTTATAAAGTTTGTAAATGTAATGATAACTTGTATAGAGTTTGATATTACTTTAGATGTTAGAGTAGATTTTACGAACTTCTTATAATATTGATAGACTTTTATAAACTTGAATAAATACAATTAAATTGGTCATTTTTATTATAAAATTTTCTATAACTTTTTATTTCAAATTTTCATAAATTTTCTATCTGACATTTAAAAATAAAATTTTATTATTTATTTTATATATTTCTATTTCCATCTACAAATTTTATTCATCATCACTTCTAAGTTTTTTTTAATTTCAAGAATTACAAATTCCTTTTTTTTTCCTTATATAAATAATCAAAATTCCTAATTTATCAAATTTCAAAATTTCCTAATTTCCAAAATTTTATCAATTTATGAAATATAAGAAAGATGTATTTGATGTAATTTAGAATTAACATTAACGATGTAAAAAATTTATTTTTATTCACATACTTATGTGAAACAATTCAAAAAAAGAACAATACATATGTGATCTTAGGAACAATCAAGAACTATAATTTGAATAAAAAAATAATATTTTGTTTCACCACCTGCAATATGCATACAGATTTCCTAAAAATTAAAAAATCGATTAATCAAATTACTACAATACGAATAGATACTCCAAGTTAAACTTTACTCAAAATGCTATGATATACCAATAATCTCATTCCTGTAATGAATAGATCTCGGGTTATACGAATAGATCCCTGCTAATAATGAATCGAGAAGAAGAAAACAATAAAATAATATAAAATAAACCTGATAATGAATTAAGATTAAGAAATTTTGTCGAGTAGGATAAGATGGGATGATTAGAAAGCAGATATAACTTTGTCTTTTCTCTCAACTGTTCTTCCTTCATGGATGGTGAATGAAAATCGTGGAGAACCATATATTTATATACATTTGGGTGTGTGTGTCATTATAATTTTGATTTTGATTTATATTTGAATGAGACAAGAAGATGTATTTGAATAAAATTATGATTCTGAAAAAAAATATATCATATTTTTAATTCATAAAATATCATATTTGTATCTAATTCTAATTTTTATATATATTTTTTGAAAACGATTATGATATTTTTAGTTCTTAAAATATCAAATTTGTATGTAAAAAATTAGTATGTGATTTTAGGCACAATCATATTTTTTTAACTTTTTAGTTCTTAAAATATGAAGAATTTAAAAATTATCTAATTCTTAGAATTGTATGAGTTTTTTAAAAATTATTTACCCATTGCTAAACCTCAGGTTCTAAAAAAAATCTTATTGACTTCACTCACTGATGAAAGTCAAGTTTCAAATCTTATGAAAGCACATGATAATTTTAGTGGTAAGTATTATACTCCTATTAGAAAGTCATTAAAAGTAATTAAAGTTTGTTCTGGCCAGGAAATAATGATTTTTTCAATACCGGGGCATAATGTTAGGAGAGTCTATGTAAAAGTCTTAACCAATACACTATGGACTTTTATGGACTTTTAAAGTCTTAATTGAACACACCATGACTTTCTATGTAATTTTTTAGTAAGTCTTAATCGAATACACCATGACTTTTATAGAGTCTTTAAAAGTCGTATTCCAATATACCATGATTTTTATAGACTTTGTAATTTCATGAAAGTCATTAAAAGTCGTAATCCAATACACCTACCTTAATTCAATACACCATGACTTTTATAGACTTTCTAAAAGTCTTAAAAAGTTTTAATTGAATACACCATGACTTTATGTACTTTTACCAAAACTTTATGTACTTTAAAAGTCTTAATCTGAATACGGATTGAATTTTGATATGCCTTTAAAAGTCGAATCTAATACAATTATGATTTTTATAGACTTTGTAATTCAATGAAAGTCATTATAAGTTGTAATCTAATACACTTTCAAGACTTTTGCACTTTAAAAAGTCTATAAAAAAGTCATGCGTATTCAATTACAACGCTTATAAACTCTAAAAGTATAACAAAGATTGAAAAGTCATCGACTTCGCGATATTACCTTTTAATGATTTTTCTGGGGTGATGAAGATAAATACTCACCCTTTAAACCCCTCCCGCTTCCGAAATATTTCAAACTAATTTTTCATCGATTGAATAAAGCTAATCGCATTTTTAGAGATGGTTTAACCCATGAGTTAGATCCTAATAAAGAATCAATTATTCCTAAAACTCATAGGATTCCTAAAATTAGATAAATTTTTGTTCTTATATTTTTAAGAACCAAAAAGTTAAAAAAGAATATGATTATTCCTAAATGAATTATTATTTTTTTTTTTTTTTAATCGTTTTTTACATACAAATCGGATATTTTTAAAACTATAAAGATTGCAATCATTCAAAAAATATATATCGTAATTAGAATGAGATAAATATGATATTTTAAGAACTAAAAATCTAATATCTTTCGTAATCTGTTATTTTATTCAAATTACACTTTCTGTCTCATTCAAATCAAAATTATAATGACACACCAAGCCTAAATGTATATAAATATATTGCCTCTGCTTATCTTCTTTCATTCACACCATTCAAGTGAATGAAGAACTATGGAAGAAGAAGTCTGCTATAGTCCGCTTTCTAATCATCTCACCTGATCCCCATCCCTGAAGAAAATCTCTTCTTTGATTCATTATTAGTTTTTTTTATTGTTTCTTTTCTTGATTCATTATCAATAGAGATCTATCTCGATAACCCTGAGATCTATTCAATATCGCAATCTTTATTTTGTATATAATAGAATTTTTTTTTGAGGTAAGGGTTTAACTTTACATTCATTCGTATTCTAGCAATTTGATTAATCTGATTTTTAAAATTTGTCTGAATTTTAAAATCATGTATGTCTTATTGTGAAGCAGAAAAATATATACTTTTATTCGAATTATAGTTTCAAGTTCCTAAAATCAAATATGGCTGTTTTTTCGTTTGAATCGTTTCATATAAGTATGAGAATAAAAATAATTTCTTTTACATCGTTAATGTTAATGTTAAATCACATCAAATAAATATGTCTTGTATTTCATAAATTCATAAATTTTGGAAATTAGAAAATTTTAAAATTTGATAAATTAGTAATTTTGATTATTTAGATAAGGAAAAAAATAAGGAATGTGTAATTCTTGGAAATAAAAAAAAAAAATACTCTGAGAAGTGATGAGTGGAATTAGAAAATTTGAGATGAAATAAAATATAAAAAAAATAAATAAATAAAATTTATTTTAAATGTCTAGATGAAAATTTATGAAAATTTGAACAAAAAGAAGTTGGCAGAATTTATTTATTCAACTATTTTAATTAGTACGTTGGTACTTTTTTGGACAAAATTATTTTGAATTATAATATTTTATTTTCTTTCTTTATTAAAATATGACCTCTATTCTAGTTATTTAAAGTTATAAGTTCATCAATATTTGTAAAAGTATGTAAAAGTCTGTAAAAGTCTTTCAATATCTATAAAATTCTATCAAAGTCTATAAAAGTCTGTGAAAGTTATCCATACATTTACAAACTCTGTAAAAGTCTATCAATATCTACAAAATTCTTTCAAAGTCTATAAAAGTCTTTTAAAATAAAAGTCTATAAAAGTCATCAATACATTTACAAACTCTACAAAAGTCTACAAAAGTCTTTTAAAATAAAATTCTTTGAAAGTCATCAATACATTTACAAACTCTACAAAAATCTATAGAAGTCTTTAAAAATCTATCAAACTCTATAAAAGTCATTAAAAATCCTAATCCAATACACCCCCCAATAAAGGAGGAGTTTAGTAGACAATAAATAAGGGAAACATGCAATAACACGAATGAATAAATGGAGAAGAATTTTAGTAGGAATAAAGGAGGAGCTTAGGGGTGTACAAATAAGGCCAGGTGATATGGGTAAAGGTTAGTAGGCAATAAATAAGGAAGGACAAAAATAAATGGATAGAATATTTAATAAATAATGAACAAATAATAAGGAAAGAAATAAATGGATATAATATTTAAAAAGAAAACAATAAACAAGGGAAGAAATAACTGGATAGAATTTTTTTTTTTTAAATGTAAACATGCATGCAATTAACACGGCTAGGATTATTGGTTTAACACGGCTAGGATTATGGTTCTTAGGAAGAAGAAAATGAGGGCATTATTATACATGTAAATCAATGCTCCTAAGGCATAGTGCCTCACGGCCACAGCCATTCACCGACCACAGACATGTAGAGACTGGATCTTGACTCAAATCAGAGGCAAAACCATAAATTAACATCTTCCTAGGCAAATAGAGAAAAGAGAAGAAGAAACATGGAGATAAAAATAAATCACTACCAGGATATCGTTCCTTTCTCTCCTCCTTATCCTCACGTCCCTGCTCTTCTGATCATCCTCCCTTCAAAAGTTCTCCTCCTAGGCGTCTCTTCTCTAGTCCTCTGATCGTCTCTCTTTGTCTTTATAAAAACCTTTATCTTTATTTTCTTCTTTTCAAAATAAACTCAAATCAAATCAAGAAAATGTTAAGGTAAATAAAATAAAAATATAAAAATAAAATAAAATAATGATAAAACCGAGCCAATCCTAAATTTGAGTCTATTACTTTTATAAATTCTTGAGAATGAGAAGAGTAGCCACATGGAGCCAAGACACAAACACTCTTGAATGAGTTTTGAGATGAGACATGCCTTTCAAAGCACTTAGAGCTTTAAAGCAGCTTCTGCAATCACTCCATATGATCATGTAAATTTGAACTATCTGAATTGTTGTTAGATAATTTCTTGAAGTCATTTATACTTCAAAATTTGGGCAGGAAGTCGCTTATCTACCCAATTTTGAAATCATTTTAAGTGACTTCGAAAATTTCGATGTCACTAAGCTGCTTCGCAAATTGCGAATCAAGTCCAAAAATGGACGATTCAAGAGTGCAACACATGAGATGTCTCAAGACCATCTTCTCAAAAAGGGGAACCTCGGCCCAAAGGAAAAAAAATGTCCCTAGAGCCTTATGAGATTATAAAAGCAACCCTAAACACAATTTCTAAGGTTATTGATGGTTAGAGATCGGTTTCTAGCAGCGCCTAGAGTAGGGAACCCAAGGCCGCAAGACCGTTTTCTCTCGAATTTACAGGATGTTTTCTATTATAGTTTGTTTTATTTTCAGTAACAATATGTTTTTGTTTTATTTTCTAGGGCTACGATGTAGCCTGCAGTATAAACCCTGATTAGGGTTTGGTTTTTATAATCTTTCAACACAATAGTTAATAAATACATTGATGTTTTTCGTTCGCACTCTAATACTCTGTAATTGCCTCGATCACCACTTACATGATTTCAAAGATCAAGCCCGATCACCACCTTGGTCCAATTAATGCAAACAGTCATGGCTGTAACAGAATGTGTGCTAGTACCGTTGAATCCAGTGCCAAAGACACAAGTTCATCACATCTAAAGGTAGGCCTAGTGTCCCCTTGGTCCACTAATGCAATGTTATGCTTGTGAGTGCGCCTGTGCAATGTCAGTGAGTTTCCATCAACAATCTAAGCACAAGAAATCAAGTATCTCAAGAGCAAGTCCACAAGCAATGGTCGACTTTTGGCCACGTAGCAAAAAGAGATAAACTAGCATGATAAGGTCCAGGGTCATGTCAAAATCATTAACCACGTCTGAAATTGTGGGAAATCATATCTTAGAAAAATCAAAAGATCCCAGTAATTCCCAAAACTCCAAGCATTCTTTGTAACGCTCCGTCCCAAGAGGGTGTACGGTACGTGTAACCGTAGGGTCGCATATATGCACCAAGGGCTTCCTTAATTAGTTGAGTGTCATAGTAGCATTTTTGGAAATTGTTTTTAATGATGAAATTGTAAAGTTTTCAAAGACCAGGTACTGCAATTGGCGAAAGTGAGGCGGAAAGTAATAAATCATGAAAACTTTAATTAGTTAAAGGATACTAATAAGAATTGTCAGAATGGGTCGAAAAGCTCTAGAAAATTCCCTATATCTCGATGACGAAATGGATCACAATAAGAATTGCCTCGAAATTCGATCACTCTAAAAAGTTTCATCGAATTCTAAGATAAGCGGAATATTTTACGATTTTCTGGGTGATAAGCCGTTAGTGACTTTCAAGGACGAGATATTTACAAAAATCTAGAAATTCAGGAAATGGCTTGTAAGACCCGAGAAATTCCAATTTCCTCTCGGAAAAGCAAAAATCGTACTTCGGTTACAAAATTGGTAATTTCGTTGTACCGAAATTTTATTTCTAGATCTCGGATGACTAAACGGATTTCACCGTTGAAATCGCCTCGAGAAATTCAGCTGGGGCACGCCGACCTCAATAATTTCGGACAACGGAAAGGCACGCTTTCTCGAGGCATCGATTTTAGGTACAAGAAACCATTTGATGCCAATAAAATCACATATAACACGATCATGTGCCAAGGCGGTACTGTGAGTAGAGAAATGATGAAAATGGACGGCCGAGATAGGGCCGAGTGTCAAAACGGGAAAGAATGACATAGATGCTCGCCATTAGAAAAGTTTAAATGATAATATGCCAAATTACAAATAGTGCCTCTTTCTTAAATGAGAAGACCAAAAACGTGAGGGGAGAAACCAAAAGATCCGAGCAGCCAATTCTTTGCTATTTTTAGAGAGAAGGACCTCTTCTCTCGAGATTATGATCCACCGTCGAATTCTTTTCGGGCAAGAAGAAAAGGTTCATACGAGGGCAACGCGCGCACCGTTTCTGGAAGCCTTGACAAACTCGTGAGGTGTAGGGTTCCATCCTACTTGGAGTTTTACACCTCCTATTTGGGCGTATTTATGATGTTTGAGTTGATTTGAGGGCCTGAGTGGTCGTTGATCCCAAATCTGGAACCAATTATTGTGGTACCAAACCCAATTTGTGTAGTCGTGACTGTGAGGGGCTGTTTGGAGGTGTTAATTGTATAAATCAGGCAAACAATGTATTACATACATAGGGCCGTGGAAATGGTCATGGAACTGCCCGCTACTATGAACCGATGATTAGTGATTTGCCGAATAGTAATCGAGGGTTTCACTATTCCCGAGAATAGTGTTCTACAAAGTAATTTTGTGAAAATAATGTTTGGTCGAGTAATCTAAATCGAGTTGCTCGTGGTTTGATCATTAGCCCACGCGAGCTAATTTTGATGTAATTGATGGTGAAATTAAAATGATATGTTTGTGTGGATTTAAATTATGTGAATATATGCATGATTATATATTTGCATGTTTTATAAAAATTTTATGAATTGCATCATGCATTTCATATGCATCGGGCACCCTAGAACAATAGGAGTGAGTATATGAGGTATCTTAGAGAATAGTTTTCGAGGGTTGACTAAATAATAAAAAAATTATCGGAGGGTAGTCCATATATAAAATATCAATCGCTAGAGTTTCGCCCAATTGGATATACATCGGAGGGTAGTCCACTAAATATAACATCGGAGTCGGTCCACTACGGTATCGGAGTAGAGTCCACAACAATAACAAACATCTTTGTAAAAAATAACGCTTTCATAATGCTACTAGTGCTGTGAGTGGTAGCCGCGAGACTCGCGATGAAGTTGTTCGTGCAGATATCTGGCAGTGACTTCATGCATTTACTGAATGTGTTTTCTTTGAGCATTGCATATGCAATTTAGGTGGAGAGTAGCCCACTTAGGGTGATCCACCATCGAGCATTAGCTCACCCCGTCGAGGATATTATTTGTAGGTACAGAATGTATGAGGAGACGGCTTCATCATAGAGGCCGTAGGGTTTGAAAAGAAAGCCTGGTTGTGGCTTTGTCTATTTCAGGTATGTTACGTATTAGAATGTTTTCTTTCTATTTTAATATATGTTGTATAAGAGTAAATCATTAACTCTCGAACTACGTAGAGAGAGTTTGAAATCGAATAGGATGAGTATTGGCTCAGGGCCCAAGTGGCCGCTTTACTCATGGATTGTTATATTGATTTGGGACAGTTATATACAGTTATGTACTGCTGGGTAGAGTCCCTGATGTGCTGAGATCTCCACCCGATTTTAGTGAGAGATGCCCGTCACCTCAAGATTCACGCGATGCTTTCTCCCATGTTTGACTTGGTAGCTTCAAACCTGGACCTGGATTCTGAAGGGGCCACATGGTTTGAGCTAAGTTCATTTAAAATAAAGAACTAAAAAGAAATAAATTGTTTCAAGGGTAACAATCTCGAACAAGGCAATATGAGCTATGTATCCAAATAATAATAACAATAATAAAATAAATAAATAAATAAAAAAACATAAGTTTCAGTGTGGAGGGACTGACATTTGAGTTAGAGCATGTAGAGAGAGAAGATATTTTGATTTTTTTTTCTTCTCTTAGCTTCTCTTTAAGATCTACGGAAATCGAACCGTAGGTTTTCATTGGAGCAAAAGGAAAAGTTGGTCTACGCGACGAGAGCTATGCATGGGTACCAAAAGCTTAGCCTTTCGTCAAACTCCAAGAGGTAGGAAATTTTCCTACTTGTGTTATTTCTAGCCTATGGGCTATGTAATGGCTTGGAATTTTCTTTTAAGGTCATGGAGAGGCTATAAATTTCAATCCCAAATTTTTAGGGATCGAGTTTAGGAATTTTGGGATTATTTTCAAACAAATTCGCTGAATTTCTGGGATCGTTTTCGAGTAGTGTCCCTAATTATGTTAAGGTTTGATTTTAATCCCAGGACTGATGTTTTCGAGTTATTAGAGGAAAAATAAATAATATACATATGTGATAAATGAAATTATAGGTGTGCTTTAGGGGGAGAAATTTTGAAGTCGCTCGGCCATTGTAAAACGAAAAATGAGTGTTCTAAACTTTATTTTTCAATACTACATGTATTTGTTTATAAATCGTTGCACATTTGTATGTTATGGTTTTAATTGTTAAACCATATTTAAAGCTTTTATGGTTATGATTTATTAAACCATATTTTATAAAGTAAGCAAGGCAAGCAATATGTTTATTAAGGCAAGCAACTTATATTGTTATGGTTTTAATTGTTAAACCATATTTGCTTATGGTTTTGATCGTTAAACCATATTTTAAAGCTTATGGTTTTGATTTGTTAAACCATATTTTTAAAAAGGCAGTAAGCAAATTATAGTTTTTATAAATCAGACCTTTTTAAGAAATCCCAGTTTACAAGTAATAATGGCCGTAGGTATTCCGTACATGCACGGTGAATTTAGGACATGATTGCATTGCATTTTAGATTTTCCCTTGGGCAAACTTAGCTTCATGCATTATGGTATATTAGAGAGGACCGTGGCACATTGGGTATATAGGGTTAGCGCATTTGAAGTATTTATGTGGTGAGGAAGCATTCCACCATATTTATCGAATAGGTGATGTGGACACGAGGTCCTTCCACCCGCATCCGTAGAGACACAAGCCCTATGTTTACTAGGGTACAGCAAGCAAGAAAGGCCTCCAGTGGTTGATCTTTATTTTTATAAGCGTTTTACATACAGCTTTAAATCGACCACTGATAAGCAAGCAAGCAAGCAGTTTATAAAAAGTTATAGAAATTTTTACAACAAAGCAAGCAAGCAAACAGTTTATGAAAAGCTTTATAAACTTTTATAGCAAAGCAAGCAAGCAGTTTATAAAAAGTTTAATAAACTTTTATAGCAAAGCAAGCAAGCAGTTTATGAAAAGTTTTAGAAACTTTTATAGCAAAGCAAGCAAGCAGTTTATAAAAAGTTATAGAAACTTGTATAGCAAAGCAAGTAAGTAGTTTATGAAAAGTTTTAGAAACTTTTGTAGCAAAGCAAGCAAGCAGTTTATGAAAAGTTTTATAAACTTTTATAGCAAAGCAAGTAAGGTTTTCTGAAAATGTTTTGTAAAAGATAGTTTTACAGTTTTGAGACATTTTCAGAAAAAGCAAGCATTTTATAAAGCATACACTCACTGAGCTCTTAGCTCATTATTTTTCCTGGTTTTGGAAAATTATTTTCAGTAATGTGATATGCTTAATCATTGACCTAATGTGGTCCTCTCCTGAAGTACTAGTTATATGTGTTGTATTTCCCTCACTATTGTATATATTTGTAGAAAGTACTTTGAACTTGTATAGTTATGCATATGCATGTACATAGTTTTGTTTTTTAATGTGATTATTCGAGGCAATTCTTAAGAAGTGTTGTTATGCCATATTCTGGAAGTGTAAATCAGATGCATGTGTTTTGGAACATAGTCCCATATGCAACTGTTATGCTGCCGAAATTTTATAATCAATAAGTTTAGAAAAGAAAACTTTTATATGGGTTTTCATCAGCAACACGACTTAAATTTCACAGATTCTCTAGTCATAGTACCTGGGTTTCTCAGGTTGCCGACACACCACTCCGCTATCAGTGGGTGGGGTGTGTCAAGTTGGTATTAGAGCAGGGTCTTAGGAAACCTATGTTATTAAACATTGTAGTTTTCTTATACACTATTTTACACTATTGGCAACCATGCATTTTCAAATTCAAAGTACATACATATTAAGTGTTTCAAAGTATTAAACAATTGATTTTTGTGAATAAAACACTATGTCGCAAAGTTGACGTCGAGGTCATTCCCAGGGAGCCATTCCAAAGGCTTCTCGAGCGCATCGCAATACCATACCCGAGGAGATGAGCACGGTTAGTTATACTACCGCCCATGAATCATCCCCAGCGGCAGAAGTCAAGATGTACTCATCCGTCACCAGAGGAGCTGGTTCCAAGATTGTTTTAGCAGAAAGGTGTGGGCCATTGCCCGGGAGAGAAGCAGGCGACCAAGAATCTGTGAGCGCCTCATCCACCTCCGCCGCAACCCCAAGAGGTTCCTAAAGAGCCTAGGAGGTCTATAGAGAGAGCATGTGAAGTCAGCTTAAGCCATATGACGGCACGGGTGGGATCTAGAGACCCAGCCACTAGTGGGGTCAGATGAGAGTTTCCTTCCAGCCAGAGATCCGTTAGTCTCATGCAGTTAGAGATGGTAGAGTTCCGACTGGGGACAGGAGTTCCCAATGGATCTATGGCCTTAGATATGAGGATTTTGATGTGGTTCCTACATGGATTAGCTATCTCGCCATGCAGCCATGCTTAGATTGTTATAAAAGGAAGTAAAGTTGCATGTGCCAGGAAATCGAAGTAAAGCTCAAGGAATACGCAGAGAGGTTTTTCCAAGATGATTTCTCGCCATGGCAACGCAGTAGGATGCTGTGTGGGCGGGTTGTTAGGGTTATCTGGGCTTATGTGGTGAGAGATAGGAAGTGGGGGGGACTTAGCAGATGAGATTCCAATGAGTTAAAGAGTTCCCAAATGTATTCCTAGATGATATGTAACTATTTTCAGACAGAGAAGTGGAGTTCAATTACGATTTGATCCTGTGGATTGAGCCAATTTCCATTCCTCCCATAGGATGGCTCTGTAGTTGAGGGAGCTTAAGGCCCGCTGGAAGAGTTGCTGAGCAAGGATTCATTCACCAGCATGTCCCTACAGAGCTCCAAATTTCTCGTGAAAAAGAAATATGTGAGTTTACTGTCAGGTATAGATTATGTGCAAATTGAATAATAGAGTTACCATCCGTAATCAGTATCCATTCCCTAGGATCGATGAGTTATTCGATCAGCTCTAGGGGTCTCAAGTGTACTCCAAGATAGATTTGAGGTCAAGGTATCATCAATTGAGGGTACAGGAGGGTGATGTTCCTAAGACAAGATTCGTGACACCTGTGCTGGCATTATGAGTTTCGCATGCTGCTGGTTTGACTAATGCCTCCATACGCTTATGGATTTGATGAACCAGGTATTCCAGTTGTATTTAGATAGGTTCTTCATAGTCTTTATCGATGATATCCTAGTGAATTCAGGTAATCCAAAGGAACATTCAGAGCATCTGAGGATTATGTTGTAGACCCTAAGGGAGTAGCAGTTGTATGCCAAGTTGAGTAAGTGCCAGTTTTGACTTGACAGGGTGGCATTCCTAGGTCATGTGATCTCAGCTAAGGGGTGAGTATAGATCCCCATAAAATAGAAGCTGTGGTAAGTTGGAAGCCGCCAAAGAATGTATCGTATAATGGCTTCCTTGGTTTAGCTGCACATGGTGAGTTTGTTGAAGGTTCTTCTAAGATAGCAATTTACCAACCAATCTGACAAGGAAAGATGTCAA